>CM061748.1:108695897-109041874 GCA_030979885.1 Lolium multiflorum | reverse complement strand
ACTAGGATGGGTGACCTCCTGGGAAGTCCTCGTGTTGCATCCCTTTTTTTTGCGTCTGGCGGCGACATTCATAGTGAAGTTACGACGATATTTTTTTATGGGCACTCGTGCTCGGCTATTTCTGATGGGAAACGGTGGTGGGGATGGAAAAGCGGGATGGGCATGGTACAAAATAGAGCAGACAAGGTGCGGGAGGGGCAAGCATAAAGGAAAATGAGTGCATAACATGTCGGATGCGATCATACCAGCACTAAAGCACCGGATCCCATCAGAACTCCGAAGTTAAGCGTGCTTGGGCGAGAGTAGTACTAGGATGGGTGACCTCCTGGGAAGTCCTCGTGTTGCATCCCTTTTTTTTGCGTCTGGCGGCGACATTCATAGTGAAGTTACGACGATATTTTTTTATGGGCACTCGTGCTCGGCTATTTCTGATGGGAAACGGTGGTGGGGATGGAAAAGCGGGATGGGCATGGTACAAAATAGAGCAGACAAGGTGCGGGAGGGGCAAGCATAAAGGAAAATGAGTGCATAACATGTCGGATGCGATCATACCAGCACTAAAGCACCGGATCCCATCAGAACTCCGAAGTTAAGCGTGCTTGGGCGAGAGTAGTACTAGGATGGGTGACCTCCTGGGAAGTCCTCGTGTTGCATCCCTTTTTTTTTGCGTCTGGCGGCGACATTCATAGTGAAGTTACGACGATATTTTTTTATGGGCACTCGTGCTCGGCTATTTCTGATGGGAAACGGTGGTGGGGATGGAAAAGCGGGATGGGCATGGTACAAAATAGAGCAGACAAGGTGCGGGAGGGGCAAGCATAAAGGAAAATGAGTGCATAACATGTCGGATGCGATCATACCAGCACTAAAGCACCGGATCCCATCAGAACTCCGAAGTTAAGCGTGCTTGGGCGAGAGTAGTACTAGGATGGGTGACCTCCTGGGAAGTCCTCGTGTTGCATCCCTTTTTTTTTTTTTTAGTTGAGGCATTCATAGTGAAGTTACGACGATATTTTTTTATGGGCACTCGTGCTCGGCTATTTCTGATGGGAAACGGTGGTGGGGATGGAAAAGCGGGATGGGCATGGTACAAAATAGAGCAGACAAGGTGCGGGAGGGGCAAGCATAAAGGAAAATGAGTGCATAACATGTCGGATGCGATCATACCAGCACTAAAGCACCGGATCCCATCAGAACTCCGAAGTTAAGCGTGCTTGGGCGAGAGTAGTACTAGGATGGGTGACCTCCTGGGAAGTCCTCGTGTTGCATCCCTTTTTTTTTGCGTCTGGCGGCGACATTCATAGTGAAGTTACGACGATATTTTTTTATGGGCACTCGTGCTCGGCTATTTCTGATGGGAAACGGTGGTGGGGATGGAAAAGCGGGATGGGCATGGTACAAAATAGAGCAGACAAGGTGCGGGAGGGGCAAGCATAAAGGAAAATGAGTGCATAACATGTCGGATGCGATCATACCAGCACTAAAGCACCGGATCCCATCAGAACTCCGAAGTTAAGCGTGCTTGGGCGAGAGTAGTACTAGGATGGGTGACCTCCTGGGAAGTCCTCGTGTTGCATCCCTTTTTTTTGCGTCTGGCGGCGACATTCATAGTGAAGTTACGACGATATTTTTTTATGGGCACTCGTGCTCGGCTATTTCTGATGGGAAACGGTGGTGGGGATGGAAAAGCGGGATGGGCATGGTACAAAATAGAGCAGACAAGGTGCGGGAGGGGCAAGCATAAAGGAAAATGAGTGCATAACATGTCGGATGCGATCATACCAGCACTAAAGCACCGGATCCCATCAGAACTCCGAAGTTAAGCGTGCTTGGGCGAGAGTAGTACTAGGATGGGTGACCTCCTGGGAAGTCCTCGTGTTGCATCCCTTTTTTTTGCGTCTGGCGGCGACATTCATAGTGAAGTTACGACGATATTTTTTTATGGGCACTCGTGCTCGGCTATTTCTGATGGGAAACGGTGGTGGGGATGGAAAAGCGGGATGGGCATGGTACAAAATAGAGCAGACAAGGTGCGGGAGGGGCAAGCATAAAGGAAAATGAGTGCATAACATGTCGGATGCGATCATACCAGCACTAAAGCACCGGATCCCATCAGAACTCCGAAGTTAAGCGTGCTTGGGCGAGAGTAGTACTAGGATGGGTGACCTCCTGGGAAGTCCTCGTGTTGCATCCCTTTTTTTTGCATCTGGCGGCGACATTCATAGTGAAGTTACGACGATATTTTTTTATGGGCACTCGTGCTCGGCTATTTCTGATGGGAAACGGTGGTGGGGATGGAAAAGCGGGATGGGCATGGTACAAAATAGAGCAGACAAGGTGCGGGAGGGGCAAGCATAAAGGAAAATGAGTGCATAACATGTCGGATGCGATCATACCAGCACTAAAGCACCGGATCCCATCAGAACTCCGAAGTTAAGCGTGCTTGGGCGAGAGTAGTACTAGGATGGGTGACCTCCTGGGAAGTCCTCGTGTTGCATCCCTTTTTTTTGCGTCTGGCGGCGACATTCATAGTGAAGTTACGACGATATTTTTTTATGGGCACTCGTGCTCGGCTATTTCTGATGGGAAACGGTGGTGGGGATGGAAAAGCGGGATGGGCATGGTACAAAATAGAGCAGACAAGGTGCGGGAGGGGCAAGCATAAAGGAAAATGAGTGCATAACATGTCGGATGCGATCATACCAGCACTAAAGCACCGGATCCCATCAGAACTCCGAAGTTAAGCGTGCTTGGGCGAGAGTAGTACTAGGATGGGTGACCTCCTGGGAAGTCCTCGTGTTGCATCCCTTTTTTTTGCGTCTGGCGGCGACATTCATAGTGAAGTTACGACGATATTTTTTTATGGGCACTCGTGCTCGGCTATTTCTGATGGGAAACGGTGGTGGGGATGGAAAAGCGGGATGGGCATGGTACAAAATAGAGCAGACAAGGTGCGGGAGGGGCAAGCATAAAGGAAAATGAGTGCATAACATGTCGGATGCGATCATACCAGCACTAAAGCACCGGATCCCATCAGAACTCCGAAGTTAAGCGTGCTTGGGCGAGAGTAGTACTAGGATGGGTGACCTCCTGGGAAGTCCTCGTGTTGCATCCCTTTTTTTTGCGTCTGGCGGCGACATTCATAGTGAAGTTACGACGATATTTTTTTATGGGCACTCGTGCTCGGCTATTTCTGATGGGAAACGGTGGTGGGGATGGAAAAGCGGGATGGGCATGGTACAAAATAGAGCAGACAAGGTGCGGGAGGGGCAAGCATAAAGGAAAATGAGTGCATAACATGTCGGATGCGATCATACCAGCACTAAAGCACCGGATCCCATCAGAACTCCGAAGTTAAGCGTGCTTGGGCGAGAGTAGTACTAGGATGGGTGACCTCCTGGGAAGTCCTCGTGTTGCATCCCTTTTTTTTGCGTCTGGCGGCGACATTCATAGTGAAGTTACGACGATATTTTTTTATGGGCACTCGTGCTCGGCTATTTCTGATGGGAAACGGTGGTGGGGATGGAAAAGCGGGATGGGCATGGTACAAAATAGAGCAGACAAGGTGCGGGAGGGGCAAGCATAAAGGAAAATGAGTGCATAACATGTCGGATGCGATCATACCAGCACTAAAGCACCGGATCCCATCAGAACTCCGAAGTTAAGCGTGCTTGGGCGAGAGTAGTACTAGGATGGGTGACCTCCTGGGAAGTCCTCGTGTTGCATCCCTTTTTTTTGCATCTGGCGGCGACATTCATAGTGAAGTTACGACGATATTTTTTTATGGGCACTCGTGCTCGGCTATTTCTGATGGGAAACGGTGGTGGGGATGGAAAAGCGGGATGGGCATGGTACAAAATAGAGCAGACAAGGTGCGGGAGGGGCAAGCATAAAGGAAAATGAGTGCATAACATGTCGGATGCGATCATACCAGCACTAAAGCACCGGATCCCATCAGAACTCCGAAGTTAAGCGTGCTTGGGCGAGAGTAGTACTAGGATGGGTGACCTCCTGGGAAGTCCTCGTGTTGCATCCCTTTTTTTTGCGTCTGGCGGCGACATTCATAGTGAAGTTACGACGATATTTTTTTATGGGCACTCGTGCTCGGCTATTTCTGATGGGAAACGGTGGTGGGGATGGAAAAGCGGGATGGGCATGGTACAAAATAGAGCAGACAAGGTGCGGGAGGGGCAAGCATAAAGGAAAATGAGTGCATAACATGTCGGATGCGATCATACCAGCACTAAAGCACCGGATCCCATCAGAACTCCGAAGTTAAGCGTGCTTGGGCGAGAGTAGTACTAGGATGGGTGACCTCCTGGGAAGTCCTCGTGTTGCATCCCTTTTTTTTGCGTCTGGCGGCGACATTCATAGTGAAGTTACGACGATATTTTTTTATGGGCACTCGTGCTCGGCTATTTCTGATGGGAAACGGTGGTGGGGATGGAAAAGCGGGATGGGCATGGTACAAAATAGAGCAGACAAGGTGCGGGAGGGGCAAGCATAAAGGAAAATGAGTGCATAACATGTCGGATGCGATCATACCAGCACTAAAGCACCGGATCCCATCAGAACTCCGAAGTTAAGCGTGCTTGGGCGAGAGTAGTACTAGGATGGGTGACCTCCTGGGAAGTCCTCGTGTTGCATCCCTTTTTTTTGCATCTGGCGGCGACATTCATAGTGAAGTTACGACGATATTTTTTTATGGGCACTCGTGCTCGGCTATTTCTGATGGGAAACGGTGGTGGGGATGGAAAAGCGGGATGGGCATGGTACAAAATAGAGCAGACAAGGTGCGGGAGGGGCAAGCATAAAGGAAAATGAGTGCATAACATGTCGGATGCGATCATACCAGCACTAAAGCACCGGATCCCATCAGAACTCCGAAGTTAAGCGTGCTTGGGCGAGAGTAGTACTAGGATGGGTGACCTCCTGGGAAGTCCTCGTGTTGCATCCCTTTTTTTTTTGCGTCTGGCGGCGACATTCATAGTGAAGTTACGACGATATTTTTTTATGGGCACTCGTGCTCGGCTATTTCTGATGGGAAACGGTGGTGGGGATGGAAAAGCGGGATGGGCATGGTACAAAATAGAGCAGACAAGGTGCGGGAGGGGCAAGCATAAAGGAAAATGAGTGCATAACATGTCGGATGCGATCATACCAGCACTAAAGCACCGGATCCCATCAGAACTCCGAAGTTAAGCGTGCTTGGGCGAGAGTAGTACTAGGATGGGTGACCTCCTGGGAAGTCCTCGTGTTGCATCCCTTTTTTTTTGCGTCTGGCGGCGACATTCATAGTGAAGTTACGACGATATTTTTTTATGGGCACTCGTGCTCGGCTATTTCTGATGGGAAACGGTGGTGGGGATGGAAAAGCGGGATGGGCATGGTACAAAATAGAGCAGACAAGGTGCGGGAGGGGCAAGCATAAAGGAAAATGAGTGCATAACATGTCGGATGCGATCATACCAGCACTAAAGCACCGGATCCCATCAGAACTCCGAAGTTAAGCGTGCTTGGGCGAGAGTAGTACTAGGATGGGTGACCTCCTGGGAAGTCCTCGTGTTGCATCCCTTTTTTTTGCGTCTGGCGGCGACATTCATAGTGAAGTTACGACGATATTTTTTTATGGGCACTCGTGCTCGGCTATTTCTGATGGGAAACGGTGGTGGGGATGGAAAAGCGGGATGGGCATGGTACAAAATAGAGCAGACAAGGTGCGGGAGGGGCAAGCATAAAGGAAAATGAGTGCATAACATGTCGGATGCGATCATACCAGCACTAAAGCACCGGATCCCATCAGAACTCCGAAGTTAAGCGTGCTTGGGCGAGAGTAGTACTAGGATGGGTGACCTCCTGGGAAGTCCTCGTGTTGCATCCCTTTTTTTTGCGTCTGGCGGCGACATTCATAGTGAAGTTACGACGATATTTTTTTATGGGCACTCGTGCTCGGCTATTTCTGATGGGAAACGGTGGTGGGGATGGAAAAGCGGGATGGGCATGGTACAAAATAGAGCAGACAAGGTGCGGGAGGGGCAAGCATAAAGGAAAATGAGTGCATAACATGTCGGATGCGATCATACCAGCACTAAAGCACCGGATCCCATCAGAACTCCGAAGTTAAGCGTGCTTGGGCGAGAGTAGTACTAGGATGGGTGACCTCCTGGGAAGTCCTCGTGTTGCATCCCTTTTTTTTTTTGCGTCTGGCGGCGACATTCATAGTGAAGTTACGACGATATTTTTTTATGGGCACTCGTGCTCGGCTATTTCTGATGGGAAACGGTGGTGGGGATGGAAAAGCGGGATGGGCATGGTACAAAATAGAGCAGACAAGGTGCGGGAGGGGCAAGCATAAAGGAAAATGAGTGCATAACATGTCGGATGCGATCATACCAGCACTAAAGCACCGGATCCCATCAGAACTCCGAAGTTAAGCGTGCTTGGGCGAGAGTAGTACTAGGATGGGTGACCTCCTGGGAAGTCCTCGTGTTGCATCCCTTTTTTTTGCGTCTGGCGGCGACATTCATAGTGAAGTTACGACGATATTTTTTTATGGGCACTCGTGCTCGGCTATTTCTGATGGGAAACGGTGGTGGGGATGGAAAAGCGGGATGGGCATGGTACAAAATAGAGCAGACAAGGTGCGGGAGGGGCAAGCATAAAGGAAAATGAGTGCATAACATGTCGGATGCGATCATACCAGCACTAAAGCACCGGATCCCATCAGAACTCCGAAGTTAAGCGTGCTTGGGCGAGAGTAGTACTAGGATGGGTGACCTCCTGGGAAGTCCTCGTGTTGCATCCCTTTTTTTTGCATCTGGCGGCGACATTCATAGTGAAGTTACGACGATATTTTTTTATGGGCACTCGTGCTCGGCTATTTCTGATGGGAAACGGTGGTGGGGATGGAAAAGCGGGATGGGCATGGTACAAAATAGAGCAGACAAGGTGCGGGAGGGGCAAGCATAAAGGAAAATGAGTGCATAACATGTCGGATGCGATCATACCAGCACTAAAGCACCGGATCCCATCAGAACTCCGAAGTTAAGCGTGCTTGGGCGAGAGTAGTACTAGGATGGGTGACCTCCTGGGAAGTCCTCGTGTTGCATCCCTTTTTTTTTGCATCTGGCGGCGACATTCATAGTGAAGTTACGACGATATTTTTTTATGGGCACTCGTGCTCGGCTATTTCTGATGGGAAACGGTGGTGGGGATGGAAAAGCGGGATGGGCATGGTACAAAATAGAGCAGACAAGGTGCGGGAGGGGCAAGCATAAAGGAAAATGAGTGCATAACATGTCGGATGCGATCATACCAGCACTAAAGCACCGGATCCCATCAGAACTCCGAAGTTAAGCGTGCTTGGGCGAGAGTAGTACTAGGATGGGTGACCTCCTGGGAAGTCCTCGTGTTGCATCCCTTTTTTTTGCGTCTGGCGGCGACATTCATAGTGAAGTTACGACGATATTTTTTTATGGGCACTCGTGCTCGGCTATTTCTGATGGGAAACGGTGGTGGGGATGGAAAAGCGGGATGGGCATGGTACAAAATAGAGCAGACAAGGTGCGGGAGGGGCAAGCATAAAGGAAAATGAGTGCATAACATGTCGGATGCGATCATACCAGCACTAAAGCACCGGATCCCATCAGAACTCCGAAGTTAAGCGTGCTTGGGCGAGAGTAGTACTAGGATGGGTGACCTCCTGGGAAGTCCTCGTGTTGCATCCCTTTTTTTTTTTTATCGGCGGCGACATTCATAGTGAAGTTACGACGATATTTTTTTATGGGCACTCGTGCTCGGCTATTTCTGATGGGAAACGGTGGTGGGGATGGAAAAGCGGGATGGGCATGGTACAAAATAGAGCAGACAAGGTGCGGGAGGGGCAAGCATAAAGGAAAATGAGTGCATAACATGTCGGATGCGATCATACCAGCACTAAAGCACCGGATCCCATCAGAACTCCGAAGTTAAGCGTGCTTGGGCGAGAGTAGTACTAGGATGGGTGACCTCCTGGGAAGTCCTCGTGTTGCATCCCTTTTTTTTGCGTCTGGCGGCGACATTCATAGTGAAGTTACGACGATATTTTTTTATGGGCACTCGTGCTCGGCTATTTCTGATGGGAAACGGTGGTGGGGATGGAAAAGCGGGATGGGCATGGTACAAAATAGAGCAGACAAGGTGCGGGAGGGGCAAGCATAAAGGAAAATGAGTGCATAACATGTCGGATGCGATCATACCAGCACTAAAGCACCGGATCCCATCAGAACTCCGAAGTTAAGCGTGCTTGGGCGAGAGTAGTACTAGGATGGGTGACCTCCTGGGAAGTCCTCGTGTTGCATCCCTTTTTTTTGCGTCTGGCGGCGACATTCATAGTGAAGTTACGACGATATTTTTTTATGGGCACTCGTGCTCGGCTATTTCTGATGGGAAACGGTGGTGGGGATGGAAAAGCGGGATGGGCATGGTACAAAATAGAGCAGACAAGGTGCGGGAGGGGCAAGCATAAAGGAAAATGAGTGCATAACATGTCGGATGCGATCATACCAGCACTAAAGCACCGGATCCCATCAGAACTCCGAAGTTAAGCGTGCTTGGGCGAGAGTAGTACTAGGATGGGTGACCTCCTGGGAAGTCCTCGTGTTGCATCCCTTTTTTTTGCGTCTGGCGGCGACATTCATAGTGAAGTTACGACGATATTTTTTTATGGGCACTCGTGCTCGGCTATTTCTGATGGGAAACGGTGGTGGGGATGGAAAAGCGGGATGGGCATGGTACAAAATAGAGCAGACAAGGTGCGGGAGGGGCAAGCATAAAGGAAAATGAGTGCATAACATGTCGGATGCGATCATACCAGCACTAAAGCACCGGATCCCATCAGAACTCCGAAGTTAAGCGTGCTTGGGCGAGAGTAGTACTAGGATGGGTGACCTCCTGGGAAGTCCTCGTGTTGCATCCCTTTTTTTTTTGCGTCTGGCGGCGACATTCATAGTGAAGTTACGACGATATTTTTTTATGGGCACTCGTGCTCGGCTATTTCTGATGGGAAACGGTGGTGGGGATGGAAAAGCGGGATGGGCATGGTACAAAATAGAGCAGACAAGGTGCGGGAGGGGCAAGCATAAAGGAAAATGAGTGCATAACATGTCGGATGCGATCATACCAGCACTAAAGCACCGGATCCCATCAGAACTCCGAAGTTAAGCGTGCTTGGGCGAGAGTAGTACTAGGATGGGTGACCTCCTGGGAAGTCCTCGTGTTGCATCCCTTTTTTTTGCGTCTGGCGGCGACATTCATAGTGAAGTTACGACGATATTTTTTTATGGGCACTCGTGCTCGGCTATTTCTGATGGGAAACGGTGGTGGGGATGGAAAAGCGGGATGGGCATGGTACAAAATAGAGCAGACAAGGTGCGGGAGGGGCAAGCATAAAGGAAAATGAGTGCATAACATGTCGGATGCGATCATACCAGCACTAAAGCACCGGATCCCATCAGAACTCCGAAGTTAAGCGTGCTTGGGCGAGAGTAGTACTAGGATGGGTGACCTCCTGGGAAGTCCTCGTGTTGCATCCCTTTTTTTTGCGTCTGGCGGCGACATTCATAGTGAAGTTACGACGATATTTTTTTATGGGCACTCGTGCTCGGCTATTTCTGATGGGAAACGGTGGTGGGGATGGAAAAGCGGGATGGGCATGGTACAAAATAGAGCAGACAAGGTGCGGGAGGGGCAAGCATAAAGGAAAATGAGTGCATAACATGTCGGATGCGATCATACCAGCACTAAAGCACCGGATCCCATCAGAACTCCGAAGTTAAGCGTGCTTGGGCGAGAGTAGTACTAGGATGGGTGACCTCCTGGGAAGTCCTCGTGTTGCATCCCTTTTTTTTGCGTCTGGCGGCGACATTCATAGTGAAGTTACGACGATATTTTTTTATGGGCACTCGTGCTCGGCTATTTCTGATGGGAAACGGTGGTGGGGATGGAAAAGCGGGATGGGCATGGTACAAAATAGAGCAGACAAGGTGCGGGAGGGGCAAGCATAAAGGAAAATGAGTGCATAACATGTCGGATGCGATCATACCAGCACTAAAGCACCGGATCCCATCAGAACTCCGAAGTTAAGCGTGCTTGGGCGAGAGTAGTACTAGGATGGGTGACCTCCTGGGAAGTCCTCGTGTTGCATCCCTTTTTTTTGCGTCTGGCGGCGACATTCATAGTGAAGTTACGACGATATTTTTTTATGGGCACTCGTGCTCGGCTATTTCTGATGGGAAACGGTGGTGGGGATGGAAAAGCGGGATGGGCATGGTACAAAATAGAGCAGACAAGGTGCGGGAGGGGCAAGCATAAAGGAAAATGAGTGCATAACATGTCGGATGCGATCATACCAGCACTAAAGCACCGGATCCCATCAGAACTCCGAAGTTAAGCGTGCTTGGGCGAGAGTAGTACTAGGATGGGTGACCTCCTGGGAAGTCCTCGTGTTGCATCCCTTTTTTTTGCGTCTGGCGGCGACATTCATAGTGAAGTTACGACGATATTTTTTTATGGGCACTCGTGCTCGGCTATTTCTGATGGGAAACGGTGGTGGGGATGGAAAAGCGGGATGGGCATGGTACAAAATAGAGCAGACAAGGTGCGGGAGGGGCAAGCATAAAGGAAAATGAGTGCATAACATGTCGGATGCGATCATACCAGCACTAAAGCACCGGATCCCATCAGAACTCCGAAGTTAAGCGTGCTTGGGCGAGAGTAGTACTAGGATGGGTGACCTCCTGGGAAGTCCTCGTGTTGCATCCCTTTTTTTTGCGTCTGGCGGCGACATTCATAGTGAAGTTACGACGATATTTTTTTATGGGCACTCGTGCTCGGCTATTTCTGATGGGAAACGGTGGTGGGGATGGAAAAGCGGGATGGGCATGGTACAAAATAGAGCAGACAAGGTGCGGGAGGGGCAAGCATAAAGGAAAATGAGTGCATAACATGTCGGATGCGATCATACCAGCACTAAAGCACCGGATCCCATCAGAACTCCGAAGTTAAGCGTGCTTGGGCGAGAGTAGTACTAGGATGGGTGACCTCCTGGGAAGTCCTCGTGTTGCATCCCTTTTTTTTGCGTCTGGCGGCGACATTCATAGTGAAGTTACGACGATATTTTTTTATGGGCACTCGTGCTCGGCTATTTCTGATGGGAAACGGTGGTGGGGATGGAAAAGCGGGATGGGCATGGTACAAAATAGAGCAGACAAGGTGCGGGAGGGGCAAGCATAAAGGAAAATGAGTGCATAACATGTCGGATGCGATCATACCAGCACTAAAGCACCGGATCCCATCAGAACTCCGAAGTTAAGCGTGCTTGGGCGAGAGTAGTACTAGGATGGGTGACCTCCTGGGAAGTCCTCGTGTTGCATCCCTTTTTTTTTGCATCTGGCGGCGACATTCATAGTGAAGTTACGACGATATTTTTTTATGGGCACTCGTGCTCGGCTATTTCTGATGGGAAACGGTGGTGGGGATGGAAAAGCGGGATGGGCATGGTACAAAATAGAGCAGACAAGGTGCGGGAGGGGCAAGCATAAAGGAAAATGAGTGCATAACATGTCGGATGCGATCATACCAGCACTAAAGCACCGGATCCCATCAGAACTCCGAAGTTAAGCGTGCTTGGGCGAGAGTAGTACTAGGATGGGTGACCTCCTGGGAAGTCCTCGTGTTGCATCCCTTTTTTTTGCGTCTGGCGGCGACATTCATAGTGAAGTTACGACGATATTTTTTTATGGGCACTCGTGCTCGGCTATTTCTGATGGGAAACGGTGGTGGGGATGGAAAAGCGGGATGGGCATGGTACAAAATAGAGCAGACAAGGTGCGGGAGGGGCAAGCATAAAGGAAAATGAGTGCATAACATGTCGGATGCGATCATACCAGCACTAAAGCACCGGATCCCATCAGAACTCCGAAGTTAAGCGTGCTTGGGCGAGAGTAGTACTAGGATGGGTGACCTCCTGGGAAGTCCTCGTGTTGCATCCCTTTTTTTTGCATCTGGCGGCGACATTCATAGTGAAGTTACGACGATATTTTTTTATGGGCACTCGTGCTCGGCTATTTCTGATGGGAAACGGTGGTGGGGATGGAAAAGCGGGATGGGCATGGTACAAAATAGAGCAGACAAGGTGCGGGAGGGGCAAGCATAAAGGAAAATGAGTGCATAACATGTCGGATGCGATCATACCAGCACTAAAGCACCGGATCCCATCAGAACTCCGAAGTTAAGCGTGCTTGGGCGAGAGTAGTACTAGGATGGGTGACCTCCTGGGAAGTCCTCGTGTTGCATCCCTTTTTTTTGCGTCTGGCGGCGACATTCATAGTGAAGTTACGACGATATTTTTTTATGGGCACTCGTGCTCGGCTATTTCTGATGGGAAACGGTGGTGGGGATGGAAAAGCGGGATGGGCATGGTACAAAATAGAGCAGACAAGGTGCGGGAGGGGCAAGCATAAAGGAAAATGAGTGCATAACATGTCGGATGCGATCATACCAGCACTAAAGCACCGGATCCCATCAGAACTCCGAAGTTAAGCGTGCTTGGGCGAGAGTAGTACTAGGATGGGTGACCTCCTGGGAAGTCCTCGTGTTGCATCCCTTTTTTTTTGCGTCTGGCGGCGACATTCATAGTGAAGTTACGACGATATTTTTTTATGGGCACTCGTGCTCGGCTATTTCTGATGGGAAACGGTGGTGGGGATGGAAAAGCGGGATGGGCATGGTACAAAATAGAGCAGACAAGGTGCGGGAGGGGCAAGCATAAAGGAAAATGAGTGCATAACATGTCGGATGCGATCATACCAGCACTAAAGCACCGGATCCCATCAGAACTCCGAAGTTAAGCGTGCTTGGGCGAGAGTAGTACTAGGATGGGTGACCTCCTGGGAAGTCCTCGTGTTGCATCCCTTTTTTTTGCGTCTGGCGGCGACATTCATAGTGAAGTTACGACGATATTTTTTTATGGGCACTCGTGCTCGGCTATTTCTGATGGGAAACGGTGGTGGGGATGGAAAAGCGGGATGGGCATGGTACAAAATAGAGCAGACAAGGTGCGGGAGGGGCAAGCATAAAGGAAAATGAGTGCATAACATGTCGGATGCGATCATACCAGCACTAAAGCACCGGATCCCATCAGAACTCCGAAGTTAAGCGTGCTTGGGCGAGAGTAGTACTAGGATGGGTGACCTCCTGGGAAGTCCTCGTGTTGCATCCCTTTTTTTTGCGTCTGGCGGCGACATTCATAGTGAAGTTACGACGATATTTTTTTATGGGCACTCGTGCTCGGCTATTTCTGATGGGAAACGGTGGTGGGGATGGAAAAGCGGGATGGGCATGGTACAAAATAGAGCAGACAAGGTGCGGGAGGGGCAAGCATAAAGGAAAATGAGTGCATAACATGTCGGATGCGATCATACCAGCACTAAAGCACCGGATCCCATCAGAACTCCGAAGTTAAGCGTGCTTGGGCGAGAGTAGTACTAGGATGGGTGACCTCCTGGGAAGTCCTCGTGTTGCATCCCTTTTTTTTGCATCTGGCGGCGACATTCATAGTGAAGTTACGACGATATTTTTTTATGGGCACTCGTGCTCGGCTATTTCTGATGGGAAACGGTGGTGGGGATGGAAAAGCGGGATGGGCATGGTACAAAATAGAGCAGACAAGGTGCGGGAGGGGCAAGCATAAAGGAAAATGAGTGCATAACATGTCGGATGCGATCATACCAGCACTAAAGCACCGGATCCCATCAGAACTCCGAAGTTAAGCGTGCTTGGGCGAGAGTAGTACTAGGATGGGTGACCTCCTGGGAAGTCCTCGTGTTGCATCCCTTTTTTTTGCGTCTGGCGGCGACATTCATAGTGAAGTTACGACGATATTTTTTTATGGGCACTCGTGCTCGGCTATTTCTGATGGGAAACGGTGGTGGGGATGGAAAAGCGGGATGGGCATGGTACAAAATAGAGCAGACAAGGTGCGGGAGGGGCAAGCATAAAGGAAAATGAGTGCATAACATGTCGGATGCGATCATACCAGCACTAAAGCACCGGATCCCATCAGAACTCCGAAGTTAAGCGTGCTTGGGCGAGAGTAGTACTAGGATGGGTGACCTCCTGGGAAGTCCTCGTGTTGCATCCCTTTTTTTTGCGTCTGGCGGCGACATTCATAGTGAAGTTACGACGATATTTTTTTATGGGCACTCGTGCTCGGCTATTTCTGATGGGAAACGGTGGTGGGGATGGAAAAGCGGGATGGGCATGGTACAAAATAGAGCAGACAAGGTGCGGGAGGGGCAAGCATAAAGGAAAATGAGTGCATAACATGTCGGATGCGATCATACCAGCACTAAAGCACCGGATCCCATCAGAACTCCGAAGTTAAGCGTGCTTGGGCGAGAGTAGTACTAGGATGGGTGACCTCCTGGGAAGTCCTCGTGTTGCATCCCTTTTTTTTTGCGTCTGGCGGCGACATTCATAGTGAAGTTACGACGATATTTTTTTATGGGCACTCGTGCTCGGCTATTTCTGATGGGAAACGGTGGTGGGGATGGAAAAGCGGGATGGGCATGGTACAAAATAGAGCAGACAAGGTGCGGGAGGGGCAAGCATAAAGGAAAATGAGTGCATAACATGTCGGATGCGATCATACCAGCACTAAAGCACCGGATCCCATCAGAACTCCGAAGTTAAGCGTGCTTGGGCGAGAGTAGTACTAGGATGGGTGACCTCCTGGGAAGTCCTCGTGTTGCATCCCTTTTTTTTGCGTCTGGCGGCGACATTCATAGTGAAGTTACGACGATATTTTTTTATGGGCACTCGTGCTCGGCTATTTCTGATGGGAAACGGTGGTGGGGATGGAAAAGCGGGATGGGCATGGTACAAAATAGAGCAGACAAGGTGCGGGAGGGGCAAGCATAAAGGAAAATGAGTGCATAACATGTCGGATGCGATCATACCAGCACTAAAGCACCGGATCCCATCAGAACTCCGAAGTTAAGCGTGCTTGGGCGAGAGTAGTACTAGGATGGGTGACCTCCTGGGAAGTCCTCGTGTTGCATCCCTTTTTTTTGCGTCTGGCGGCGACATTCATAGTGAAGTTACGACGATATTTTTTTATGGGCACTCGTGCTCGGCTATTTCTGATGGGAAACGGTGGTGGGGATGGAAAAGCGGGATGGGCATGGTACAAAATAGAGCAGACAAGGTGCGGGAGGGGCAAGCATAAAGGAAAATGAGTGCATAACATGTCGGATGCGATCATACCAGCACTAAAGCACCGGATCCCATCAGAACTCCGAAGTTAAGCGTGCTTGGGCGAGAGTAGTACTAGGATGGGTGACCTCCTGGGAAGTCCTCGTGTTGCATCCCTTTTTTTTGCATCTGGCGGCGACATTCATAGTGAAGTTACGACGATATTTTTTTATGGGCACTCGTGCTCGGCTATTTCTGATGGGAAACGGTGGTGGGGATGGAAAAGCGGGATGGGCATGGTACAAAATAGAGCAGACAAGGTGCGGGAGGGGCAAGCATAAAGGAAAATGAGTGCATAACATGTCGGATGCGATCATACCAGCACTAAAGCACCGGATCCCATCAGAACTCCGAAGTTAAGCGTGCTTGGGCGAGAGTAGTACTAGGATGGGTGACCTCCTGGGAAGTCCTCGTGTTGCATCCCTTTTTTTTGCGTCTGGCGGCGACATTCATAGTGAAGTTACGACGATATTTTTTTATGGGCACTCGTGCTCGGCTATTTCTGATGGGAAACGGTGGTGGGGATGGAAAAGCGGGATGGGCATGGTACAAAATAGAGCAGACAAGGTGCGGGAGGGGCAAGCATAAAGGAAAATGAGTGCATAACATGTCGGATGCGATCATACCAGCACTAAAGCACCGGATCCCATCAGAACTCCGAAGTTAAGCGTGCTTGGGCGAGAGTAGTACTAGGATGGGTGACCTCCTGGGAAGTCCTCGTGTTGCATCCCTTTTTTTTGCGTCTGGCGGCGACATTCATAGTGAAGTTACGACGATATTTTTTTATGGGCACTCGTGCTCGGCTATTTCTGATGGGAAACGGTGGTGGGGATGGAAAAGCGGGATGGGCATGGTACAAAATAGAGCAGACAAGGTGCGGGAGGGGCAAGCATAAAGGAAAATGAGTGCATAACATGTCGGATGCGATCATACCAGCACTAAAGCACCGGATCCCATCAGAACTCCGAAGTTAAGCGTGCTTGGGCGAGAGTAGTACTAGGATGGGTGACCTCCTGGGAAGTCCTCGTGTTGCATCCCTTTTTTTTGCGTCTGGCGGCGACATTCATAGTGAAGTTACGACGATATTTTTTTATGGGCACTCGTGCTCGGCTATTTCTGATGGGAAACGGTGGTGGGGATGGAAAAGCGGGATGGGCATGGTACAAAATAGAGCAGACAAGGTGCGGGAGGGGCAAGCATAAAGGAAAATGAGTGCATAACATGTCGGATGCGATCATACCAGCACTAAAGCACCGGATCCCATCAGAACTCCGAAGTTAAGCGTGCTTGGGCGAGAGTAGTACTAGGATGGGTGACCTCCTGGGAAGTCCTCGTGTTGCATCCCTTTTTTTTGCATCTGGCGGCGACATTCATAGTGAAGTTACGACGATATTTTTTTATGGGCACTCGTGCTCGGCTATTTCTGATGGGAAACGGTGGTGGGGATGGAAAAGCGGGATGGGCATGGTACAAAATAGAGCAGACAAGGTGCGGGAGGGGCAAGCATAAAGGAAAATGAGTGCATAACATGTCGGATGCGATCATACCAGCACTAAAGCACCGGATCCCATCAGAACTCCGAAGTTAAGCGTGCTTGGGCGAGAGTAGTACTAGGATGGGTGACCTCCTGGGAAGTCCTCGTGTTGCATCCCTTTTTTTTTTGCGTCTGGCGGCGACATTCATAGTGAAGTTACGACGATATTTTTTTATGGGCACTCGTGCTCGGCTATTTCTGATGGGAAACGGTGGTGGGGATGGAAAAGCGGGATGGGCATGGTACAAAATAGAGCAGACAAGGTGCGGGAGGGGCAAGCATAAAGGAAAATGAGTGCATAACATGTCGGATGCGATCATACCAGCACTAAAGCACCGGATCCCATCAGAACTCCGAAGTTAAGCGTGCTTGGGCGAGAGTAGTACTAGGATGGGTGACCTCCTGGGAAGTCCTCGTGTTGCATCCCTTTTTTTTGCGTCTGGCGGCGACATTCATAGTGAAGTTACGACGATATTTTTTTATGGGCACTCGTGCTCGGCTATTTCTGATGGGAAACGGTGGTGGGGATGGAAAAGCGGGATGGGCATGGTACAAAATAGAGCAGACAAGGTGCGGGAGGGGCAAGCATAAAGGAAAATGAGTGCATAACATGTCGGATGCGATCATACCAGCACTAAAGCACCGGATCCCATCAGAACTCCGAAGTTAAGCGTGCTTGGGCGAGAGTAGTACTAGGATGGGTGACCTCCTGGGAAGTCCTCGTGTTGCATCCCTTTTTTTTGCGTCTGGCGGCGACATTCATAGTGAAGTTACGACGATATTTTTTTATGGGCACTCGTGCTCGGCTATTTCTGATGGGAAACGGTGGTGGGGATGGAAAAGCGGGATGGGCATGGTACAAAATAGAGCAGACAAGGTGCGGGAGGGGCAAGCATAAAGGAAAATGAGTGCATAACATGTCGGATGCGATCATACCAGCACTAAAGCACCGGATCCCATCAGAACTCCGAAGTTAAGCGTGCTTGGGCGAGAGTAGTACTAGGATGGGTGACCTCCTGGGAAGTCCTCGTGTTGCATCCCTTTTTTTTGCATCTGGCGGCGACATTCATAGTGAAGTTACGACGATATTTTTTTATGGGCACTCGTGCTCGGCTATTTCTGATGGGAAACGGTGGTGGGGATGGAAAAGCGGGATGGGCATGGTACAAAATAGAGCAGACAAGGTGCGGGAGGGGCAAGCATAAAGGAAAATGAGTGCATAACATGTCGGATGCGATCATACCAGCACTAAAGCACCGGATCCCATCAGAACTCCGAAGTTAAGCGTGCTTGGGCGAGAGTAGTACTAGGATGGGTGACCTCCTGGGAAGTCCTCGTGTTGCATCCCTTTTTTTTGCGTCTGGCGGCGACATTCATAGTGAAGTTACGACGATATTTTTTTATGGGCACTCGTGCTCGGCTATTTCTGATGGGAAACGGTGGTGGGGATGGAAAAGCGGGATGGGCATGGTACAAAATAGAGCAGACAAGGTGCGGGAGGGGCAAGCATAAAGGAAAATGAGTGCATAACATGTCGGATGCGATCATACCAGCACTAAAGCACCGGATCCCATCAGAACTCCGAAGTTAAGCGTGCTTGGGCGAGAGTAGTACTAGGATGGGTGACCTCCTGGGAAGTCCTCGTGTTGCATCCCTTTTTTTTGCATCTGGCGGCGACATTCATAGTGAAGTTACGACGATATTTTTTTATGGGCACTCGTGCTCGGCTATTTCTGATGGGAAACGGTGGTGGGGATGGAAAAGCGGGATGGGCATGGTACAAAATAGAGCAGACAAGGTGCGGGAGGGGCAAGCATAAAGGAAAATGAGTGCATAACATGTCGGATGCGATCATACCAGCACTAAAGCACCGGATCCCATCAGAACTCCGAAGTTAAGCGTGCTTGGGCGAGAGTAGTACTAGGATGGGTGACCTCCTGGGAAGTCCTCGTGTTGCATCCCTTTTTTTTTGCGTCTGGCGGCGACATTCATAGTGAAGTTACGACGATATTTTTTTATGGGCACTCGTGCTCGGCTATTTCTGATGGGAAACGGTGGTGGGGATGGAAAAGCGGGATGGGCATGGTACAAAATAGAGCAGACAAGGTGCGGGAGGGGCAAGCATAAAGGAAAATGAGTGCATAACATGTCGGATGCGATCATACCAGCACTAAAGCACCGGATCCCATCAGAACTCCGAAGTTAAGCGTGCTTGGGCGAGAGTAGTACTAGGATGGGTGACCTCCTGGGAAGTCCTCGTGTTGCATCCCTTTTTTTTGCGTCTGGCGGCGACATTCATAGTGAAGTTACGACGATATTTTTTTATGGGCACTCGTGCTCGGCTATTTCTGATGGGAAACGGTGGTGGGGATGGAAAAGCGGGATGGGCATGGTACAAAATAGAGCAGACAAGGTGCGGGAGGGGCAAGCATAAAGGAAAATGAGTGCATAACATGTCGGATGCGATCATACCAGCACTAAAGCACCGGATCCCATCAGAACTCCGAAGTTAAGCGTGCTTGGGCGAGAGTAGTACTAGGATGGGTGACCTCCTGGGAAGTCCTCGTGTTGCATCCCTTTTTTTTGCATCTGGCGGCGACATTCATAGTGAAGTTACGACGATATTTTTTTATGGGCACTCGTGCTCGGCTATTTCTGATGGGAAACGGTGGTGGGGATGGAAAAGCGGGATGGGCATGGTACAAAATAGAGCAGACAAGGTGCGGGAGGGGCAAGCATAAAGGAAAATGAGTGCATAACATGTCGGATGCGATCATACCAGCACTAAAGCACCGGATCCCATCAGAACTCCGAAGTTAAGCGTGCTTGGGCGAGAGTAGTACTAGGATGGGTGACCTCCTGGGAAGTCCTCGTGTTGCATCCCTTTTTTTTGCGTCTGGCGGCGACATTCATAGTGAAGTTACGACGATATTTTTTTATGGGCACTCGTGCTCGGCTATTTCTGATGGGAAACGGTGGTGGGGATGGAAAAGCGGGATGGGCATGGTACAAAATAGAGCAGACAAGGTGCGGGAGGGGCAAGCATAAAGGAAAATGAGTGCATAACATGTCGGATGCGATCATACCAGCACTAAAGCACCGGATCCCATCAGAACTCCGAAGTTAAGCGTGCTTGGGCGAGAGTAGTACTAGGATGGGTGACCTCCTGGGAAGTCCTCGTGTTGCATCCCTTTTTTTTGCGTCTGGCGGCGACATTCATAGTGAAGTTACGACGATATTTTTTTATGGGCACTCGTGCTCGGCTATTTCTGATGGGAAACGGTGGTGGGGATGGAAAAGCGGGATGGGCATGGTACAAAATAGAGCAGACAAGGTGCGGGAGGGGCAAGCATAAAGGAAAATGAGTGCATAACATGTCGGATGCGATCATACCAGCACTAAAGCACCGGATCCCATCAGAACTCCGAAGTTAAGCGTGCTTGGGCGAGAGTAGTACTAGGATGGGTGACCTCCTGGGAAGTCCTCGTGTTGCATCCCTTTTTTTTGCATCTGGCGGCGACATTCATAGTGAAGTTACGACGATATTTTTTTATGGGCACTCGTGCTCGGCTATTTCTGATGGGAAACGGTGGTGGGGATGGAAAAGCGGGATGGGCATGGTACAAAATAGAGCAGACAAGGTGCGGGAGGGGCAAGCATAAAGGAAAATGAGTGCATAACATGTCGGATGCGATCATACCAGCACTAAAGCACCGGATCCCATCAGAACTCCGAAGTTAAGCGTGCTTGGGCGAGAGTAGTACTAGGATGGGTGACCTCCTGGGAAGTCCTCGTGTTGCATCCCTTTTTTTTGCGTCTGGCGGCGACATTCATAGTGAAGTTACGACGATATTTTTTTATGGGCACTCGTGCTCGGCTATTTCTGATGGGAAACGGTGGTGGGGATGGAAAAGCGGGATGGGCATGGTACAAAATAGAGCAGACAAGGTGCGGGAGGGGCAAGCATAAAGGAAAATGAGTGCATAACATGTCGGATGCGATCATACCAGCACTAAAGCACCGGATCCCATCAGAACTCCGAAGTTAAGCGTGCTTGGGCGAGAGTAGTACTAGGATGGGTGACCTCCTGGGAAGTCCTCGTGTTGCATCCCTTTTTTTTGCGTCTGGCGGCGACATTCATAGTGAAGTTACGACGATATTTTTTTATGGGCACTCGTGCTCGGCTATTTCTGATGGGAAACGGTGGTGGGGATGGAAAAGCGGGATGGGCATGGTACAAAATAGAGCAGACAAGGTGCGGGAGGGGCAAGCATAAAGGAAAATGAGTGCATAACATGTCGGATGCGATCATACCAGCACTAAAGCACCGGATCCCATCAGAACTCCGAAGTTAAGCGTGCTTGGGCGAGAGTAGTACTAGGATGGGTGACCTCCTGGGAAGTCCTCGTGTTGCATCCCTTTTTTTTGCGTCTGGCGGCGACATTCATAGTGAAGTTACGACGATATTTTTTTATGGGCACTCGTGCTCGGCTATTTCTGATGGGAAACGGTGGTGGGGATGGAAAAGCGGGATGGGCATGGTACAAAATAGAGCAGACAAGGTGCGGGAGGGGCAAGCATAAAGGAAAATGAGTGCATAACATGTCGGATGCGATCATACCAGCACTAAAGCACCGGATCCCATCAGAACTCCGAAGTTAAGCGTGCTTGGGCGAGAGTAGTACTAGGATGGGTGACCTCCTGGGAAGTCCTCGTGTTGCATCCCTTTTTTTTTGCGTCTGGCGGCGACATTCATAGTGAAGTTACGACGATATTTTTTTATGGGCACTCGTGCTCGGCTATTTCTGATGGGAAACGGTGGTGGGGATGGAAAAGCGGGATGGGCATGGTACAAAATAGAGCAGACAAGGTGCGGGAGGGGCAAGCATAAAGGAAAATGAGTGCATAACATGTCGGATGCGATCATACCAGCACTAAAGCACCGGATCCCATCAGAACTCCGAAGTTAAGCGTGCTTGGGCGAGAGTAGTACTAGGATGGGTGACCTCCTGGGAAGTCCTCGTGTTGCATCCCTTTTTTTTGCATCTGGCGGCGACATTCATAGTGAAGTTACGACGATATTTTTTTATGGGCACTCGTGCTCGGCTATTTCTGATGGGAAACGGTGGTGGGGATGGAAAAGCGGGATGGGCATGGTACAAAATAGAGCAGACAAGGTGCGGGAGGGGCAAGCATAAAGGAAAATGAGTGCATAACATGTCGGATGCGATCATACCAGCACTAAAGCACCGGATCCCATCAGAACTCCGAAGTTAAGCGTGCTTGGGCGAGAGTAGTACTAGGATGGGTGACCTCCTGGGAAGTCCTCGTGTTGCATCCCTTTTTTTTGCGTCTGGCGGCGACATTCATAGTGAAGTTACGACGATATTTTTTTATGGGCACTCGTGCTCGGCTATTTCTGATGGGAAACGGTGGTGGGGATGGAAAAGCGGGATGGGCATGGTACAAAATAGAGCAGACAAGGTGCGGGAGGGGCAAGCATAAAGGAAAATGAGTGCATAACATGTCGGATGCGATCATACCAGCACTAAAGCACCGGATCCCATCAGAACTCCGAAGTTAAGCGTGCTTGGGCGAGAGTAGTACTAGGATGGGTGACCTCCTGGGAAGTCCTCGTGTTGCATCCCTTTTTTTTGCGTCTGGCGGCGACATTCATAGTGAAGTTACGACGATATTTTTTTATGGGCACTCGTGCTCGGCTATTTCTGATGGGAAACGGTGGTGGGGATGGAAAAGCGGGATGGGCATGGTACAAAATAGAGCAGACAAGGTGCGGGAGGGGCAAGCATAAAGGAAAATGAGTGCATAACATGTCGGATGCGATCATACCAGCACTAAAGCACCGGATCCCATCAGAACTCCGAAGTTAAGCGTGCTTGGGCGAGAGTAGTACTAGGATGGGTGACCTCCTGGGAAGTCCTCGTGTTGCATCCCTTTTTTTTTGCGTCTGGCGGCGACATTCATAGTGAAGTTACGACGATATTTTTTTATGGGCACTCGTGCTCGGCTATTTCTGATGGGAAACGGTGGTGGGGATGGAAAAGCGGGATGGGCATGGTACAAAATAGAGCAGACAAGGTGCGGGAGGGGCAAGCATAAAGGAAAATGAGTGCATAACATGTCGGATGCGATCATACCAGCACTAAAGCACCGGATCCCATCAGAACTCCGAAGTTAAGCGTGCTTGGGCGAGAGTAGTACTAGGATGGGTGACCTCCTGGGAAGTCCTCGTGTTGCATCCCTTTTTTTTGCGTCTGGCGGCGACATTCATAGTGAAGTTACGACGATATTTTTTTATGGGCACTCGTGCTCGGCTATTTCTGATGGGAAACGGTGGTGGGGATGGAAAAGCGGGATGGGCATGGTACAAAATAGAGCAGACAAGGTGCGGGAGGGGCAAGCATAAAGGAAAATGAGTGCATAACATGTCGGATGCGATCATACCAGCACTAAAGCACCGGATCCCATCAGAACTCCGAAGTTAAGCGTGCTTGGGCGAGAGTAGTACTAGGATGGGTGACCTCCTGGGAAGTCCTCGTGTTGCATCCCTTTTTTTTGCATCTGGCGGCGACATTCATAGTGAAGTTACGACGATATTTTTTTATGGGCACTCGTGCTCGGCTATTTCTGATGGGAAACGGTGGTGGGGATGGAAAAGCGGGATGGGCATGGTACAAAATAGAGCAGACAAGGTGCGGGAGGGGCAAGCATAAAGGAAAATGAGTGCATAACATGTCGGATGCGATCATACCAGCACTAAAGCACCGGATCCCATCAGAACTCCGAAGTTAAGCGTGCTTGGGCGAGAGTAGTACTAGGATGGGTGACCTCCTGGGAAGTCCTCGTGTTGCATCCCTTTTTTTTTGCGTCTGGCGGCGACATTCATAGTGAAGTTACGACGATATTTTTTTATGGGCACTCGTGCTCGGCTATTTCTGATGGGAAACGGTGGTGGGGATGGAAAAGCGGGATGGGCATGGTACAAAATAGAGCAGACAAGGTGCGGGAGGGGCAAGCATAAAGGAAAATGAGTGCATAACATGTCGGATGCGATCATACCAGCACTAAAGCACCGGATCCCATCAGAACTCCGAAGTTAAGCGTGCTTGGGCGAGAGTAGTACTAGGATGGGTGACCTCCTGGGAAGTCCTCGTGTTGCATCCCTTTTTTTTGCATCTGGCGGCGACATTCATAGTGAAGTTACGACGATATTTTTTTATGGGCACTCGTGCTCGGCTATTTCTGATGGGAAACGGTGGTGGGGATGGAAAAGCGGGATGGGCATGGTACAAAATAGAGCAGACAAGGTGCGGGAGGGGCAAGCATAAAGGAAAATGAGTGCATAACATGTCGGATGCGATCATACCAGCACTAAAGCACCGGATCCCATCAGAACTCCGAAGTTAAGCGTGCTTGGGCGAGAGTAGTACTAGGATGGGTGACCTCCTGGGAAGTCCTCGTGTTGCATCCCTTTTTTTTGCGTCTGGCGGCGACATTCATAGTGAAGTTACGACGATATTTTTTTATGGGCACTCGTGCTCGGCTATTTCTGATGGGAAACGGTGGTGGGGATGGAAAAGCGGGATGGGCATGGTACAAAATAGAGCAGACAAGGTGCGGGAGGGGCAAGCATAAAGGAAAATGAGTGCATAACATGTCGGATGCGATCATACCAGCACTAAAGCACCGGATCCCATCAGAACTCCGAAGTTAAGCGTGCTTGGGCGAGAGTAGTACTAGGATGGGTGACCTCCTGGGAAGTCCTCGTGTTGCATCCCTTTTTTTTGCATCTGGCGGCGACATTCATAGTGAAGTTACGACGATATTTTTTTATGGGCACTCGTGCTCGGCTATTTCTGATGGGAAACGGTGGTGGGGATGGAAAAGCGGGATGGGCATGGTACAAAATAGAGCAGACAAGGTGCGGGAGGGGCAAGCATAAAGGAAAATGAGTGCATAACATGTCGGATGCGATCATACCAGCACTAAAGCACCGGATCCCATCAGAACTCCGAAGTTAAGCGTGCTTGGGCGAGAGTAGTACTAGGATGGGTGACCTCCTGGGAAGTCCTCGTGTTGCATCCCTTTTTTTTTGCGTCTGGCGGCGACATTCATAGTGAAGTTACGACGATATTTTTTTATGGGCACTCGTGCTCGGCTATTTCTGATGGGAAACGGTGGTGGGGATGGAAAAGCGGGATGGGCATGGTACAAAATAGAGCAGACAAGGTGCGGGAGGGGCAAGCATAAAGGAAAATGAGTGCATAACATGTCGGATGCGATCATACCAGCACTAAAGCACCGGATCCCATCAGAACTCCGAAGTTAAGCGTGCTTGGGCGAGAGTAGTACTAGGATGGGTGACCTCCTGGGAAGTCCTCGTGTTGCATCCCTTTTTTTTGCGTCTGGCGGCGACATTCATAGTGAAGTTACGACGATATTTTTTTATGGGCACTCGTGCTCGGCTATTTCTGATGGGAAACGGTGGTGGGGATGGAAAAGCGGGATGGGCATGGTACAAAATAGAGCAGACAAGGTGCGGGAGGGGCAAGCATAAAGGAAAATGAGTGCATAACATGTCGGATGCGATCATACCAGCACTAAAGCACCGGATCCCATCAGAACTCCGAAGTTAAGCGTGCTTGGGCGAGAGTAGTACTAGGATGGGTGACCTCCTGGGAAGTCCTCGTGTTGCATCCCTTTTTTTTGCATCTGGCGGCGACATTCATAGTGAAGTTACGACGATATTTTTTTATGGGCACTCGTGCTCGGCTATTTCTGATGGGAAACGGTGGTGGGGATGGAAAAGCGGGATGGGCATGGTACAAAATAGAGCAGACAAGGTGCGGGAGGGGCAAGCATAAAGGAAAATGAGTGCATAACATGTCGGATGCGATCATACCAGCACTAAAGCACCGGATCCCATCAGAACTCCGAAGTTAAGCGTGCTTGGGCGAGAGTAGTACTAGGATGGGTGACCTCCTGGGAAGTCCTCGTGTTGCATCCCTTTTTTTTGCGTCTGGCGGCGACATTCATAGTGAAGTTACGACGATATTTTTTTATGGGCACTCGTGCTCGGCTATTTCTGATGGGAAACGGTGGTGGGGATGGAAAAGCGGGATGGGCATGGTACAAAATAGAGCAGACAAGGTGCGGGAGGGGCAAGCATAAAGGAAAATGAGTGCATAACATGTCGGATGCGATCATACCAGCACTAAAGCACCGGATCCCATCAGAACTCCGAAGTTAAGCGTGCTTGGGCGAGAGTAGTACTAGGATGGGTGACCTCCTGGGAAGTCCTCGTGTTGCATCCCTTTTTTTTGCATCTGGCGGCGACATTCATAGTGAAGTTACGACGATATTTTTTTATGGGCACTCGTGCTCGGCTATTTCTGATGGGAAACGGTGGTGGGGATGGAAAAGCGGGATGGGCATGGTACAAAATAGAGCAGACAAGGTGCGGGAGGGGCAAGCATAAAGGAAAATGAGTGCATAACATGTCGGATGCGATCATACCAGCACTAAAGCACCGGATCCCATCAGAACTCCGAAGTTAAGCGTGCTTGGGCGAGAGTAGTACTAGGATGGGTGACCTCCTGGGAAGTCCTCGTGTTGCATCCCTTTTTTTTGCGTCTGGCGGCGACATTCATAGTGAAGTTACGACGATATTTTTTTATGGGCACTCGTGCTCGGCTATTTCTGATGGGAAACGGTGGTGGGGATGGAAAAGCGGGATGGGCATGGTACAAAATAGAGCAGACAAGGTGCGGGAGGGGCAAGCATAAAGGAAAATGAGTGCATAACATGTCGGATGCGATCATACCAGCACTAAAGCACCGGATCCCATCAGAACTCCGAAGTTAAGCGTGCTTGGGCGAGAGTAGTACTAGGATGGGTGACCTCCTGGGAAGTCCTCGTGTTGCATCCCTTTTTTTTGCGTCTGGCGGCGACATTCATAGTGAAGTTACGACGATATTTTTTTATGGGCACTCGTGCTCGGCTATTTCTGATGGGAAACGGTGGTGGGGATGGAAAAGCGGGATGGGCATGGTACAAAATAGAGCAGACAAGGTGCGGGAGGGGCAAGCATAAAGGAAAATGAGTGCATAACATGTCGGATGCGATCATACCAGCACTAAAGCACCGGATCCCATCAGAACTCCGAAGTTAAGCGTGCTTGGGCGAGAGTAGTACTAGGATGGGTGACCTCCTGGGAAGTCCTCGTGTTGCATCCCTTTTTTTTGCGTCTGGCGGCGACATTCATAGTGAAGTTACGACGATATTTTTTTATGGGCACTCGTGCTCGGCTATTTCTGATGGGAAACGGTGGTGGGGATGGAAAAGCGGGATGGGCATGGTACAAAATAGAGCAGACAAGGTGCGGGAGGGGCAAGCATAAAGGAAAATGAGTGCATAACATGTCGGATGCGATCATACCAGCACTAAAGCACCGGATCCCATCAGAACTCCGAAGTTAAGCGTGCTTGGGCGAGAGTAGTACTAGGATGGGTGACCTCCTGGGAAGTCCTCGTGTTGCATCCCTTTTTTTTGCATCTGGCGGCGACATTCATAGTGAAGTTACGACGATATTTTTTTATGGGCACTCGTGCTCGGCTATTTCTGATGGGAAACGGTGGTGGGGATGGAAAAGCGGGATGGGCATGGTACAAAATAGAGCAGACAAGGTGCGGGAGGGGCAAGCATAAAGGAAAATGAGTGCATAACATGTCGGATGCGATCATACCAGCACTAAAGCACCGGATCCCATCAGAACTCCGAAGTTAAGCGTGCTTGGGCGAGAGTAGTACTAGGATGGGTGACCTCCTGGGAAGTCCTCGTGTTGCATCCCTTTTTTTTGCATCTGGCGGCGACATTCATAGTGAAGTTACGACGATATTTTTTTATGGGCACTCGTGCTCGGCTATTTCTGATGGGAAACGGTGGTGGGGATGGAAAAGCGGGATGGGCATGGTACAAAATAGAGCAGACAAGGTGCGGGAGGGGCAAGCATAAAGGAAAATGAGTGCATAACATGTCGGATGCGATCATACCAGCACTAAAGCACCGGATCCCATCAGAACTCCGAAGTTAAGCGTGCTTGGGCGAGAGTAGTACTAGGATGGGTGACCTCCTGGGAAGTCCTCGTGTTGCATCCCTTTTTTTTGCGTCTGGCGGCGACATTCATAGTGAAGTTACGACGATATTTTTTTATGGGCACTCGTGCTCGGCTATTTCTGATGGGAAACGGTGGTGGGGATGGAAAAGCGGGATGGGCATGGTACAAAATAGAGCAGACAAGGTGCGGGAGGGGCAAGCATAAAGGAAAATGAGTGCATAACATGTCGGATGCGATCATACCAGCACTAAAGCACCGGATCCCATCAGAACTCCGAAGTTAAGCGTGCTTGGGCGAGAGTAGTACTAGGATGGGTGACCTCCTGGGAAGTCCTCGTGTTGCATCCCTTTTTTTTGCATCTGGCGGCGACATTCATAGTGAAGTTACGACGATATTTTTTTATGGGCACTCGTGCTCGGCTATTTCTGATGGGAAACGGTGGTGGGGATGGAAAAGCGGGATGGGCATGGTACAAAATAGAGCAGACAAGGTGCGGGAGGGGCAAGCATAAAGGAAAATGAGTGCATAACATGTCGGATGCGATCATACCAGCACTAAAGCACCGGATCCCATCAGAACTCCGAAGTTAAGCGTGCTTGGGCGAGAGTAGTACTAGGATGGGTGACCTCCTGGGAAGTCCTCGTGTTGCATCCCTTTTTTTTGCGTCTGGCGGCGACATTCATAGTGAAGTTACGACGATATTTTTTTATGGGCACTCGTGCTCGGCTATTTCTGATGGGAAACGGTGGTGGGGATGGAAAAGCGGGATGGGCATGGTACAAAATAGAGCAGACAAGGTGCGGGAGGGGCAAGCATAAAGGAAAATGAGTGCATAACATGTCGGATGCGATCATACCAGCACTAAAGCACCGGATCCCATCAGAACTCCGAAGTTAAGCGTGCTTGGGCGAGAGTAGTACTAGGATGGGTGACCTCCTGGGAAGTCCTCGTGTTGCATCCCTTTTTTTTGCATCTGGCGGCGACATTCATAGTGAAGTTACGACGATATTTTTTTATGGGCACTCGTGCTCGGCTATTTCTGATGGGAAACGGTGGTGGGGATGGAAAAGCGGGATGGGCATGGTACAAAATAGAGCAGACAAGGTGCGGGAGGGGCAAGCATAAAGGAAAATGAGTGCATAACATGTCGGATGCGATCATACCAGCACTAAAGCACCGGATCCCATCAGAACTCCGAAGTTAAGCGTGCTTGGGCGAGAGTAGTACTAGGATGGGTGACCTCCTGGGAAGTCCTCGTGTTGCATCCCTTTTTTTTGCGTCTGGCGGCGACATTCATAGTGAAGTTACGACGATATTTTTTTATGGGCACTCGTGCTCGGCTATTTCTGATGGGAAACGGTGGTGGGGATGGAAAAGCGGGATGGGCATGGTACAAAATAGAGCAGACAAGGTGCGGGAGGGGCAAGCATAAAGGAAAATGAGTGCATAACATGTCGGATGCGATCATACCAGCACTAAAGCACCGGATCCCATCAGAACTCCGAAGTTAAGCGTGCTTGGGCGAGAGTAGTACTAGGATGGGTGACCTCCTGGGAAGTCCTCGTGTTGCATCCCTTTTTTTTGCGTCTGGCGGCGACATTCATAGTGAAGTTACGACGATATTTTTTTATGGGCACTCGTGCTCGGCTATTTCTGATGGGAAACGGTGGTGGGGATGGAAAAGCGGGATGGGCATGGTACAAAATAGAGCAGACAAGGTGCGGGAGGGGCAAGCATAAAGGAAAATGAGTGCATAACATGTCGGATGCGATCATACCAGCACTAAAGCACCGGATCCCATCAGAACTCCGAAGTTAAGCGTGCTTGGGCGAGAGTAGTACTAGGATGGGTGACCTCCTGGGAAGTCCTCGTGTTGCATCCCTTTTTTTTGCGTCTGGCGGCGACATTCATAGTGAAGTTACGACGATATTTTTTTATGGGCACTCGTGCTCGGCTATTTCTGATGGGAAACGGTGGTGGGGATGGAAAAGCGGGATGGGCATGGTACAAAATAGAGCAGACAAGGTGCGGGAGGGGCAAGCATAAAGGAAAATGAGTGCATAACATGTCGGATGCGATCATACCAGCACTAAAGCACCGGATCCCATCAGAACTCCGAAGTTAAGCGTGCTTGGGCGAGAGTAGTACTAGGATGGGTGACCTCCTGGGAAGTCCTCGTGTTGCATCCCTTTTTTTTTGCGTCTGGCGGCGACATTCATAGTGAAGTTACGACGATATTTTTTTATGGGCACTCGTGCTCGGCTATTTCTGATGGGAAACGGTGGTGGGGATGGAAAAGCGGGATGGGCATGGTACAAAATAGAGCAGACAAGGTGCGGGAGGGGCAAGCATAAAGGAAAATGAGTGCATAACATGTCGGATGCGATCATACCAGCACTAAAGCACCGGATCCCATCAGAACTCCGAAGTTAAGCGTGCTTGGGCGAGAGTAGTACTAGGATGGGTGACCTCCTGGGAAGTCCTCGTGTTGCATCCCTTTTTTTTGCGTCTGGCGGCGACATTCATAGTGAAGTTACGACGATATTTTTTTATGGGCACTCGTGCTCGGCTATTTCTGATGGGAAACGGTGGTGGGGATGGAAAAGCGGGATGGGCATGGTACAAAATAGAGCAGACAAGGTGCGGGAGGGGCAAGCATAAAGGAAAATGAGTGCATAACATGTCGGATGCGATCATACCAGCACTAAAGCACCGGATCCCATCAGAACTCCGAAGTTAAGCGTGCTTGGGCGAGAGTAGTACTAGGATGGGTGACCTCCTGGGAAGTCCTCGTGTTGCATCCCTTTTTTTTGCGTCTGGCGGCGACATTCATAGTGAAGTTACGACGATATTTTTTTATGGGCACTCGTGCTCGGCTATTTCTGATGGGAAACGGTGGTGGGGATGGAAAAGCGGGATGGGCATGGTACAAAATAGAGCAGACAAGGTGCGGGAGGGGCAAGCATAAAGGAAAATGAGTGCATAACATGTCGGATGCGATCATACCAGCACTAAAGCACCGGATCCCATCAGAACTCCGAAGTTAAGCGTGCTTGGGCGAGAGTAGTACTAGGATGGGTGACCTCCTGGGAAGTCCTCGTGTTGCATCCCTTTTTTTTGCATCTGGCGGCGACATTCATAGTGAAGTTACGACGATATTTTTTTATGGGCACTCGTGCTCGGCTATTTCTGATGGGAAACGGTGGTGGGGATGGAAAAGCGGGATGGGCATGGTACAAAATAGAGCAGACAAGGTGCGGGAGGGGCAAGCATAAAGGAAAATGAGTGCATAACATGTCGGATGCGATCATACCAGCACTAAAGCACCGGATCCCATCAGAACTCCGAAGTTAAGCGTGCTTGGGCGAGAGTAGTACTAGGATGGGTGACCTCCTGGGAAGTCCTCGTGTTGCATCCCTTTTTTTTGCATCTGGCGGCGACATTCATAGTGAAGTTACGACGATATTTTTTTATGGGCACTCGTGCTCGGCTATTTCTGATGGGAAACGGTGGTGGGGATGGAAAAGCGGGATGGGCATGGTACAAAATAGAGCAGACAAGGTGCGGGAGGGGCAAGCATAAAGGAAAATGAGTGCATAACATGTCGGATGCGATCATACCAGCACTAAAGCACCGGATCCCATCAGAACTCCGAAGTTAAGCGTGCTTGGGCGAGAGTAGTACTAGGATGGGTGACCTCCTGGGAAGTCCTCGTGTTGCATCCCTTTTTTTTGCGTCTGGCGGCGACATTCATAGTGAAGTTACGACGATATTTTTTTATGGGCACTCGTGCTCGGCTATTTCTGATGGGAAACGGTGGTGGGGATGGAAAAGCGGGATGGGCATGGTACAAAATAGAGCAGACAAGGTGCGGGAGGGGCAAGCATAAAGGAAAATGAGTGCATAACATGTCGGATGCGATCATACCAGCACTAAAGCACCGGATCCCATCAGAACTCCGAAGTTAAGCGTGCTTGGGCGAGAGTAGTACTAGGATGGGTGACCTCCTGGGAAGTCCTCGTGTTGCATCCCTTTTTTTTTGCATCTGGCGGCGACATTCATAGTGAAGTTACGACGATATTTTTTTATGGGCACTCGTGCTCGGCTATTTCTGATGGGAAACGGTGGTGGGGATGGAAAAGCGGGATGGGCATGGTACAAAATAGAGCAGACAAGGTGCGGGAGGGGCAAGCATAAAGGAAAATGAGTGCATAACATGTCGGATGCGATCATACCAGCACTAAAGCACCGGATCCCATCAGAACTCCGAAGTTAAGCGTGCTTGGGCGAGAGTAGTACTAGGATGGGTGACCTCCTGGGAAGTCCTCGTGTTGCATCCCTTTTTTTTGCATCTGGCGGCGACATTCATAGTGAAGTTACGACGATATTTTTTTATGGGCACTCGTGCTCGGCTATTTCTGATGGGAAACGGTGGTGGGGATGGAAAAGCGGGATGGGCATGGTACAAAATAGAGCAGACAAGGTGCGGGAGGGGCAAGCATAAAGGAAAATGAGTGCATAACATGTCGGATGCGATCATACCAGCACTAAAGCACCGGATCCCATCAGAACTCCGAAGTTAAGCGTGCTTGGGCGAGAGTAGTACTAGGATGGGTGACCTCCTGGGAAGTCCTCGTGTTGCATCCCTTTTTTTTCTGGCGGCGACATTCATAGTGAAGTTACGACGATATTTTTTTATGGGCACTCGTGCTCGGCTATTTCTGATGGGAAACGGTGGTGGGGATGGAAAAGCGGGATGGGCATGGTACAAAATAGAGCAGACAAGGTGCGGGAGGGGCAAGCATAAAGGAAAATGAGTGCATAACATGTCGGATGCGATCATACCAGCACTAAAGCACCGGATCCCATCAGAACTCCGAAGTTAAGCGTGCTTGGGCGAGAGTAGTACTAGGATGGGTGACCTCCTGGGAAGTCCTCGTGTTGCATCCCTTTTTTTTGCATCTGGCGGCGACATTCATAGTGAAGTTACGACGATATTTTTTTATGGGCACTCGTGCTCGGCTATTTCTGATGGGAAACGGTGGTGGGGATGGAAAAGCGGGATGGGCATGGTACAAAATAGAGCAGACAAGGTGCGGGAGGGGCAAGCATAAAGGAAAATGAGTGCATAACATGTCGGATGCGATCATACCAGCACTAAAGCACCGGATCCCATCAGAACTCCGAAGTTAAGCGTGCTTGGGCGAGAGTAGTACTAGGATGGGTGACCTCCTGGGAAGTCCTCGTGTTGCATCCCTTTTTTTTTGCGTCTGGCGGCGACATTCATAGTGAAGTTACGACGATATTTTTTTATGGGCACTCGTGCTCGGCTATTTCTGATGGGAAACGGTGGTGGGGATGGAAAAGCGGGATGGGCATGGTACAAAATAGAGCAGACAAGGTGCGGGAGGGGCAAGCATAAAGGAAAATGAGTGCATAACATGTCGGATGCGATCATACCAGCACTAAAGCACCGGATCCCATCAGAACTCCGAAGTTAAGCGTGCTTGGGCGAGAGTAGTACTAGGATGGGTGACCTCCTGGGAAGTCCTCGTGTTGCATCCCTTTTTTTTGCGTCTGGCGGCGACATTCATAGTGAAGTTACGACGATATTTTTTTATGGGCACTCGTGCTCGGCTATTTCTGATGGGAAACGGTGGTGGGGATGGAAAAGCGGGATGGGCATGGTACAAAATAGAGCAGACAAGGTGCGGGAGGGGCAAGCATAAAGGAAAATGAGTGCATAACATGTCGGATGCGATCATACCAGCACTAAAGCACCGGATCCCATCAGAACTCCGAAGTTAAGCGTGCTTGGGCGAGAGTAGTACTAGGATGGGTGACCTCCTGGGAAGTCCTCGTGTTGCATCCCTTTTTTTTGCGTCTGGCGGCGACATTCATAGTGAAGTTACGACGATATTTTTTTATGGGCACTCGTGCTCGGCTATTTCTGATGGGAAACGGTGGTGGGGATGGAAAAGCGGGATGGGCATGGTACAAAATAGAGCAGACAAGGTGCGGGAGGGGCAAGCATAAAGGAAAATGAGTGCATAACATGTCGGATGCGATCATACCAGCACTAAAGCACCGGATCCCATCAGAACTCCGAAGTTAAGCGTGCTTGGGCGAGAGTAGTACTAGGATGGGTGACCTCCTGGGAAGTCCTCGTGTTGCATCCCTTTTTTTTGCATCTGGCGGCGACATTCATAGTGAAGTTACGACGATATTTTTTTATGGGCACTCGTGCTCGGCTATTTCTGATGGGAAACGGTGGTGGGGATGGAAAAGCGGGATGGGCATGGTACAAAATAGAGCAGACAAGGTGCGGGAGGGGCAAGCATAAAGGAAAATGAGTGCATAACATGTCGGATGCGATCATACCAGCACTAAAGCACCGGATCCCATCAGAACTCCGAAGTTAAGCGTGCTTGGGCGAGAGTAGTACTAGGATGGGTGACCTCCTGGGAAGTCCTCGTGTTGCATCCCTTTTTTTTGCGTCTGGCGGCGACATTCATAGTGAAGTTACGACGATATTTTTTTATGGGCACTCGTGCTCGGCTATTTCTGATGGGAAACGGTGGTGGGGATGGAAAAGCGGGATGGGCATGGTACAAAATAGAGCAGACAAGGTGCGGGAGGGGCAAGCATAAAGGAAAATGAGTGCATAACATGTCGGATGCGATCATACCAGCACTAAAGCACCGGATCCCATCAGAACTCCGAAGTTAAGCGTGCTTGGGCGAGAGTAGTACTAGGATGGGTGACCTCCTGGGAAGTCCTCGTGTTGCATCCCTTTTTTTTGCATCTGGCGGCGACATTCATAGTGAAGTTACGACGATATTTTTTTATGGGCACTCGTGCTCGGCTATTTCTGATGGGAAACGGTGGTGGGGATGGAAAAGCGGGATGGGCATGGTACAAAATAGAGCAGACAAGGTGCGGGAGGGGCAAGCATAAAGGAAAATGAGTGCATAACATGTCGGATGCGATCATACCAGCACTAAAGCACCGGATCCCATCAGAACTCCGAAGTTAAGCGTGCTTGGGCGAGAGTAGTACTAGGATGGGTGACCTCCTGGGAAGTCCTCGTGTTGCATCCCTTTTTTTTGCGTCTGGCGGCGACATTCATAGTGAAGTTACGACGATATTTTTTTATGGGCACTCGTGCTCGGCTATTTCTGATGGGAAACGGTGGTGGGGATGGAAAAGCGGGATGGGCATGGTACAAAATAGAGCAGACAAGGTGCGGGAGGGGCAAGCATAAAGGAAAATGAGTGCATAACATGTCGGATGCGATCATACCAGCACTAAAGCACCGGATCCCATCAGAACTCCGAAGTTAAGCGTGCTTGGGCGAGAGTAGTACTAGGATGGGTGACCTCCTGGGAAGTCCTCGTGTTGCATCCCTTTTTTTTGCATCTGGCGGCGACATTCATAGTGAAGTTACGACGATATTTTTTTATGGGCACTCGTGCTCGGCTATTTCTGATGGGAAACGGTGGTGGGGATGGAAAAGCGGGATGGGCATGGTACAAAATAGAGCAGACAAGGTGCGGGAGGGGCAAGCATAAAGGAAAATGAGTGCATAACATGTCGGATGCGATCATACCAGCACTAAAGCACCGGATCCCATCAGAACTCCGAAGTTAAGCGTGCTTGGGCGAGAGTAGTACTAGGATGGGTGACCTCCTGGGAAGTCCTCGTGTTGCATCCCTTTTTTTTGCATCTGGCGGCGACATTCATAGTGAAGTTACGACGATATTTTTTTATGGGCACTCGTGCTCGGCTATTTCTGATGGGAAACGGTGGTGGGGATGGAAAAGCGGGATGGGCATGGTACAAAATAGAGCAGACAAGGTGCGGGAGGGGCAAGCATAAAGGAAAATGAGTGCATAACATGTCGGATGCGATCATACCAGCACTAAAGCACCGGATCCCATCAGAACTCCGAAGTTAAGCGTGCTTGGGCGAGAGTAGTACTAGGATGGGTGACCTCCTGGGAAGTCCTCGTGTTGCATCCCTTTTTTTTGCGTCTGGCGGCGACATTCATAGTGAAGTTACGACGATATTTTTTTATGGGCACTCGTGCTCGGCTATTTCTGATGGGAAACGGTGGTGGGGATGGAAAAGCGGGATGGGCATGGTACAAAATAGAGCAGACAAGGTGCGGGAGGGGCAAGCATAAAGGAAAATGAGTGCATAACATGTCGGATGCGATCATACCAGCACTAAAGCACCGGATCCCATCAGAACTCCGAAGTTAAGCGTGCTTGGGCGAGAGTAGTACTAGGATGGGTGACCTCCTGGGAAGTCCTCGTGTTGCATCCCTTTTTTTTGCATCTGGCGGCGACATTCATAGTGAAGTTACGACGATATTTTTTTATGGGCACTCGTGCTCGGCTATTTCTGATGGGAAACGGTGGTGGGGATGGAAAAGCGGGATGGGCATGGTACAAAATAGAGCAGACAAGGTGCGGGAGGGGCAAGCATAAAGGAAAATGAGTGCATAACATGTCGGATGCGATCATACCAGCACTAAAGCACCGGATCCCATCAGAACTCCGAAGTTAAGCGTGCTTGGGCGAGAGTAGTACTAGGATGGGTGACCTCCTGGGAAGTCCTCGTGTTGCATCCCTTTTTTTTGCATCTGGCGGCGACATTCATAGTGAAGTTACGACGATATTTTTTTATGGGCACTCGTGCTCGGCTATTTCTGATGGGAAACGGTGGTGGGGATGGAAAAGCGGGATGGGCATGGTACAAAATAGAGCAGACAAGGTGCGGGAGGGGCAAGCATAAAGGAAAATGAGTGCATAACATGTCGGATGCGATCATACCAGCACTAAAGCACCGGATCCCATCAGAACTCCGAAGTTAAGCGTGCTTGGGCGAGAGTAGTACTAGGATGGGTGACCTCCTGGGAAGTCCTCGTGTTGCATCCCTTTTTTTTGCGTCTGGCGGCGACATTCATAGTGAAGTTACGACGATATTTTTTTATGGGCACTCGTGCTCGGCTATTTCTGATGGGAAACGGTGGTGGGGATGGAAAAGCGGGATGGGCATGGTACAAAATAGAGCAGACAAGGTGCGGGAGGGGCAAGCATAAAGGAAAATGAGTGCATAACATGTCGGATGCGATCATACCAGCACTAAAGCACCGGATCCCATCAGAACTCCGAAGTTAAGCGTGCTTGGGCGAGAGTAGTACTAGGATGGGTGACCTCCTGGGAAGTCCTCGTGTTGCATCCCTTTTTTTTGCGTCTGGCGGCGACATTCATAGTGAAGTTACGACGATATTTTTTTATGGGCACTCGTGCTCGGCTATTTCTGATGGGAAACGGTGGTGGGGATGGAAAAGCGGGATGGGCATGGTACAAAATAGAGCAGACAAGGTGCGGGAGGGGCAAGCATAAAGGAAAATGAGTGCATAACATGTCGGATGCGATCATACCAGCACTAAAGCACCGGATCCCATCAGAACTCCGAAGTTAAGCGTGCTTGGGCGAGAGTAGTACTAGGATGGGTGACCTCCTGGGAAGTCCTCGTGTTGCATCCCTTTTTTTTGCGTCTGGCGGCGACATTCATAGTGAAGTTACGACGATATTTTTTTATGGGCACTCGTGCTCGGCTATTTCTGATGGGAAACGGTGGTGGGGATGGAAAAGCGGGATGGGCATGGTACAAAATAGAGCAGACAAGGTGCGGGAGGGGCAAGCATAAAGGAAAATGAGTGCATAACATGTCGGATGCGATCATACCAGCACTAAAGCACCGGATCCCATCAGAACTCCGAAGTTAAGCGTGCTTGGGCGAGAGTAGTACTAGGATGGGTGACCTCCTGGGAAGTCCTCGTGTTGCATCCCTTTTTTTTGCGTCTGGCGGCGACATTCATAGTGAAGTTACGACGATATTTTTTTATGGGCACTCGTGCTCGGCTATTTCTGATGGGAAACGGTGGTGGGGATGGAAAAGCGGGATGGGCATGGTACAAAATAGAGCAGACAAGGTGCGGGAGGGGCAAGCATAAAGGAAAATGAGTGCATAACATGTCGGATGCGATCATACCAGCACTAAAGCACCGGATCCCATCAGAACTCCGAAGTTAAGCGTGCTTGGGCGAGAGTAGTACTAGGATGGGTGACCTCCTGGGAAGTCCTCGTGTTGCATCCCTTTTTTTTGCGTCTGGCGGCGACATTCATAGTGAAGTTACGACGATATTTTTTTATGGGCACTCGTGCTCGGCTATTTCTGATGGGAAACGGTGGTGGGGATGGAAAAGCGGGATGGGCATGGTACAAAATAGAGCAGACAAGGTGCGGGAGGGGCAAGCATAAAGGAAAATGAGTGCATAACATGTCGGATGCGATCATACCAGCACTAAAGCACCGGATCCCATCAGAACTCCGAAGTTAAGCGTGCTTGGGCGAGAGTAGTACTAGGATGGGTGACCTCCTGGGAAGTCCTCGTGTTGCATCCCTTTTTTTTGCATCTGGCGGCGACATTCATAGTGAAGTTACGACGATATTTTTTTATGGGCACTCGTGCTCGGCTATTTCTGATGGGAAACGGTGGTGGGGATGGAAAAGCGGGATGGGCATGGTACAAAATAGAGCAGACAAGGTGCGGGAGGGGCAAGCATAAAGGAAAATGAGTGCATAACATGTCGGATGCGATCATACCAGCACTAAAGCACCGGATCCCATCAGAACTCCGAAGTTAAGCGTGCTTGGGCGAGAGTAGTACTAGGTTGCATCTTTTTTTTTGCATCTGGCGGCGACATTCATAGTGAAGTTACGACGATATTTTTTTATGGGCACTCGTGCTCGGCTATTTCTGATGGGAAACGGTGGTGGGGATGGAAAAGCGGGATGGGCATGGTACAAAATAGAGCAGACAAGGTGCGGGAGGGGCAAGCATAAAGGAAAATGAGTGCATAACATGTCGGATGCGATCATACCAGCACTAAAGCACCGGATCCCATCAGAACTCCGAAGTTAAGCGTGCTTGGGCGAGAGTAGTACTAGGATGGGTGACCTCCTGGGAAGTCCTCGTGTTGCATCCCTTTTTTTTTGCGTCTGGCGGCGACATTCATAGTGAAGTTACGACGATATTTTTTTATGGGCACTCGTGCTCGGCTATTTCTGATGGGAAACGGTGGTGGGGATGGAAAAGCGGGATGGGCATGGTACAAAATAGAGCAGACAAGGTGCGGGAGGGGCAAGCATAAAGGAAAATGAGTGCATAACATGTCGGATGCGATCATACCAGCACTAAAGCACCGGATCCCATCAGAACTCCGAAGTTAAGCGTGCTTGGGCGAGAGTAGTACTAGGATGGGTGACCTCCTGGGAAGTCCTCGTGTTGCATCCCTTTTTTTTGCGTCTGGCGGCGACATTCATAGTGAAGTTACGACGATATTTTTTTATGGGCACTCGTGCTCGGCTATTTCTGATGGGAAACGGTGGTGGGGATGGAAAAGCGGGATGGGCATGGTACAAAATAGAGCAGACAAGGTGCGGGAGGGGCAAGCATAAAGGAAAATGAGTGCATAACATGTCGGATGCGATCATACCAGCACTAAAGCACCGGATCCCATCAGAACTCCGAAGTTAAGCGTGCTTGGGCGAGAGTAGTACTAGGATGGGTGACCTCCTGGGAAGTCCTCGTGTTGCATCCCTTTTTTTTGCGTCTGGCGGCGACATTCATAGTGAAGTTACGACGATATTTTTTTATGGGCACTCGTGCTCGGCTATTTCTGATGGGAAACGGTGGTGGGGATGGAAAAGCGGGATGGGCATGGTACAAAATAGAGCAGACAAGGTGCGGGAGGGGCAAGCATAAAGGAAAATGAGTGCATAACATGTCGGATGCGATCATACCAGCACTAAAGCACCGGATCCCATCAGAACTCCGAAGTTAAGCGTGCTTGGGCGAGAGTAGTACTAGGATGGGTGACCTCCTGGGAAGTCCTCGTGTTGCATCCCTTTTTTTTGCGTCTGGCGGCGACATTCATAGTGAAGTTACGACGATATTTTTTTATGGGCACTCGTGCTCGGCTATTTCTGATGGGAAACGGTGGTGGGGATGGAAAAGCGGGATGGGCATGGTACAAAATAGAGCAGACAAGGTGCGGGAGGGGCAAGCATAAAGGAAAATGAGTGCATAACATGTCGGATGCGATCATACCAGCACTAAAGCACCGGATCCCATCAGAACTCCGAAGTTAAGCGTGCTTGGGCGAGAGTAGTACTAGGATGGGTGACCTCCTGGGAAGTCCTCGTGTTGCATCCCTTTTTTTTGCGTCTGGCGGCGACATTCATAGTGAAGTTACGACGATATTTTTTTATGGGCACTCGTGCTCGGCTATTTCTGATGGGAAACGGTGGTGGGGATGGAAAAGCGGGATGGGCATGGTACAAAATAGAGCAGACAAGGTGCGGGAGGGGCAAGCATAAAGGAAAATGAGTGCATAACATGTCGGATGCGATCATACCAGCACTAAAGCACCGGATCCCATCAGAACTCCGAAGTTAAGCGTGCTTGGGCGAGAGTAGTACTAGGATGGGTGACCTCCTGGGAAGTCCTCGTGTTGCATCCCTTTTTTTTGCGTCTGGCGGCGACATTCATAGTGAAGTTACGACGATATTTTTTTATGGGCACTCGTGCTCGGCTATTTCTGATGGGAAACGGTGGTGGGGATGGAAAAGCGGGATGGGCATGGTACAAAATAGAGCAGACAAGGTGCGGGAGGGGCAAGCATAAAGGAAAATGAGTGCATAACATGTCGGATGCGATCATACCAGCACTAAAGCACCGGATCCCATCAGAACTCCGAAGTTAAGCGTGCTTGGGCGAGAGTAGTACTAGGATGGGTGACCTCCTGGGAAGTCCTCGTGTTGCATCCCTTTTTTTTGCGTCTGGCGGCGACATTCATAGTGAAGTTACGACGATATTTTTTTATGGGCACTCGTGCTCGGCTATTTCTGATGGGAAACGGTGGTGGGGATGGAAAAGCGGGATGGGCATGGTACAAAATAGAGCAGACAAGGTGCGGGAGGGGCAAGCATAAAGGAAAATGAGTGCATAACATGTCGGATGCGATCATACCAGCACTAAAGCACCGGATCCCATCAGAACTCCGAAGTTAAGCGTGCTTGGGCGAGAGTAGTACTAGGATGGGTGACCTCCTGGGAAGTCCTCGTGTTGCATCCCTTTTTTTTGCGTCTGGCGGCGACATTCATAGTGAAGTTACGACGATATTTTTTTATGGGCACTCGTGCTCGGCTATTTCTGATGGGAAACGGTGGTGGGGATGGAAAAGCGGGATGGGCATGGTACAAAATAGAGCAGACAAGGTGCGGGAGGGGCAAGCATAAAGGAAAATGAGTGCATAACATGTCGGATGCGATCATACCAGCACTAAAGCACCGGATCCCATCAGAACTCCGAAGTTAAGCGTGCTTGGGCGAGAGTAGTACTAGGATGGGTGACCTCCTGGGAAGTCCTCGTGTTGCATCCCTTTTTTTTGCGTCTGGCGGCGACATTCATAGTGAAGTTACGACGATATTTTTTTATGGGCACTCGTGCTCGGCTATTTCTGATGGGAAACGGTGGTGGGGATGGAAAAGCGGGATGGGCATGGTACAAAATAGAGCAGACAAGGTGCGGGAGGGGCAAGCATAAAGGAAAATGAGTGCATAACATGTCGGATGCGATCATACCAGCACTAAAGCACCGGATCCCATCAGAACTCCGAAGTTAAGCGTGCTTGGGCGAGAGTAGTACTAGGATGGGTGACCTCCTGGGAAGTCCTCGTGTTGCATCCCTTTTTTTTGCGTCTGGCGGCGACATTCATAGTGAAGTTACGACGATATTTTTTTATGGGCACTCGTGCTCGGCTATTTCTGATGGGAAACGGTGGTGGGGATGGAAAAGCGGGATGGGCATGGTACAAAATAGAGCAGACAAGGTGCGGGAGGGGCAAGCATAAAGGAAAATGAGTGCATAACATGTCGGATGCGATCATACCAGCACTAAAGCACCGGATCCCATCAGAACTCCGAAGTTAAGCGTGCTTGGGCGAGAGTAGTACTAGGATGGGTGACCTCCTGGGAAGTCCTCGTGTTGCATCCCTTTTTTTTGCATCTGGCGGCGACATTCATAGTGAAGTTACGACGATATTTTTTTATGGGCACTCGTGCTCGGCTATTTCTGATGGGAAACGGTGGTGGGGATGGAAAAGCGGGATGGGCATGGTACAAAATAGAGCAGACAAGGTGCGGGAGGGGCAAGCATAAAGGAAAATGAGTGCATAACATGTCGGATGCGATCATACCAGCACTAAAGCACCGGATCCCATCAGAACTCCGAAGTTAAGCGTGCTTGGGCGAGAGTAGTACTAGGATGGGTGACCTCCTGGGAAGTCCTCGTGTTGCATCCCTTTTTTTTGCATCTGGCGGCGACATTCATAGTGAAGTTACGACGATATTTTTTTATGGGCACTCGTGCTCGGCTATTTCTGATGGGAAACGGTGGTGGGGATGGAAAAGCGGGATGGGCATGGTACAAAATAGAGCAGACAAGGTGCGGGAGGGGCAAGCATAAAGGAAAATGAGTGCATAACATGTCGGATGCGATCATACCAGCACTAAAGCACCGGATCCCATCAGAACTCCGAAGTTAAGCGTGCTTGGGCGAGAGTAGTACTAGGATGGGTGACCTCCTGGGAAGTCCTCGTGTTGCATCCCTTTTTTTTGCGTCTGGCGGCGACATTCATAGTGAAGTTACGACGATATTTTTTTATGGGCACTCGTGCTCGGCTATTTCTGATGGGAAACGGTGGTGGGGATGGAAAAGCGGGATGGGCATGGTACAAAATAGAGCAGACAAGGTGCGGGAGGGGCAAGCATAAAGGAAAATGAGTGCATAACATGTCGGATGCGATCATACCAGCACTAAAGCACCGGATCCCATCAGAACTCCGAAGTTAAGCGTGCTTGGGCGAGAGTAGTACTAGGATGGGTGACCTCCTGGGAAGTCCTCGTGTTGCATCCCTTTTTTTTGCGTCTGGCGGCGACATTCATAGTGAAGTTACGACGATATTTTTTTATGGGCACTCGTGCTCGGCTATTTCTGATGGGAAACGGTGGTGGGGATGGAAAAGCGGGATGGGCATGGTACAAAATAGAGCAGACAAGGTGCGGGAGGGGCAAGCATAAAGGAAAATGAGTGCATAACATGTCGGATGCGATCATACCAGCACTAAAGCACCGGATCCCATCAGAACTCCGAAGTTAAGCGTGCTTGGGCGAGAGTAGTACTAGGATGGGTGACCTCCTGGGAAGTCCTCGTGTTGCATCCCTTTTTTTTGCGTCTGGCGGCGACATTCATAGTGAAGTTACGACGATATTTTTTTATGGGCACTCGTGCTCGGCTATTTCTGATGGGAAACGGTGGTGGGGATGGAAAAGCGGGATGGGCATGGTACAAAATAGAGCAGACAAGGTGCGGGAGGGGCAAGCATAAAGGAAAATGAGTGCATAACATGTCGGATGCGATCATACCAGCACTAAAGCACCGGATCCCATCAGAACTCCGAAGTTAAGCGTGCTTGGGCGAGAGTAGTACTAGGATGGGTGACCTCCTGGGAAGTCCTCGTGTTGCATCCCTTTTTTTTGCGTCTGGCGGCGACATTCATAGTGAAGTTACGACGATATTTTTTTATGGGCACTCGTGCTCGGCTATTTCTGATGGGAAACGGTGGTGGGGATGGAAAAGCGGGATGGGCATGGTACAAAATAGAGCAGACAAGGTGCGGGAGGGGCAAGCATAAAGGAAAATGAGTGCATAACATGTCGGATGCGATCATACCAGCACTAAAGCACCGGATCCCATCAGAACTCCGAAGTTAAGCGTGCTTGGGCGAGAGTAGTACTAGGATGGGTGACCTCCTGGGAAGTCCTCGTGTTGCATCCCTTTTTTTTGCGTCTGGCGGCGACATTCATAGTGAAGTTACGACGATATTTTTTTATGGGCACTCGTGCTCGGCTATTTCTGATGGGAAACGGTGGTGGGGATGGAAAAGCGGGATGGGCATGGTACAAAATAGAGCAGACAAGGTGCGGGAGGGGCAAGCATAAAGGAAAATGAGTGCATAACATGTCGGATGCGATCATACCAGCACTAAAGCACCGGATCCCATCAGAACTCCGAAGTTAAGCGTGCTTGGGCGAGAGTAGTACTAGGATGGGTGACCTCCTGGGAAGTCCTCGTGTTGCATCCCTTTTTTTTGCATCTGGCGGCGACATTCATAGTGAAGTTACGACGATATTTTTTTATGGGCACTCGTGCTCGGCTATTTCTGATGGGAAACGGTGGTGGGGATGGAAAAGCGGGATGGGCATGGTACAAAATAGAGCAGACAAGGTGCGGGAGGGGCAAGCATAAAGGAAAATGAGTGCATAACATGTCGGATGCGATCATACCAGCACTAAAGCACCGGATCCCATCAGAACTCCGAAGTTAAGCGTGCTTGGGCGAGAGTAGTACTAGGATGGGTGACCTCCTGGGAAGTCCTCGTGTTGCATCCCTTTTTTTTGCGTCTGGCGGCGACATTCATAGTGAAGTTACGACGATATTTTTTTATGGGCACTCGTGCTCGGCTATTTCTGATGGGAAACGGTGGTGGGGATGGAAAAGCGGGATGGGCATGGTACAAAATAGAGCAGACAAGGTGCGGGAGGGGCAAGCATAAAGGAAAATGAGTGCATAACATGTCGGATGCGATCATACCAGCACTAAAGCACCGGATCCCATCAGAACTCCGAAGTTAAGCGTGCTTGGGCGAGAGTAGTACTAGGATGGGTGACCTCCTGGGAAGTCCTCGTGTTGCATCCCTTTTTTTTGCGTCTGGCGGCGACATTCATAGTGAAGTTACGACGATATTTTTTTATGGGCACTCGTGCTCGGCTATTTCTGATGGGAAACGGTGGTGGGGATGGAAAAGCGGGATGGGCATGGTACAAAATAGAGCAGACAAGGTGCGGGAGGGGCAAGCATAAAGGAAAATGAGTGCATAACATGTCGGATGCGATCATACCAGCACTAAAGCACCGGATCCCATCAGAACTCCGAAGTTAAGCGTGCTTGGGCGAGAGTAGTACTAGGATGGGTGACCTCCTGGGAAGTCCTCGTGTTGCATCCCTTTTTTTTGCGTCTGGCGGCGACATTCATAGTGAAGTTACGACGATATTTTTTTATGGGCACTCGTGCTCGGCTATTTCTGATGGGAAACGGTGGTGGGGATGGAAAAGCGGGATGGGCATGGTACAAAATAGAGCAGACAAGGTGCGGGAGGGGCAAGCATAAAGGAAAATGAGTGCATAACATGTCGGATGCGATCATACCAGCACTAAAGCACCGGATCCCATCAGAACTCCGAAGTTAAGCGTGCTTGGGCGAGAGTAGTACTAGGATGGGTGACCTCCTGGGAAGTCCTCGTGTTGCATCCCTTTTTTTTGCGTCTGGCGGCGACATTCATAGTGAAGTTACGACGATATTTTTTTATGGGCACTCGTGCTCGGCTATTTCTGATGGGAAACGGTGGTGGGGATGGAAAAGCGGGATGGGCATGGTACAAAATAGAGCAGACAAGGTGCGGGAGGGGCAAGCATAAAGGAAAATGAGTGCATAACATGTCGGATGCGATCATACCAGCACTAAAGCACCGGATCCCATCAGAACTCCGAAGTTAAGCGTGCTTGGGCGAGAGTAGTACTAGGATGGGTGACCTCCTGGGAAGTCCTCGTGTTGCATCCCTTTTTTTTGCGTCTGGCGGCGACATTCATAGTGAAGTTACGACGATATTTTTTTATGGGCACTCGTGCTCGGCTATTTCTGATGGGAAACGGTGGTGGGGATGGAAAAGCGGGATGGGCATGGTACAAAATAGAGCAGACAAGGTGCGGGAGGGGCAAGCATAAAGGAAAATGAGTGCATAACATGTCGGATGCGATCATACCAGCACTAAAGCACCGGATCCCATCAGAACTCCGAAGTTAAGCGTGCTTGGGCGAGAGTAGTACTAGGATGGGTGACCTCCTGGGAAGTCCTCGTGTTGCATCCCTTTTTTTTGCGTCTGGCGGCGACATTCATAGTGAAGTTACGACGATATTTTTTTATGGGCACTCGTGCTCGGCTATTTCTGATGGGAAACGGTGGTGGGGATGGAAAAGCGGGATGGGCATGGTACAAAATAGAGCAGACAAGGTGCGGGAGGGGCAAGCATAAAGGAAAATGAGTGCATAACATGTCGGATGCGATCATACCAGCACTAAAGCACCGGATCCCATCAGAACTCCGAAGTTAAGCGTGCTTGGGCGAGAGTAGTACTAGGATGGGTGACCTCCTGGGAAGTCCTCGTGTTGCATCCCTTTTTTTTGCGTCTGGCGGCGACATTCATAGTGAAGTTACGACGATATTTTTTTATGGGCACTCGTGCTCGGCTATTTCTGATGGGAAACGGTGGTGGGGATGGAAAAGCGGGATGGGCATGGTACAAAATAGAGCAGACAAGGTGCGGGAGGGGCAAGCATAAAGGAAAATGAGTGCATAACATGTCGGATGCGATCATACCAGCACTAAAGCACCGGATCCCATCAGAACTCCGAAGTTAAGCGTGCTTGGGCGAGAGTAGTACTAGGATGGGTGACCTCCTGGGAAGTCCTCGTGTTGCATCCCTTTTTTTTGCGTCTGGCGGCGACATTCATAGTGAAGTTACGACGATATTTTTTTATGGGCACTCGTGCTCGGCTATTTCTGATGGGAAACGGTGGTGGGGATGGAAAAGCGGGATGGGCATGGTACAAAATAGAGCAGACAAGGTGCGGGAGGGGCAAGCATAAAGGAAAATGAGTGCATAACATGTCGGATGCGATCATACCAGCACTAAAGCACCGGATCCCATCAGAACTCCGAAGTTAAGCGTGCTTGGGCGAGAGTAGTACTAGGATGGGTGACCTCCTGGGAAGTCCTCGTGTTGCATCCCTTTTTTTTGCGTCTGGCGGCGACATTCATAGTGAAGTTACGACGATATTTTTTTATGGGCACTCGTGCTCGGCTATTTCTGATGGGAAACGGTGGTGGGGATGGAAAAGCGGGATGGGCATGGTACAAAATAGAGCAGACAAGGTGCGGGAGGGGCAAGCATAAAGGAAAATGAGTGCATAACATGTCGGATGCGATCATACCAGCACTAAAGCACCGGATCCCATCAGAACTCCGAAGTTAAGCGTGCTTGGGCGAGAGTAGTACTAGGATGGGTGACCTCCTGGGAAGTCCTCGTGTTGCATCCCTTTTTTTTGCGTCTGGCGGCGACATTCATAGTGAAGTTACGACGATATTTTTTTATGGGCACTCGTGCTCGGCTATTTCTGATGGGAAACGGTGGTGGGGATGGAAAAGCGGGATGGGCATGGTACAAAATAGAGCAGACAAGGTGCGGGAGGGGCAAGCATAAAGGAAAATGAGTGCATAACATGTCGGATGCGATCATACCAGCACTAAAGCACCGGATCCCATCAGAACTCCGAAGTTAAGCGTGCTTGGGCGAGAGTAGTACTAGGATGGGTGACCTCCTGGGAAGTCCTCGTGTTGCATCCCTTTTTTTTGCGTCTGGCGGCGACATTCATAGTGAAGTTACGACGATATTTTTTTATGGGCACTCGTGCTCGGCTATTTCTGATGGGAAACGGTGGTGGGGATGGAAAAGCGGGATGGGCATGGTACAAAATAGAGCAGACAAGGTGCGGGAGGGGCAAGCATAAAGGAAAATGAGTGCATAACATGTCGGATGCGATCATACCAGCACTAAAGCACCGGATCCCATCAGAACTCCGAAGTTAAGCGTGCTTGGGCGAGAGTAGTACTAGGATGGGTGACCTCCTGGGAAGTCCTCGTGTTGCATCCCTTTTTTTTGCGTCTGGCGGCGACATTCATAGTGAAGTTACGACGATATTTTTTTATGGGCACTCGTGCTCGGCTATTTCTGATGGGAAACGGTGGTGGGGATGGAAAAGCGGGATGGGCATGGTACAAAATAGAGCAGACAAGGTGCGGGAGGGGCAAGCATAAAGGAAAATGAGTGCATAACATGTCGGATGCGATCATACCAGCACTAAAGCACCGGATCCCATCAGAACTCCGAAGTTAAGCGTGCTTGGGCGAGAGTAGTACTAGGATGGGTGACCTCCTGGGAAGTCCTCGTGTTGCATCCCTTTTTTTTGCGTCTGGCGGCGACATTCATAGTGAAGTTACGACGATATTTTTTTATGGGCACTCGTGCTCGGCTATTTCTGATGGGAAACGGTGGTGGGGATGGAAAAGCGGGATGGGCATGGTACAAAATAGAGCAGACAAGGTGCGGGAGGGGCAAGCATAAAGGAAAATGAGTGCATAACATGTCGGATGCGATCATACCAGCACTAAAGCACCGGATCCCATCAGAACTCCGAAGTTAAGCGTGCTTGGGCGAGAGTAGTACTAGGATGGGTGACCTCCTGGGAAGTCCTCGTGTTGCATCCCTTTTTTTTGCATCTGGCGGCGACATTCATAGTGAAGTTACGACGATATTTTTTTATGGGCACTCGTGCTCGGCTATTTCTGATGGGAAACGGTGGTGGGGATGGAAAAGCGGGATGGGCATGGTACAAAATAGAGCAGACAAGGTGCGGGAGGGGCAAGCATAAAGGAAAATGAGTGCATAACATGTCGGATGCGATCATACCAGCACTAAAGCACCGGATCCCATCAGAACTCCGAAGTTAAGCGTGCTTGGGCGAGAGTAGTACTAGGATGGGTGACCTCCTGGGAAGTCCTCGTGTTGCATCCCTTTTTTTTGCGTCTGGCGGCGACATTCATAGTGAAGTTACGACGATATTTTTTTATGGGCACTCGTGCTCGGCTATTTCTGATGGGAAACGGTGGTGGGGATGGAAAAGCGGGATGGGCATGGTACAAAATAGAGCAGACAAGGTGCGGGAGGGGCAAGCATAAAGGAAAATGAGTGCATAACATGTCGGATGCGATCATACCAGCACTAAAGCACCGGATCCCATCAGAACTCCGAAGTTAAGCGTGCTTGGGCGAGAGTAGTACTAGGATGGGTGACCTCCTGGGAAGTCCTCGTGTTGCATCCCTTTTTTTTGCGTCTGGCGGCGACATTCATAGTGAAGTTACGACGATATTTTTTTATGGGCACTCGTGCTCGGCTATTTCTGATGGGAAACGGTGGTGGGGATGGAAAAGCGGGATGGGCATGGTACAAAATAGAGCAGACAAGGTGCGGGAGGGGCAAGCATAAAGGAAAATGAGTGCATAACATGTCGGATGCGATCATACCAGCACTAAAGCACCGGATCCCATCAGAACTCCGAAGTTAAGCGTGCTTGGGCGAGAGTAGTACTAGGATGGGTGACCTCCTGGGAAGTCCTCGTGTTGCATCCCTTTTTTTTGCGTCTGGCGGCGACATTCATAGTGAAGTTACGACGATATTTTTTTATGGGCACTCGTGCTCGGCTATTTCTGATGGGAAACGGTGGTGGGGATGGAAAAGCGGGATGGGCATGGTACAAAATAGAGCAGACAAGGTGCGGGAGGGGCAAGCATAAAGGAAAATGAGTGCATAACATGTCGGATGCGATCATACCAGCACTAAAGCACCGGATCCCATCAGAACTCCGAAGTTAAGCGTGCTTGGGCGAGAGTAGTACTAGGATGGGTGACCTCCTGGGAAGTCCTCGTGTTGCATCCCTTTTTTTTGCATCTGGCGGCGACATTCATAGTGAAGTTACGACGATATTTTTTTATGGGCACTCGTGCTCGGCTATTTCTGATGGGAAACGGTGGTGGGGATGGAAAAGCGGGATGGGCATGGTACAAAATAGAGCAGACAAGGTGCGGGAGGGGCAAGCATAAAGGAAAATGAGTGCATAACATGTCGGATGCGATCATACCAGCACTAAAGCACCGGATCCCATCAGAACTCCGAAGTTAAGCGTGCTTGGGCGAGAGTAGTACTAGGATGGGTGACCTCCTGGGAAGTCCTCGTGTTGCATCCCTTTTTTTTGCGTCTGGCGGCGACATTCATAGTGAAGTTACGACGATATTTTTTTATGGGCACTCGTGCTCGGCTATTTCTGATGGGAAACGGTGGTGGGGATGGAAAAGCGGGATGGGCATGGTACAAAATAGAGCAGACAAGGTGCGGGAGGGGCAAGCATAAAGGAAAATGAGTGCATAACATGTCGGATGCGATCATACCAGCACTAAAGCACCGGATCCCATCAGAACTCCGAAGTTAAGCGTGCTTGGGCGAGAGTAGTACTAGGATGGGTGACCTCCTGGGAAGTCCTCGTGTTGCATCCCTTTTTTTTGCGTCTGGCGGCGACATTCATAGTGAAGTTACGACGATATTTTTTTATGGGCACTCGTGCTCGGCTATTTCTGATGGGAAACGGTGGTGGGGATGGAAAAGCGGGATGGGCATGGTACAAAATAGAGCAGACAAGGTGCGGGAGGGGCAAGCATAAAGGAAAATGAGTGCATAACATGTCGGATGCGATCATACCAGCACTAAAGCACCGGATCCCATCAGAACTCCGAAGTTAAGCGTGCTTGGGCGAGAGTAGTACTAGGATGGGTGACCTCCTGGGAAGTCCTCGTGTTGCATCCCTTTTTTTTGCGTCTGGCGGCGACATTCATAGTGAAGTTACGACGATATTTTTTTATGGGCACTCGTGCTCGGCTATTTCTGATGGGAAACGGTGGTGGGGATGGAAAAGCGGGATGGGCATGGTACAAAATAGAGCAGACAAGGTGCGGGAGGGGCAAGCATAAAGGAAAATGAGTGCATAACATGTCGGATGCGATCATACCAGCACTAAAGCACCGGATCCCATCAGAACTCCGAAGTTAAGCGTGCTTGGGCGAGAGTAGTACTAGGATGGGTGACCTCCTGGGAAGTCCTCGTGTTGCATCCCTTTTTTTTGCGTCTGGCGGCGACATTCATAGTGAAGTTACGACGATATTTTTTTATGGGCACTCGTGCTCGGCTATTTCTGATGGGAAACGGTGGTGGGGATGGAAAAGCGGGATGGGCATGGTACAAAATAGAGCAGACAAGGTGCGGGAGGGGCAAGCATAAAGGAAAATGAGTGCATAACATGTCGGATGCGATCATACCAGCACTAAAGCACCGGATCCCATCAGAACTCCGAAGTTAAGCGTGCTTGGGCGAGAGTAGTACTAGGATGGGTGACCTCCTGGGAAGTCCTCGTGTTGCATCCCTTTTTTTTGCGTCTGGCGGCGACATTCATAGTGAAGTTACGACGATATTTTTTTATGGGCACTCGTGCTCGGCTATTTCTGATGGGAAACGGTGGTGGGGATGGAAAAGCGGGATGGGCATGGTACAAAATAGAGCAGACAAGGTGCGGGAGGGGCAAGCATAAAGGAAAATGAGTGCATAACATGTCGGATGCGATCATACCAGCACTAAAGCACCGGATCCCATCAGAACTCCGAAGTTAAGCGTGCTTGGGCGAGAGTAGTACTAGGATGGGTGACCTCCTGGGAAGTCCTCGTGTTGCATCCCTTTTTTTTGCGTCTGGCGGCGACATTCATAGTGAAGTTACGACGATATTTTTTTATGGGCACTCGTGCTCGGCTATTTCTGATGGGAAACGGTGGTGGGGATGGAAAAGCGGGATGGGCATGGTACAAAATAGAGCAGACAAGGTGCGGGAGGGGCAAGCATAAAGGAAAATGAGTGCATAACATGTCGGATGCGATCATACCAGCACTAAAGCACCGGATCCCATCAGAACTCCGAAGTTAAGCGTGCTTGGGCGAGAGTAGTACTAGGATGGGTGACCTCCTGGGAAGTCCTCGTGTTGCATCCCTTTTTTTTGCATCTGGCGGCGACATTCATAGTGAAGTTACGACGATATTTTTTTATGGGCACTCGTGCTCGGCTATTTCTGATGGGAAACGGTGGTGGGGATGGAAAAGCGGGATGGGCATGGTACAAAATAGAGCAGACAAGGTGCGGGAGGGGCAAGCATAAAGGAAAATGAGTGCATAACATGTCGGATGCGATCATACCAGCACTAAAGCACCGGATCCCATCAGAACTCCGAAGTTAAGCGTGCTTGGGCGAGAGTAGTACTAGGATGGGTGACCTCCTGGGAAGTCCTCGTGTTGCATCCCTTTTTTTTGCATCTGGCGGCGACATTCATAGTGAAGTTACGACGATATTTTTTTATGGGCACTCGTGCTCGGCTATTTCTGATGGGAAACGGTGGTGGGGATGGAAAAGCGGGATGGGCATGGTACAAAATAGAGCAGACAAGGTGCGGGAGGGGCAAGCATAAAGGAAAATGAGTGCATAACATGTCGGATGCGATCATACCAGCACTAAAGCACCGGATCCCATCAGAACTCCGAAGTTAAGCGTGCTTGGGCGAGAGTAGTACTAGGATGGGTGACCTCCTGGGAAGTCCTCGTGTTGCATCCCTTTTTTTTGCGTCTGGCGGCGACATTCATAGTGAAGTTACGACGATATTTTTTTATGGGCACTCGTGCTCGGCTATTTCTGATGGGAAACGGTGGTGGGGATGGAAAAGCGGGATGGGCATGGTACAAAATAGAGCAGACAAGGTGCGGGAGGGGCAAGCATAAAGGAAAATGAGTGCATAACATGTCGGATGCGATCATACCAGCACTAAAGCACCGGATCCCATCAGAACTCCGAAGTTAAGCGTGCTTGGGCGAGAGTAGTACTAGGATGGGTGACCTCCTGGGAAGTCCTCGTGTTGCATCCCTTTTTTTTGCGTCTGGCGGCGACATTCATAGTGAAGTTACGACGATATTTTTTTATGGGCACTCGTGCTCGGCTATTTCTGATGGGAAACGGTGGTGGGGATGGAAAAGCGGGATGGGCATGGTACAAAATAGAGCAGACAAGGTGCGGGAGGGGCAAGCATAAAGGAAAATGAGTGCATAACATGTCGGATGCGATCATACCAGCACTAAAGCACCGGATCCCATCAGAACTCCGAAGTTAAGCGTGCTTGGGCGAGAGTAGTACTAGGATGGGTGACCTCCTGGGAAGTCCTCGTGTTGCATCCCTTTTTTTTGCGTCTGGCGGCGACATTCATAGTGAAGTTACGACGATATTTTTTTATGGGCACTCGTGCTCGGCTATTTCTGATGGGAAACGGTGGTGGGGATGGAAAAGCGGGATGGGCATGGTACAAAATAGAGCAGACAAGGTGCGGGAGGGGCAAGCATAAAGGAAAATGAGTGCATAACATGTCGGATGCGATCATACCAGCACTAAAGCACCGGATCCCATCAGAACTCCGAAGTTAAGCGTGCTTGGGCGAGAGTAGTACTAGGATGGGTGACCTCCTGGGAAGTCCTCGTGTTGCATCCCTTTTTTTTGCGTCTGGCGGCGACATTCATAGTGAAGTTACGACGATATTTTTTTATGGGCACTCGTGCTCGGCTATTTCTGATGGGAAACGGTGGTGGGGATGGAAAAGCGGGATGGGCATGGTACAAAATAGAGCAGACAAGGTGCGGGAGGGGCAAGCATAAAGGAAAATGAGTGCATAACATGTCGGATGCGATCATACCAGCACTAAAGCACCGGATCCCATCAGAACTCCGAAGTTAAGCGTGCTTGGGCGAGAGTAGTACTAGGATGGGTGACCTCCTGGGAAGTCCTCGTGTTGCATCCCTTTTTTTTGCGTCTGGCGGCGACATTCATAGTGAAGTTACGACGATATTTTTTTATGGGCACTCGTGCTCGGCTATTTCTGATGGGAAACGGTGGTGGGGATGGAAAAGCGGGATGGGCATGGTACAAAATAGAGCAGACAAGGTGCGGGAGGGGCAAGCATAAAGGAAAATGAGTGCATAACATGTCGGATGCGATCATACCAGCACTAAAGCACCGGATCCCATCAGAACTCCGAAGTTAAGCGTGCTTGGGCGAGAGTAGTACTAGGATGGGTGACCTCCTGGGAAGTCCTCGTGTTGCATCCCTTTTTTTTGCGTCTGGCGGCGACATTCATAGTGAAGTTACGACGATATTTTTTTATGGGCACTCGTGCTCGGCTATTTCTGATGGGAAACGGTGGTGGGGATGGAAAAGCGGGATGGGCATGGTACAAAATAGAGCAGACAAGGTGCGGGAGGGGCAAGCATAAAGGAAAATGAGTGCATAACATGTCGGATGCGATCATACCAGCACTAAAGCACCGGATCCCATCAGAACTCCGAAGTTAAGCGTGCTTGGGCGAGAGTAGTACTAGGATGGGTGACCTCCTGGGAAGTCCTCGTGTTGCATCCCTTTTTTTTGCATCTGGCGGCGACATTCATAGTGAAGTTACGACGATATTTTTTTATGGGCACTCGTGCTCGGCTATTTCTGATGGGAAACGGTGGTGGGGATGGAAAAGCGGGATGGGCATGGTACAAAATAGAGCAGACAAGGTGCGGGAGGGGCAAGCATAAAGGAAAATGAGTGCATAACATGTCGGATGCGATCATACCAGCACTAAAGCACCGGATCCCATCAGAACTCCGAAGTTAAGCGTGCTTGGGCGAGAGTAGTACTAGGATGGGTGACCTCCTGGGAAGTCCTCGTGTTGCATCCCTTTTTTTTGCATCTGGCGGCGACATTCATAGTGAAGTTACGACGATATTTTTTTATGGGCACTCGTGCTCGGCTATTTCTGATGGGAAACGGTGGTGGGGATGGAAAAGCGGGATGGGCATGGTACAAAATAGAGCAGACAAGGTGCGGGAGGGGCAAGCATAAAGGAAAATGAGTGCATAACATGTCGGATGCGATCATACCAGCACTAAAGCACCGGATCCCATCAGAACTCCGAAGTTAAGCGTGCTTGGGCGAGAGTAGTACTAGGATGGGTGACCTCCTGGGAAGTCCTCGTGTTGCATCCCTTTTTTTTGCGTCTGGCGGCGACATTCATAGTGAAGTTACGACGATATTTTTTTATGGGCACTCGTGCTCGGCTATTTCTGATGGGAAACGGTGGTGGGGATGGAAAAGCGGGATGGGCATGGTACAAAATAGAGCAGACAAGGTGCGGGAGGGGCAAGCATAAAGGAAAATGAGTGCATAACATGTCGGATGCGATCATACCAGCACTAAAGCACCGGATCCCATCAGAACTCCGAAGTTAAGCGTGCTTGGGCGAGAGTAGTACTAGGATGGGTGACCTCCTGGGAAGTCCTCGTGTTGCATCCCTTTTTTTTGCATCTGGCGGCGACATTCATAGTGAAGTTACGACGATATTTTTTTATGGGCACTCGTGCTCGGCTATTTCTGATGGGAAACGGTGGTGGGGATGGAAAAGCGGGATGGGCATGGTACAAAATAGAGCAGACAAGGTGCGGGAGGGGCAAGCATAAAGGAAAATGAGTGCATAACATGTCGGATGCGATCATACCAGCACTAAAGCACCGGATCCCATCAGAACTCCGAAGTTAAGCGTGCTTGGGCGAGAGTAGTACTAGGATGGGTGACCTCCTGGGAAGTCCTCGTGTTGCATCCCTTTTTTTTGCGTCTGGCGGCGACATTCATAGTGAAGTTACGACGATATTTTTTTATGGGCACTCGTGCTCGGCTATTTCTGATGGGAAACGGTGGTGGGGATGGAAAAGCGGGATGGGCATGGTACAAAATAGAGCAGACAAGGTGCGGGAGGGGCAAGCATAAAGGAAAATGAGTGCATAACATGTCGGATGCGATCATACCAGCACTAAAGCACCGGATCCCATCAGAACTCCGAAGTTAAGCGTGCTTGGGCGAGAGTAGTACTAGGATGGGTGACCTCCTGGGAAGTCCTCGTGTTGCATCCCTTTTTTTTGCGTCTGGCGGCGACATTCATAGTGAAGTTACGACGATATTTTTTTATGGGCACTCGTGCTCGGCTATTTCTGATGGGAAACGGTGGTGGGGATGGAAAAGCGGGATGGGCATGGTACAAAATAGAGCAGACAAGGTGCGGGAGGGGCAAGCATAAAGGAAAATGAGTGCATAACATGTCGGATGCGATCATACCAGCACTAAAGCACCGGATCCCATCAGAACTCCGAAGTTAAGCGTGCTTGGGCGAGAGTAGTACTAGGATGGGTGACCTCCTGGGAAGTCCTCGTGTTGCATCCCTTTTTTTTGCGTCTGGCGGCGACATTCATAGTGAAGTTACGACGATATTTTTTTATGGGCACTCGTGCTCGGCTATTTCTGATGGGAAACGGTGGTGGGGATGGAAAAGCGGGATGGGCATGGTACAAAATAGAGCAGACAAGGTGCGGGAGGGGCAAGCATAAAGGAAAATGAGTGCATAACATGTCGGATGCGATCATACCAGCACTAAAGCACCGGATCCCATCAGAACTCCGAAGTTAAGCGTGCTTGGGCGAGAGTAGTACTAGGATGGGTGACCTCCTGGGAAGTCCTCGTGTTGCATCCCTTTTTTTTGCGTCTGGCGGCGACATTCATAGTGAAGTTACGACGATATTTTTTTATGGGCACTCGTGCTCGGCTATTTCTGATGGGAAACGGTGGTGGGGATGGAAAAGCGGGATGGGCATGGTACAAAATAGAGCAGACAAGGTGCGGGAGGGGCAAGCATAAAGGAAAATGAGTGCATAACATGTCGGATGCGATCATACCAGCACTAAAGCACCGGATCCCATCAGAACTCCGAAGTTAAGCGTGCTTGGGCGAGAGTAGTACTAGGATGGGTGACCTCCTGGGAAGTCCTCGTGTTGCATCCCTTTTTTTTGCATCTGGCGGCGACATTCATAGTGAAGTTACGACGATATTTTTTTATGGGCACTCGTGCTCGGCTATTTCTGATGGGAAACGGTGGTGGGGATGGAAAAGCGGGATGGGCATGGTACAAAATAGAGCAGACAAGGTGCGGGAGGGGCAAGCATAAAGGAAAATGAGTGCATAACATGTCGGATGCGATCATACCAGCACTAAAGCACCGGATCCCATCAGAACTCCGAAGTTAAGCGTGCTTGGGCGAGAGTAGTACTAGGATGGGTGACCTCCTGGGAAGTCCTCGTGTTGCATCCCTTTTTTTTGCATCTGGCGGCGACATTCATAGTGAAGTTACGACGATATTTTTTTATGGGCACTCGTGCTCGGCTATTTCTGATGGGAAACGGTGGTGGGGATGGAAAAGCGGGATGGGCATGGTACAAAATAGAGCAGACAAGGTGCGGGAGGGGCAAGCATAAAGGAAAATGAGTGCATAACATGTCGGATGCGATCATACCAGCACTAAAGCACCGGATCCCATCAGAACTCCGAAGTTAAGCGTGCTTGGGCGAGAGTAGTACTAGGATGGGTGACCTCCTGGGAAGTCCTCGTGTTGCATCCCTTTTTTTTGCGTCTGGCGGCGACATTCATAGTGAAGTTACGACGATATTTTTTTATGGGCACTCGTGCTCGGCTATTTCTGATGGGAAACGGTGGTGGGGATGGAAAAGCGGGATGGGCATGGTACAAAATAGAGCAGACAAGGTGCGGGAGGGGCAAGCATAAAGGAAAATGAGTGCATAACATGTCGGATGCGATCATACCAGCACTAAAGCACCGGATCCCATCAGAACTCCGAAGTTAAGCGTGCTTGGGCGAGAGTAGTACTAGGATGGGTGACCTCCTGGGAAGTCCTCGTGTTGCATCCCTTTTTTTTGCATCTGGCGGCGACATTCATAGTGAAGTTACGACGATATTTTTTTATGGGCACTCGTGCTCGGCTATTTCTGATGGGAAACGGTGGTGGGGATGGAAAAGCGGGATGGGCATGGTACAAAATAGAGCAGACAAGGTGCGGGAGGGGCAAGCATAAAGGAAAATGAGTGCATAACATGTCGGATGCGATCATACCAGCACTAAAGCACCGGATCCCATCAGAACTCCGAAGTTAAGCGTGCTTGGGCGAGAGTAGTACTAGGATGGGTGACCTCCTGGGAAGTCCTCGTGTTGCATCCCTTTTTTTTGCGTCTGGCGGCGACATTCATAGTGAAGTTACGACGATATTTTTTTATGGGCACTCGTGCTCGGCTATTTCTGATGGGAAACGGTGGTGGGGATGGAAAAGCGGGATGGGCATGGTACAAAATAGAGCAGACAAGGTGCGGGAGGGGCAAGCATAAAGGAAAATGAGTGCATAACATGTCGGATGCGATCATACCAGCACTAAAGCACCGGATCCCATCAGAACTCCGAAGTTAAGCGTGCTTGGGCGAGAGTAGTACTAGGATGGGTGACCTCCTGGGAAGTCCTCGTGTTGCATCCCTTTTTTTTGCATCTGGCGGCGACATTCATAGTGAAGTTACGACGATATTTTTTTATGGGCACTCGTGCTCGGCTATTTCTGATGGGAAACGGTGGTGGGGATGGAAAAGCGGGATGGGCATGGTACAAAATAGAGCAGACAAGGTGCGGGAGGGGCAAGCATAAAGGAAAATGAGTGCATAACATGTCGGATGCGATCATACCAGCACTAAAGCACCGGATCCCATCAGAACTCCGAAGTTAAGCGTGCTTGGGCGAGAGTAGTACTAGGATGGGTGACCTCCTGGGAAGTCCTCGTGTTGCATCCCTTTTTTTTGCATCTGGCGGCGACATTCATAGTGAAGTTACGACGATATTTTTTTATGGGCACTCGTGCTCGGCTATTTCTGATGGGAAACGGTGGTGGGGATGGAAAAGCGGGATGGGCATGGTACAAAATAGAGCAGACAAGGTGCGGGAGGGGCAAGCATAAAGGAAAATGAGTGCATAACATGTCGGATGCGATCATACCAGCACTAAAGCACCGGATCCCATCAGAACTCCGAAGTTAAGCGTGCTTGGGCGAGAGTAGTACTAGGATGGGTGACCTCCTGGGAAGTCCTCGTGTTGCATCCCTTTTTTTTGCGTCTGGCGGCGACATTCATAGTGAAGTTACGACGATATTTTTTTATGGGCACTCGTGCTCGGCTATTTCTGATGGGAAACGGTGGTGGGGATGGAAAAGCGGGATGGGCATGGTACAAAATAGAGCAGACAAGGTGCGGGAGGGGCAAGCATAAAGGAAAATGAGTGCATAACATGTCGGATGCGATCATACCAGCACTAAAGCACCGGATCCCATCAGAACTCCGAAGTTAAGCGTGCTTGGGCGAGAGTAGTACTAGGATGGGTGACCTCCTGGGAAGTCCTCGTGTTGCATCCCTTTTTTTTGCATCTGGCGGCGACATTCATAGTGAAGTTACGACGATATTTTTTTATGGGCACTCGTGCTCGGCTATTTCTGATGGGAAACGGTGGTGGGGATGGAAAAGCGGGATGGGCATGGTACAAAATAGAGCAGACAAGGTGCGGGAGGGGCAAGCATAAAGGAAAATGAGTGCATAACATGTCGGATGCGATCATACCAGCACTAAAGCACCGGATCCCATCAGAACTCCGAAGTTAAGCGTGCTTGGGCGAGAGTAGTACTAGGATGGGTGACCTCCTGGGAAGTCCTCGTGTTGCATCCCTTTTTTTTGCATCTGGCGGCGACATTCATAGTGAAGTTACGACGATATTTTTTTATGGGCACTCGTGCTCGGCTATTTCTGATGGGAAACGGTGGTGGGGATGGAAAAGCGGGATGGGCATGGTACAAAATAGAGCAGACAAGGTGCGGGAGGGGCAAGCATAAAGGAAAATGAGTGCATAACATGTCGGATGCGATCATACCAGCACTAAAGCACCGGATCCCATCAGAACTCCGAAGTTAAGCGTGCTTGGGCGAGAGTAGTACTAGGATGGGTGACCTCCTGGGAAGTCCTCGTGTTGCATCCCTTTTTTTTGCGTCTGGCGGCGACATTCATAGTGAAGTTACGACGATATTTTTTTATGGGCACTCGTGCTCGGCTATTTCTGATGGGAAACGGTGGTGGGGATGGAAAAGCGGGATGGGCATGGTACAAAATAGAGCAGACAAGGTGCGGGAGGGGCAAGCATAAAGGAAAATGAGTGCATAACATGTCGGATGCGATCATACCAGCACTAAAGCACCGGATCCCATCAGAACTCCGAAGTTAAGCGTGCTTGGGCGAGAGTAGTACTAGGATGGGTGACCTCCTGGGAAGTCCTCGTGTTGCATCCCTTTTTTTTGCATCTGGCGGCGACATTCATAGTGAAGTTACGACGATATTTTTTTATGGGCACTCGTGCTCGGCTATTTCTGATGGGAAACGGTGGTGGGGATGGAAAAGCGGGATGGGCATGGTACAAAATAGAGCAGACAAGGTGCGGGAGGGGCAAGCATAAAGGAAAATGAGTGCATAACATGTCGGATGCGATCATACCAGCACTAAAGCACCGGATCCCATCAGAACTCCGAAGTTAAGCGTGCTTGGGCGAGAGTAGTACTAGGATGGGTGACCTCCTGGGAAGTCCTCGTGTTGCATCCCTTTTTTTTGCGTCTGGCGGCGACATTCATAGTGAAGTTACGACGATATTTTTTTATGGGCACTCGTGCTCGGCTATTTCTGATGGGAAACGGTGGTGGGGATGGAAAAGCGGGATGGGCATGGTACAAAATAGAGCAGACAAGGTGCGGGAGGGGCAAGCATAAAGGAAAATGAGTGCATAACATGTCGGATGCGATCATACCAGCACTAAAGCACCGGATCCCATCAGAACTCCGAAGTTAAGCGTGCTTGGGCGAGAGTAGTACTAGGATGGGTGACCTCCTGGGAAGTCCTCGTGTTGCATCCCTTTTTTTTGCATCTGGCGGCGACATTCATAGTGAAGTTACGACGATATTTTTTTATGGGCACTCGTGCTCGGCTATTTCTGATGGGAAACGGTGGTGGGGATGGAAAAGCGGGATGGGCATGGTACAAAATAGAGCAGACAAGGTGCGGGAGGGGCAAGCATAAAGGAAAATGAGTGCATAACATGTCGGATGCGATCATACCAGCACTAAAGCACCGGATCCCATCAGAACTCCGAAGTTAAGCGTGCTTGGGCGAGAGTAGTACTAGGATGGGTGACCTCCTGGGAAGTCCTCGTGTTGCATCCCTTTTTTTTGCATCTGGCGGCGACATTCATAGTGAAGTTACGACGATATTTTTTTATGGGCACTCGTGCTCGGCTATTTCTGATGGGAAACGGTGGTGGGGATGGAAAAGCGGGATGGGCATGGTACAAAATAGAGCAGACAAGGTGCGGGAGGGGCAAGCATAAAGGAAAATGAGTGCATAACATGTCGGATGCGATCATACCAGCACTAAAGCACCGGATCCCATCAGAACTCCGAAGTTAAGCGTGCTTGGGCGAGAGTAGTACTAGGATGGGTGACCTCCTGGGAAGTCCTCGTGTTGCATCCCTTTTTTTTGCGTCTGGCGGCGACATTCATAGTGAAGTTACGACGATATTTTTTTATGGGCACTCGTGCTCGGCTATTTCTGATGGGAAACGGTGGTGGGGATGGAAAAGCGGGATGGGCATGGTACAAAATAGAGCAGACAAGGTGCGGGAGGGGCAAGCATAAAGGAAAATGAGTGCATAACATGTCGGATGCGATCATACCAGCACTAAAGCACCGGATCCCATCAGAACTCCGAAGTTAAGCGTGCTTGGGCGAGAGTAGTACTAGGATGGGTGACCTCCTGGGAAGTCCTCGTGTTGCATCCCTTTTTTTTGCGTCTGGCGGCGACATTCATAGTGAAGTTACGACGATATTTTTTTATGGGCACTCGTGCTCGGCTATTTCTGATGGGAAACGGTGGTGGGGATGGAAAAGCGGGATGGGCATGGTACAAAATAGAGCAGACAAGGTGCGGGAGGGGCAAGCATAAAGGAAAATGAGTGCATAACATGTCGGATGCGATCATACCAGCACTAAAGCACCGGATCCCATCAGAACTCCGAAGTTAAGCGTGCTTGGGCGAGAGTAGTACTAGGATGGGTGACCTCCTGGGAAGTCCTCGTGTTGCATCCCTTTTTTTTGCGTCTGGCGGCGACATTCATAGTGAAGTTACGACGATATTTTTTTATGGGCACTCGTGCTCGGCTATTTCTGATGGGAAACGGTGGTGGGGATGGAAAAGCGGGATGGGCATGGTACAAAATAGAGCAGACAAGGTGCGGGAGGGGCAAGCATAAAGGAAAATGAGTGCATAACATGTCGGATGCGATCATACCAGCACTAAAGCACCGGATCCCATCAGAACTCCGAAGTTAAGCGTGCTTGGGCGAGAGTAGTACTAGGATGGGTGACCTCCTGGGAAGTCCTCGTGTTGCATCCCTTTTTTTTGCATCTGGCGGCGACATTCATAGTGAAGTTACGACGATATTTTTTTATGGGCACTCGTGCTCGGCTATTTCTGATGGGAAACGGTGGTGGGGATGGAAAAGCGGGATGGGCATGGTACAAAATAGAGCAGACAAGGTGCGGGAGGGGCAAGCATAAAGGAAAATGAGTGCATAACATGTCGGATGCGATCATACCAGCACTAAAGCACCGGATCCCATCAGAACTCCGAAGTTAAGCGTGCTTGGGCGAGAGTAGTACTAGGATGGGTGACCTCCTGGGAAGTCCTCGTGTTGCATCCCTTTTTTTTGCATCTGGCGGCGACATTCATAGTGAAGTTACGACGATATTTTTTTATGGGCACTCGTGCTCGGCTATTTCTGATGGGAAACGGTGGTGGGGATGGAAAAGCGGGATGGGCATGGTACAAAATAGAGCAGACAAGGTGCGGGAGGGGCAAGCATAAAGGAAAATGAGTGCATAACATGTCGGATGCGATCATACCAGCACTAAAGCACCGGATCCCATCAGAACTCCGAAGTTAAGCGTGCTTGGGCGAGAGTAGTACTAGGATGGGTGACCTCCTGGGAAGTCCTCGTGTTGCATCCCTTTTTTTTGCGTCTGGCGGCGACATTCATAGTGAAGTTACGACGATATTTTTTTATGGGCACTCGTGCTCGGCTATTTCTGATGGGAAACGGTGGTGGGGATGGAAAAGCGGGATGGGCATGGTACAAAATAGAGCAGACAAGGTGCGGGAGGGGCAAGCATAAAGGAAAATGAGTGCATAACATGTCGGATGCGATCATACCAGCACTAAAGCACCGGATCCCATCAGAACTCCGAAGTTAAGCGTGCTTGGGCGAGAGTAGTACTAGGATGGGTGACCTCCTGGGAAGTCCTCGTGTTGCATCCCTTTTTTTTGCATCTGGCGGCGACATTCATAGTGAAGTTACGACGATATTTTTTTATGGGCACTCGTGCTCGGCTATTTCTGATGGGAAACGGTGGTGGGGATGGAAAAGCGGGATGGGCATGGTACAAAATAGAGCAGACAAGGTGCGGGAGGGGCAAGCATAAAGGAAAATGAGTGCATAACATGTCGGATGCGATCATACCAGCACTAAAGCACCGGATCCCATCAGAACTCCGAAGTTAAGCGTGCTTGGGCGAGAGTAGTACTAGGATGGGTGACCTCCTGGGAAGTCCTCGTGTTGCATCCCTTTTTTTTGCATCTGGCGGCGACATTCATAGTGAAGTTACGACGATATTTTTTTATGGGCACTCGTGCTCGGCTATTTCTGATGGGAAACGGTGGTGGGGATGGAAAAGCGGGATGGGCATGGTACAAAATAGAGCAGACAAGGTGCGGGAGGGGCAAGCATAAAGGAAAATGAGTGCATAACATGTCGGATGCGATCATACCAGCACTAAAGCACCGGATCCCATCAGAACTCCGAAGTTAAGCGTGCTTGGGCGAGAGTAGTACTAGGATGGGTGACCTCCTGGGAAGTCCTCGTGTTGCATCCCTTTTTTTTGCGTCTGGCGGCGACATTCATAGTGAAGTTACGACGATATTTTTTTATGGGCACTCGTGCTCGGCTATTTCTGATGGGAAACGGTGGTGGGGATGGAAAAGCGGGATGGGCATGGTACAAAATAGAGCAGACAAGGTGCGGGAGGGGCAAGCATAAAGGAAAATGAGTGCATAACATGTCGGATGCGATCATACCAGCACTAAAGCACCGGATCCCATCAGAACTCCGAAGTTAAGCGTGCTTGGGCGAGAGTAGTACTAGGATGGGTGACCTCCTGGGAAGTCCTCGTGTTGCATCCCTTTTTTTTGCATCTGGCGGCGACATTCATAGTGAAGTTACGACGATATTTTTTTATGGGCACTCGTGCTCGGCTATTTCTGATGGGAAACGGTGGTGGGGATGGAAAAGCGGGATGGGCATGGTACAAAATAGAGCAGACAAGGTGCGGGAGGGGCAAGCATAAAGGAAAATGAGTGCATAACATGTCGGATGCGATCATACCAGCACTAAAGCACCGGATCCCATCAGAACTCCGAAGTTAAGCGTGCTTGGGCGAGAGTAGTACTAGGATGGGTGACCTCCTGGGAAGTCCTCGTGTTGCATCCCTTTTTTTTGCGTCTGGCGGCGACATTCATAGTGAAGTTACGACGATATTTTTTTATGGGCACTCGTGCTCGGCTATTTCTGATGGGAAACGGTGGTGGGGATGGAAAAGCGGGATGGGCATGGTACAAAATAGAGCAGACAAGGTGCGGGAGGGGCAAGCATAAAGGAAAATGAGTGCATAACATGTCGGATGCGATCATACCAGCACTAAAGCACCGGATCCCATCAGAACTCCGAAGTTAAGCGTGCTTGGGCGAGAGTAGTACTAGGATGGGTGACCTCCTGGGAAGTCCTCGTGTTGCATCCCTTTTTTTTGCATCTGGCGGCGACATTCATAGTGAAGTTACGACGATATTTTTTTATGGGCACTCGTGCTCGGCTATTTCTGATGGGAAACGGTGGTGGGGATGGAAAAGCGGGATGGGCATGGTACAAAATAGAGCAGACAAGGTGCGGGAGGGGCAAGCATAAAGGAAAATGAGTGCATAACATGTCGGATGCGATCATACCAGCACTAAAGCACCGGATCCCATCAGAACTCCGAAGTTAAGCGTGCTTGGGCGAGAGTAGTACTAGGATGGGTGACCTCCTGGGAAGTCCTCGTGTTGCATCCCTTTTTTTTGCATCTGGCGGCGACATTCATAGTGAAGTTACGACGATATTTTTTTATGGGCACTCGTGCTCGGCTATTTCTGATGGGAAACGGTGGTGGGGATGGAAAAGCGGGATGGGCATGGTACAAAATAGAGCAGACAAGGTGCGGGAGGGGCAAGCATAAAGGAAAATGAGTGCATAACATGTCGGATGCGATCATACCAGCACTAAAGCACCGGATCCCATCAGAACTCCGAAGTTAAGCGTGCTTGGGCGAGAGTAGTACTAGGATGGGTGACCTCCTGGGAAGTCCTCGTGTTGCATCCCTTTTTTTTGCGTCTGGCGGCGACATTCATAGTGAAGTTACGACGATATTTTTTTATGGGCACTCGTGCTCGGCTATTTCTGATGGGAAACGGTGGTGGGGATGGAAAAGCGGGATGGGCATGGTACAAAATAGAGCAGACAAGGTGCGGGAGGGGCAAGCATAAAGGAAAATGAGTGCATAACATGTCGGATGCGATCATACCAGCACTAAAGCACCGGATCCCATCAGAACTCCGAAGTTAAGCGTGCTTGGGCGAGAGTAGTACTAGGATGGGTGACCTCCTGGGAAGTCCTCGTGTTGCATCCCTTTTTTTTGCATCTGGCGGCGACATTCATAGTGAAGTTACGACGATATTTTTTTATGGGCACTCGTGCTCGGCTATTTCTGATGGGAAACGGTGGTGGGGATGGAAAAGCGGGATGGGCATGGTACAAAATAGAGCAGACAAGGTGCGGGAGGGGCAAGCATAAAGGAAAATGAGTGCATAACATGTCGGATGCGATCATACCAGCACTAAAGCACCGGATCCCATCAGAACTCCGAAGTTAAGCGTGCTTGGGCGAGAGTAGTACTAGGATGGGTGACCTCCTGGGAAGTCCTCGTGTTGCATCCCTTTTTTTTGCATCTGGCGGCGACATTCATAGTGAAGTTACGACGATATTTTTTTATGGGCACTCGTGCTCGGCTATTTCTGATGGGAAACGGTGGTGGGGATGGAAAAGCGGGATGGGCATGGTACAAAATAGAGCAGACAAGGTGCGGGAGGGGCAAGCATACAAGTATAGGGGATCGCAACAGTGTCGAGGGAAGTAAAACCCAAATTTATTGATTCGACACAAGGGGAGGTAAAGAATACTTATAAGCCTTAACAACTGAGTTGTCAATTCAGCTGCACCTGGAAAAGCACTAGCAACAGGGGTGATGTGAAAGTAGCAGTAATATGAGAGCAGTAGTAACAGTAACACAGCAGCAGTAGCAGCAATATGAGAGCAATGGTACCAGAAAATAGTTGACATGTAGAACGAGTATATGATGATGAAGATGGACCGGGGTTCCCAGCTATCTACACTAGTGGCAACTCTCCAATAACAAGTGTTGGGTGAACAAATTACAGTTGGGCAATTGATAGGATTGATAAGGCATTAAGAAAGAACATCAATTCATTAATCATGTAGGCATGTTTTCCATATTTAGTCGTACGTGCTCGCAATGAGAAACTTGCACAACATCTATTGTCCTACCAGCCGGTGGCAGCCGGGCCTCAAGGGAATCTACTGGATATTAAGGTACTCCTTTTAATAGAGCACCGGAGCAAAGCATTAACACTCCGTGAAAACATGTGTCCCTCACATCACCGCCATCCCCTCCGGTTGTCCCGATTTCTGTCACTTCGGGGCCTTTGGTTCCGGACAGTGACATGTGCATACAACTTGTAGATACAATCTAAGCAATAATTATAGAGCTCAAATCTAAGATCATGCCACTCGGGCCCTAGTGACAAGCATTAAACACAACAAGATTGCAGCAACAATAACTTCATAAACTTTGTAGATAGACAATCATAACGTAACAATCCATCGGATCCCAACAAACACAACACCGATTACATCAGATGGATCTCAATCATGTAAGGCAGCTCATGAGATCATTGTATTGAAGTACATGGGGGAGAGAATACCAACTAGCTACAGCTAGAACCCGTAGTCCATGGGGGAACTACTCACGGAGCATGATGGAGGCGGTGGCGTCGATGGAGATGGCTTCCGGGGGCACTTCCCCGTCCCGGCGGTGCCGGGACAGAGACTTCTGTCCCCCGAATTGGAGTTTCGCGATGGTGGCGGCGCCCCTGGAGTCTTTCTGGAGTTTCGTCAAGTGGTACTGCGTTTTTAGGTCGAAAGGGCTTAAATAGGCGAAGAGGCGCAGGAGGGCTGACAGGGTGGCCCCCACGCGCGGCCGGCTGCCCGCGCCCTATGGTGTGGGGCCCCTGGCTCTCTCCGACTCCCCTTCGGTGTTCTGGAGCCTCCGGGAAAAATAAGATCTTTGGCGTTGATTTCGTCCAATTCCGAGAATATTGCCCGAACAGCCTTTCTGGAACCAAAAACAGCAGAAAACAGGAACTGGCACTGTGGCATCTTGTTAATAGGTTAGTTCCGGAAAACGCATAAAAACATTATAAAGTGCAAGCAAAACATGTAAGTATTGTCATAAAACAAGCATGGAACGTCAGAAATTATAGGTACGTTGGAGACGTATCAGCATCCCCAAGCTTAGTTCCTGCTCGTCCCGAGCAGGTAAACGATAAAAAGAATAATTTCTGTAGTGACATGCTACTTACATAACCTTGATCATACTATTACAAAGCATATGAAATGAATGAAGTGACTCAAGGCAATGATCTATAGTTGCTAACAAATAGATAACATATAGCAAAACTTTTCATGAAGAGTACTTTCAAGACAAGCATCAAAAGCCTTGCACAAGAGTTAACTCATAAAGCAATAGATTCAAAGTAAAGGCATCGAAGCAACACAAAGGAAGATTTAAGTTTCAGCGGTTGCTTTCAACTTTCAACATGCATATCTCATGGATAATTGTCAACACAAAGTAATATGATGAATGCAAATAAGCAAGTATGTAAGAATCAATGCACAGTTGACACAAGTGTTTGCTTCTAAGATGGAAGGAAGTAGGTAAACTGACTCAACATAAAGTAAAAGAATGGCCCTTCAAAGAGGAAAGCATCGATTGCTATATTTGTGCTAGAGCTTTGGTTTTGAAAACATAAAGAGAGCATAAAAGTAAAGTTTTGAGAGGTGTTTGTTGTTGTCAACGAATGGTAGTGGGCACTCTAACCCCCTTGCTAGACAAACCTTCAAGAGCGGCTCCCATGAATTATTTTTATTTTTGGGTGGCACTCCTTCCAACCTTTCTTTCACAAACCATGGCTAACCGAATCCTCGGGTGCCTGCCAACAATCTCATACCATGAAGGAGTGCCCTTTTATTTTAGTTTTATTATGATGACACTCCTCCCCACCTTTGCTTACACAAGCCATGGCTAACCGAATCCTTCGGGTGCCGTCCAACAATCACAAACCATGGAGGAGTGTCTATTTAAATTAATTAATTCGGGACTGGGAATCCCATTGCCAGCTCTTTTTGCAAAATTATTGGATAAGCGGATGTGCCACTAGTCCATATGAGAGTCCGTCAAAAGTAAATGACAAGGTTGAAAGCTAAACACCACATACTTCCTCATGAGCTATGAAACATTAACACAAATTGAGAAGCATTTTGAATTATTTAAAGGTAGCACTCAAGCAATTTACTTTGGAATGGCAGGAAATACCACATAGTAGGTAGGTATGGTGGACACAAATGGCATAGGTTTTGGCTCAAGGTTTTTGGATGCACGAGAAGTATTCCCTCTCAGTACAAGGTTTAGGCTAGCAAGGTTGTTTGAAGCAAACACAAGTATGAACCGGTACAGCAAAACTTACATAAGAACATATTGCAAGCATTATAATACTCTACACTGTCTTCCTTGTTGCTCAAACACTTTTACCAGAAAATATCTAGACCTTAAGAGAGATCAATTATGCAAACCAATTTTAACAAGCTTTACGGTAGTTCTCCACTAATAGGTTTAAACTACATGCAAAAACTTATGATCTACTTGAGAGCTCAAAACAATTGCCAAGTATCAAATTATCCAAGACATATGAGGCATTTTCTTTTCCCAACCAAATAAAGATAAATATTGTAGCTTCCAACTTTTATTCATTGAACATTAAAAGTAAAACGAAGAACAAGTGTTCATATGAAAAAGCGGAGCGTGTCTCTCTCCCAAACAAGGATTGCTAGGATCCATCTTTATTCAAACACAAACAAAAATAAAAACACACACAGACGCTCCAAGTAAAGCACATATGATGTGACCGAATAAAAATATAGTTTCAATAGAAGAAACCTGATAAGTTGATGAAGAAGGGGATGCCTTGGGCATCCCCAAGCTTAGACGCTTGAGTCTCCTTGAAATATGCAGGGATGAACCACGGGGGCATCCCCAAGCTTAGACTTTTCACTCTTCTTGATCATATATCATCCTCCTCTCTTGACCCTTGAAAACTTCCTTCACACCAAACTTCTCATAAACTTCATTAGAGGGGTTAGTACTCAAAAAACTTTAATCCACCTTGGTCCTGTAGTGACACATTGCAAGAACTCAATAAAACATTAGCTACAGCTCTCCACGTCTAGAAAGCCTCACATAAAGTCCACAAGAGACAATGCAAAAAACAGAGACAGAATCTGCCAAAACAGAACAGCCAGTAAACACGAATTTTAAAATGGTACTTCCGTTGCTCAAATCAGAAAACTCAAAACTAATGAAAGTTGCGTACATATCTGAGGATCACGCACGTAAATTGGCAGATTTTTCTGAGTTTCCTACAGAGAAATAAGCCCAGATTCGTGACAGATAGAAATCTGTTTCTGCGCAGAAATCCAAATCTAGTATCAACCTTCGATTAGAGGCTTCACTTGGCACAACAAAACACAAAACTAAGATAAGGAGAGGTTGCTACAGTAGTAAACAACTTCCAAGACACAAATATAAAACAAATTACTGTAGCAAAATAACACATGGGTTATCTCCCAAGAAGTTCTTTCTTTATAGCCATCAAGATGGGCTCAGCAGTTTTAAATGATGCACTCGCAAGAAATAGTATTTGAAGCAAAAGAGAGCATCAAAAAGCAAATTCAAAACACATTTAAGTCTAACCCACTTCCTATGCATAGGAATCTTGTACACAAATAAATTCATGAAGAACAAAGTGATAAGCATAAGAAGATAAAACAAGAGTAACTTCAAAATTTTAAGCATATAGAGAGGTGTTTTAGCACCATGAAAATTTCTACTACCATATTTTCCTCTCTCATAATAATTTTCAGTAGCTTCATGGATAAACTCAACAATATAACTATCACATGCAGCATACTTTTCATGATTTCCAAACACATAATTTTTATCAAGTTCAAGAATAGTGGAATTAAAACTTTCAAACTTACTTTTATTAATAATATAACAAGGTAGGTGATCAATCTCAATAGATATGGGACTCATAGAATAAAGTCAAGAACTCTCCAATCCCATTTTCATTAGTAGTACAATTAATATTATCAAGTAACATAGGACCATCATCTAGAGCTTTATCATAAACATTTGCCAAGCAAAATTCTTTAGTACCATGCATTTCGACATCAGGCACAAACAAAGCATTATCATAAGATTTATCAAAGTAGCATGGATTATCATATATAACAGCAGCATAATTATTCTCACAAGTTTTACTCATAGGTAATATTTCAAGAGAATCCACAGGAACATAACATTCAACCTCTTTCGGTAAGCATGGAGGACAATCAAATAGTGTAAGAGATGAAGAGTTACTCTCATTAGAAGGTTGGCATGGGTAGCTAATCCATTCTTCCTCCTTTTGTTCATCACTCTCCTCTTCTTTTTCATCCAATGAGCTTTCAGGTTCATCAATTTCCTCCTCTTTTTCATCCAATGAGCTTTCAGGTTCATCAATTTCTTCTTCCACCGGTTCCTGCAAATTGTGAGTGCATTCTTGTGCATTAATGTGTCTCTCTTTATAATCAAGGATATAAGGATTCCTACTGTAGCATTCTATGCAAGAATTAAGGATAGTAGAGACATAATCTTTAAGGCCCTTACAAACAACACAAGTTTCATAATTCTCAACCATGAAGGATTCTATCTCGGAGGCTCCCATAAATAAGACAAATTGTTCTACCTCTTCGAACCCATAATGAATATAGCAATTCCGATTATAGTTCTTAATTAAAAATTCCTCACTAAAGCCACATTGAAATTTAAGATGTTTAGTATCATGTTGAGAGCAACAGTTTATATCATGGCGTCTAAGCAAGATTCTAGCCATTGTATTCAATTTTTCTATCATAGCACTCATTATTTTACCAGTTCTTGATTCTCTATAATTATTATAACATTCTATAAGCTCCAAGTAGGTTGTTGGTTCTCCCATAACAGCAGTTTTTAATTTTTAGGTTTTTCAAATTTTTATGGATTTTCGGGTATATAGGGAAAATAAAACAAGACAAAAATAAACTAGACAAAAGTAAACTAAGCAAAGTAAAACTAGACAGAAATAAACTAAGCACAAATAAACTAAACAAAAGTAAACTAAGCAAAACAAGATAAAATAAAACAGAGAGAGAGGTAGAGTGTACTCCCCAGGTGAACTTATGAGTAGAGCTATGCCTCCCCGGCAACGGCGCCAGAAAATAGTCTTGATGACCCACAAGTATAGGGGATCGCAACAGTCTTCGAGGGAAGTAAAACCCAAATTTATTGATTCGACACAAGGGGAGGTAAAGAATACTTATAAGCCTTAACAACTGAGTTGTCAATTCAGCTGCACCTGGAAAAGCACTAGCAACAGGGGTGATGTGAAAGTAGCAGTAATATGAGAGCAATAGTAACAGTAACACAGCAGCAGTAATAGTAATATGAGAGCAATGGTACCAGAAAATAGTTGACATGTAGAACGAGTATATGATGATGAAAGATGGACCGGGGTTCCCAGCTATCTACACTAGTGGCAACTCTCCAATAACAAGTGTTGGGTGAACAAATTACAGTTGGGCAATTGATAGGATTGATAAGGCATTAAGAAAGAACATCAATTCATTAATCATGTAGGCATGTTTTCCATATTTAGTCGTACGTGCTCGCAATGAGAAACTTGCACAACATCTATTGTCCTACCAGCCGGTGGCAGCCGGGCCTCAAGGGAATCTACTGGATATTAAGGTACTCCTTTTAATAGAGCACCGGAGCAAAGCATTAACACTCCGTGAAAACATGTGTCCCTCACATCACCGCCATCCCCTCCGGTTGTCCCGATTTCTGTCACTTCGGGGCCTTTGGTTCCGGACAGTGACATGTGCATACAACTTGTAGATACAATCTAAGCAATAATTATAGAGCTCAAATCTAAGATCATGCCACTCGGGCCCTAGTGACAAGCATTAAACACAACAAGATTGCAGCAACAATAACTTCATAAACTTTGTAGATAGACAATCATAACGTAACAATCCATCGGATCCCAACAAACACAACACCGATTACATCAGATGGATCAATCATGTAAGGCAGCTCATGAGATCATTGTATTTACATGGGGGAGAGAATACAACTAGCTACAGCTAGAACCCGGAGTCCATGGGGGAAACTGAGCATGATGGAGGCGGTGCGGGAGGGGCCGTCCCGGAAGTGAGTGCAGAACATGTCGGAGCGATGGTCGCCTGGAGCACGGATCCAATCGTACTCCGGTTGGCGGGCGGGCGAGAGCGGCCCTTGGGTGGCCTCCTGGGAGCCTCGTGTTTCCCTTTTGGTTCTCTGGCCGACATTCATAGTGAAGTTGAAAAATATTTTTTTAGGTCGTGCTCGGCTATTTCTAGGAAAACATGGTGGGCATGGAAAAGCGGTATTGGCATGGTACAAAATGGACGTCAGTAAGGTGCGGGAGGGGCAAGCATAAAGGAAAATGAGTGCATAACATGTCGGATGCGATCATACCAGCACTAAAGCACCGGATCCCATCAGAACTCCGAAGTTAAGCGTGCTTGGGCGAGAGTAGTACTAGGATGGGTGACCTCCTGGGAAGTCCTCGTGTTGCATCCCTTTTTTTTGCGTCTGGCGGCGACATTCATAGTGAAGTTACGACGATATTTTTTTATGGGCACTCGTGCTCGGCTATTTCTGATGGGAAACGGTGGTGGGGATGGAAAAGCGGGATGGGCATGGTACAAAATAGAGCAGACAAGGTGCGGGAGGGGCAAGCATAAAGGAAAATGAGTGCATAACATGTCGGATGCGATCATACCAGCACTAAAGCACCGGATCCCATCAGAACTCCGAAGTTAAGCGTGCTTGGGCGAGAGTAGTACTAGGATGGGTGACCTCCTGGGAAGTCCTCGTGTTGCATCCCTTTTTTTTGCATCTGGCGGCGACATTCATAGTGAAGTTACGACGATATTTTTTTATGGGCACTCGTGCTCGGCTATTTCTGATGGGAAACGGTGGTGGGGATGGAAAAGCGGGATGGGCATGGTACAAAATAGAGCAGACAAGGTGCGGGAGGGGCAAGCATAAAGGAAAATGAGTGCATAACATGTCGGATGCGATCATACCAGCACTAAAGCACCGGATCCCATCAGAACTCCGAAGTTAAGCGTGCTTGGGCGAGAGTAGTACTAGGATGGGTGACCTCCTGGGAAGTCCTCGTGTTGCATCCCTTTTTTTTGCGTCTGGCGGCGACATTCATAGTGAAGTTACGACGATATTTTTTTATGGGCACTCGTGCTCGGCTATTTCTGATGGGAAACGGTGGTGGGGATGGAAAAGCGGGATGGGCATGGTACAAAATAGAGCAGACAAGGTGCGGGAGGGGCAAGCATAAAGGAAAATGAGTGCATAACATGTCGGATGCGATCATACCAGCACTAAAGCACCGGATCCCATCAGAACTCCGAAGTTAAGCGTGCTTGGGCGAGAGTAGTACTAGGATGGGTGACCTCCTGGGAAGTCCTCGTGTTGCATCCCTTTTTTTTGCATCTGGCGGCGACATTCATAGTGAAGTTACGACGATATTTTTTTATGGGCACTCGTGCTCGGCTATTTCTGATGGGAAACGGTGGTGGGGATGGAAAAGCGGGATGGGCATGGTACAAAATAGAGCAGACAAGGTGCGGGAGGGGCAAGCATAAAGGAAAATGAGTGCATAACATGTCGGATGCGATCATACCAGCACTAAAGCACCGGATCCCATCAGAACTCCGAAGTTAAGCGTGCTTGGGCGAGAGTAGTACTAGGATGGGTGACCTCCTGGGAAGTCCTCGTGTTGCATCCCTTTTTTTTGCATCTGGCGGCGACATTCATAGTGAAGTTACGACGATATTTTTTTATGGGCACTCGTGCTCGGCTATTTCTGATGGGAAACGGTGGTGGGGATGGAAAAGCGGGATGGGCATGGTACAAAATAGAGCAGACAAGGTGCGGGAGGGGCAAGCATAAAGGAAAATGAGTGCATAACATGTCGGATGCGATCATACCAGCACTAAAGCACCGGATCCCATCAGAACTCCGAAGTTAAGCGTGCTTGGGCGAGAGTAGTACTAGGATGGGTGACCTCCTGGGAAGTCCTCGTGTTGCATCCCTTTTTTTTGCGTCTGGCGGCGACATTCATAGTGAAGTTACGACGATATTTTTTTATGGGCACTCGTGCTCGGCTATTTCTGATGGGAAACGGTGGTGGGGATGGAAAAGCGGGATGGGCATGGTACAAAATAGAGCAGACAAGGTGCGGGAGGGGCAAGCATAAAGGAAAATGAGTGCATAACATGTCGGATGCGATCATACCAGCACTAAAGCACCGGATCCCATCAGAACTCCGAAGTTAAGCGTGCTTGGGCGAGAGTAGTACTAGGATGGGTGACCTCCTGGGAAGTCCTCGTGTTGCATCCCTTTTTTTTGCATCTGGCGGCGACATTCATAGTGAAGTTACGACGATATTTTTTTATGGGCACTCGTGCTCGGCTATTTCTGATGGGAAACGGTGGTGGGGATGGAAAAGCGGGATGGGCATGGTACAAAATAGAGCAGACAAGGTGCGGGAGGGGCAAGCATAAAGGAAAATGAGTGCATAACATGTCGGATGCGATCATACCAGCACTAAAGCACCGGATCCCATCAGAACTCCGAAGTTAAGCGTGCTTGGGCGAGAGTAGTACTAGGATGGGTGACCTCCTGGGAAGTCCTCGTGTTGCATCCCTTTTTTTTGCATCTGGCGGCGACATTCATAGTGAAGTTACGACGATATTTTTTTATGGGCACTCGTGCTCGGCTATTTCTGATGGGAAACGGTGGTGGGGATGGAAAAGCGGGATGGGCATGGTACAAAATAGAGCAGACAAGGTGCGGGAGGGGCAAGCATAAAGGAAAATGAGTGCATAACATGTCGGATGCGATCATACCAGCACTAAAGCACCGGATCCCATCAGAACTCCGAAGTTAAGCGTGCTTGGGCGAGAGTAGTACTAGGATGGGTGACCTCCTGGGAAGTCCTCGTGTTGCATCCCTTTTTTTTGCATCTGGCGGCGACATTCATAGTGAAGTTACGACGATATTTTTTTATGGGCACTCGTGCTCGGCTATTTCTGATGGGAAACGGTGGTGGGGATGGAAAAGCGGGATGGGCATGGTACAAAATAGAGCAGACAAGGTGCGGGAGGGGCAAGCATAAAGGAAAATGAGTGCATAACATGTCGGATGCGATCATACCAGCACTAAAGCACCGGATCCCATCAGAACTCCGAAGTTAAGCGTGCTTGGGCGAGAGTAGTACTAGGATGGGTGACCTCCTGGGAAGTCCTCGTGTTGCATCCCTTTTTTTTGCATCTGGCGGCGACATTCATAGTGAAGTTACGACGATATTTTTTTATGGGCACTCGTGCTCGGCTATTTCTGATGGGAAACGGTGGTGGGGATGGAAAAGCGGGATGGGCATGGTACAAAATAGAGCAGACAAGGTGCGGGAGGGGCAAGCATAAAGGAAAATGAGTGCATAACATGTCGGATGCGATCATACCAGCACTAAAGCACCGGATCCCATCAGAACTCCGAAGTTAAGCGTGCTTGGGCGAGAGTAGTACTAGGATGGGTGACCTCCTGGGAAGTCCTCGTGTTGCATCCCTTTTTTTTGCATCTGGCGGCGACATTCATAGTGAAGTTACGACGATATTTTTTTATGGGCACTCGTGCTCGGCTATTTCTGATGGGAAACGGTGGTGGGGATGGAAAAGCGGGATGGGCATGGTACAAAATAGAGCAGACAAGGTGCGGGAGGGGCAAGCATAAAGGAAAATGAGTGCATAACATGTCGGATGCGATCATACCAGCACTAAAGCACCGGATCCCATCAGAACTCCGAAGTTAAGCGTGCTTGGGCGAGAGTAGTACTAGGATGGGTGACCTCCTGGGAAGTCCTCGTGTTGCATCCCTTTTTTTTGCGTCTGGCGGCGACATTCATAGTGAAGTTACGACGATATTTTTTTATGGGCACTCGTGCTCGGCTATTTCTGATGGGAAACGGTGGTGGGGATGGAAAAGCGGGATGGGCATGGTACAAAATAGAGCAGACAAGGTGCGGGAGGGGCAAGCATAAAGGAAAATGAGTGCATAACATGTCGGATGCGATCATACCAGCACTAAAGCACCGGATCCCATCAGAACTCCGAAGTTAAGCGTGCTTGGGCGAGAGTAGTACTAGGATGGGTGACCTCCTGGGAAGTCCTCGTGTTGCATCCCTTTTTTTTGCATCTGGCGGCGACATTCATAGTGAAGTTACGACGATATTTTTTTATGGGCACTCGTGCTCGGCTATTTCTGATGGGAAACGGTGGTGGGGATGGAAAAGCGGGATGGGCATGGTACAAAATAGAGCAGACAAGGTGCGGGAGGGGCAAGCATAAAGGAAAATGAGTGCATAACATGTCGGATGCGATCATACCAGCACTAAAGCACCGGATCCCATCAGAACTCCGAAGTTAAGCGTGCTTGGGCGAGAGTAGTACTAGGATGGGTGACCTCCTGGGAAGTCCTCGTGTTGCATCCCTTTTTTTTGCATCTGGCGGCGACATTCATAGTGAAGTTACGACGATATTTTTTTATGGGCACTCGTGCTCGGCTATTTCTGATGGGAAACGGTGGTGGGGATGGAAAAGCGGGATGGGCATGGTACAAAATAGAGCAGACAAGGTGCGGGAGGGGCAAGCATAAAGGAAAATGAGTGCATAACATGTCGGATGCGATCATACCAGCACTAAAGCACCGGATCCCATCAGAACTCCGAAGTTAAGCGTGCTTGGGCGAGAGTAGTACTAGGATGGGTGACCTCCTGGGAAGTCCTCGTGTTGCATCCCTTTTTTTTGCGTCTGGCGGCGACATTCATAGTGAAGTTACGACGATATTTTTTTATGGGCACTCGTGCTCGGCTATTTCTGATGGGAAACGGTGGTGGGGATGGAAAAGCGGGATGGGCATGGTACAAAATAGAGCAGACAAGGTGCGGGAGGGGCAAGCATAAAGGAAAATGAGTGCATAACATGTCGGATGCGATCATACCAGCACTAAAGCACCGGATCCCATCAGAACTCCGAAGTTAAGCGTGCTTGGGCGAGAGTAGTACTAGGATGGGTGACCTCCTGGGAAGTCCTCGTGTTGCATCCCTTTTTTTTGCATCTGGCGGCGACATTCATAGTGAAGTTACGACGATATTTTTTTATGGGCACTCGTGCTCGGCTATTTCTGATGGGAAACGGTGGTGGGGATGGAAAAGCGGGATGGGCATGGTACAAAATAGAGCAGACAAGGTGCGGGAGGGGCAAGCATAAAGGAAAATGAGTGCATAACATGTCGGATGCGATCATACCAGCACTAAAGCACCGGATCCCATCAGAACTCCGAAGTTAAGCGTGCTTGGGCGAGAGTAGTACTAGGATGGGTGACCTCCTGGGAAGTCCTCGTGTTGCATCCCTTTTTTTTGCGTCTGGCGGCGACATTCATAGTGAAGTTACGACGATATTTTTTTATGGGCACTCGTGCTCGGCTATTTCTGATGGGAAACGGTGGTGGGGATGGAAAAGCGGGATGGGCATGGTACAAAATAGAGCAGACAAGGTGCGGGAGGGGCAAGCATAAAGGAAAATGAGTGCATAACATGTCGGATGCGATCATACCAGCACTAAAGCACCGGATCCCATCAGAACTCCGAAGTTAAGCGTGCTTGGGCGAGAGTAGTACTAGGATGGGTGACCTCCTGGGAAGTCCTCGTGTTGCATCCCTTTTTTTTGCGTCTGGCGGCGACATTCATAGTGAAGTTACGACGATATTTTTTTATGGGCACTCGTGCTCGGCTATTTCTGATGGGAAACGGTGGTGGGGATGGAAAAGCGGGATGGGCATGGTACAAAATAGAGCAGACAAGGTGCGGGAGGGGCAAGCATAAAGGAAAATGAGTGCATAACATGTCGGATGCGATCATACCAGCACTAAAGCACCGGATCCCATCAGAACTCCGAAGTTAAGCGTGCTTGGGCGAGAGTAGTACTAGGATGGGTGACCTCCTGGGAAGTCCTCGTGTTGCATCCCTTTTTTTTGCATCTGGCGGCGACATTCATAGTGAAGTTACGACGATATTTTTTTATGGGCACTCGTGCTCGGCTATTTCTGATGGGAAACGGTGGTGGGGATGGAAAAGCGGGATGGGCATGGTACAAAATAGAGCAGACAAGGTGCGGGAGGGGCAAGCATAAAGGAAAATGAGTGCATAACATGTCGGATGCGATCATACCAGCACTAAAGCACCGGATCCCATCAGAACTCCGAAGTTAAGCGTGCTTGGGCGAGAGTAGTACTAGGATGGGTGACCTCCTGGGAAGTCCTCGTGTTGCATCCCTTTTTTTTGCATCTGGCGGCGACATTCATAGTGAAGTTACGACGATATTTTTTTATGGGCACTCGTGCTCGGCTATTTCTGATGGGAAACGGTGGTGGGGATGGAAAAGCGGGATGGGCATGGTACAAAATAGAGCAGACAAGGTGCGGGAGGGGCAAGCATAAAGGAAAATGAGTGCATAACATGTCGGATGCGATCATACCAGCACTAAAGCACCGGATCCCATCAGAACTCCGAAGTTAAGCGTGCTTGGGCGAGAGTAGTACTAGGATGGGTGACCTCCTGGGAAGTCCTCGTGTTGCATCCCTTTTTTTTGCATCTGGCGGCGACATTCATAGTGAAGTTACGACGATATTTTTTTATGGGCACTCGTGCTCGGCTATTTCTGATGGGAAACGGTGGTGGGGATGGAAAAGCGGGATGGGCATGGTACAAAATAGAGCAGACAAGGTGCGGGAGGGGCAAGCATAAAGGAAAATGAGTGCATAACATGTCGGATGCGATCATACCAGCACTAAAGCACCGGATCCCATCAGAACTCCGAAGTTAAGCGTGCTTGGGCGAGAGTAGTACTAGGATGGGTGACCTCCTGGGAAGTCCTCGTGTTGCATCCCTTTTTTTTGCGTCTGGCGGCGACATTCATAGTGAAGTTACGACGATATTTTTTTATGGGCACTCGTGCTCGGCTATTTCTGATGGGAAACGGTGGTGGGGATGGAAAAGCGGGATGGGCATGGTACAAAATAGAGCAGACAAGGTGCGGGAGGGGCAAGCATAAAGGAAAATGAGTGCATAACATGTCGGATGCGATCATACCAGCACTAAAGCACCGGATCCCATCAGAACTCCGAAGTTAAGCGTGCTTGGGCGAGAGTAGTACTAGGATGGGTGACCTCCTGGGAAGTCCTCGTGTTGCATCCCTTTTTTTTGCATCTGGCGGCGACATTCATAGTGAAGTTACGACGATATTTTTTTATGGGCACTCGTGCTCGGCTATTTCTGATGGGAAACGGTGGTGGGGATGGAAAAGCGGGATGGGCATGGTACAAAATAGAGCAGACAAGGTGCGGGAGGGGCAAGCATAAAGGAAAATGAGTGCATAACATGTCGGATGCGATCATACCAGCACTAAAGCACCGGATCCCATCAGAACTCCGAAGTTAAGCGTGCTTGGGCGAGAGTAGTACTAGGATGGGTGACCTCCTGGGAAGTCCTCGTGTTGCATCCCTTTTTTTTGCGTCTGGCGGCGACATTCATAGTGAAGTTACGACGATATTTTTTTATGGGCACTCGTGCTCGGCTATTTCTGATGGGAAACGGTGGTGGGGATGGAAAAGCGGGATGGGCATGGTACAAAATAGAGCAGACAAGGTGCGGGAGGGGCAAGCATAAAGGAAAATGAGTGCATAACATGTCGGATGCGATCATACCAGCACTAAAGCACCGGATCCCATCAGAACTCCGAAGTTAAGCGTGCTTGGGCGAGAGTAGTACTAGGATGGGTGACCTCCTGGGAAGTCCTCGTGTTGCATCCCTTTTTTTTGCATCTGGCGGCGACATTCATAGTGAAGTTACGACGATATTTTTTTATGGGCACTCGTGCTCGGCTATTTCTGATGGGAAACGGTGGTGGGGATGGAAAAGCGGGATGGGCATGGTACAAAATAGAGCAGACAAGGTGCGGGAGGGGCAAGCATAAAGGAAAATGAGTGCATAACATGTCGGATGCGATCATACCAGCACTAAAGCACCGGATCCCATCAGAACTCCGAAGTTAAGCGTGCTTGGGCGAGAGTAGTACTAGGATGGGTGACCTCCTGGGAAGTCCTCGTGTTGCATCCCTTTTTTTTGCGTCTGGCGGCGACATTCATAGTGAAGTTACGACGATATTTTTTTATGGGCACTCGTGCTCGGCTATTTCTGATGGGAAACGGTGGTGGGGATGGAAAAGCGGGATGGGCATGGTACAAAATAGAGCAGACAAGGTGCGGGAGGGGCAAGCATAAAGGAAAATGAGTGCATAACATGTCGGATGCGATCATACCAGCACTAAAGCACCGGATCCCATCAGAACTCCGAAGTTAAGCGTGCTTGGGCGAGAGTAGTACTAGGATGGGTGACCTCCTGGGAAGTCCTCGTGTTGCATCCCTTTTTTTTGCATCTGGCGGCGACATTCATAGTGAAGTTACGACGATATTTTTTTATGGGCACTCGTGCTCGGCTATTTCTGATGGGAAACGGTGGTGGGGATGGAAAAGCGGGATGGGCATGGTACAAAATAGAGCAGACAAGGTGCGGGAGGGGCAAGCATAAAGGAAAATGAGTGCATAACATGTCGGATGCGATCATACCAGCACTAAAGCACCGGATCCCATCAGAACTCCGAAGTTAAGCGTGCTTGGGCGAGAGTAGTACTAGGATGGGTGACCTCCTGGGAAGTCCTCGTGTTGCATCCCTTTTTTTTGCGTCTGGCGGCGACATTCATAGTGAAGTTACGACGATATTTTTTTATGGGCACTCGTGCTCGGCTATTTCTGATGGGAAACGGTGGTGGGGATGGAAAAGCGGGATGGGCATGGTACAAAATAGAGCAGACAAGGTGCGGGAGGGGCAAGCATAAAGGAAAATGAGTGCATAACATGTCGGATGCGATCATACCAGCACTAAAGCACCGGATCCCATCAGAACTCCGAAGTTAAGCGTGCTTGGGCGAGAGTAGTACTAGGATGGGTGACCTCCTGGGAAGTCCTCGTGTTGCATCCCTTTTTTTTGCGTCTGGCGGCGACATTCATAGTGAAGTTACGACGATATTTTTTTATGGGCACTCGTGCTCGGCTATTTCTGATGGGAAACGGTGGTGGGGATGGAAAAGCGGGATGGGCATGGTACAAAATAGAGCAGACAAGGTGCGGGAGGGGCAAGCATAAAGGAAAATGAGTGCATAACATGTCGGATGCGATCATACCAGCACTAAAGCACCGGATCCCATCAGAACTCCGAAGTTAAGCGTGCTTGGGCGAGAGTAGTACTAGGATGGGTGACCTCCTGGGAAGTCCTCGTGTTGCATCCCTTTTTTTTGCATCTGGCGGCGACATTCATAGTGAAGTTACGACGATATTTTTTTATGGGCACTCGTGCTCGGCTATTTCTGATGGGAAACGGTGGTGGGGATGGAAAAGCGGGATGGGCATGGTACAAAATAGAGCAGACAAGGTGCGGGAGGGGCAAGCATAAAGGAAAATGAGTGCATAACATGTCGGATGCGATCATACCAGCACTAAAGCACCGGATCCCATCAGAACTCCGAAGTTAAGCGTGCTTGGGCGAGAGTAGTACTAGGATGGGTGACCTCCTGGGAAGTCCTCGTGTTGCATCCCTTTTTTTTGCGTCTGGCGGCGACATTCATAGTGAAGTTACGACGATATTTTTTTATGGGCACTCGTGCTCGGCTATTTCTGATGGGAAACGGTGGTGGGGATGGAAAAGCGGGATGGGCATGGTACAAAATAGAGCAGACAAGGTGCGGGAGGGGCAAGCATAAAGGAAAATGAGTGCATAACATGTCGGATGCGATCATACCAGCACTAAAGCACCGGATCCCATCAGAACTCCGAAGTTAAGCGTGCTTGGGCGAGAGTAGTACTAGGATGGGTGACCTCCTGGGAAGTCCTCGTGTTGCATCCCTTTTTTTTGCGTCTGGCGGCGACATTCATAGTGAAGTTACGACGATATTTTTTTATGGGCACTCGTGCTCGGCTATTTCTGATGGGAAACGGTGGTGGGGATGGAAAAGCGGGATGGGCATGGTACAAAATAGAGCAGACAAGGTGCGGGAGGGGCAAGCATAAAGGAAAATGAGTGCATAACATGTCGGATGCGATCATACCAGCACTAAAGCACCGGATCCCATCAGAACTCCGAAGTTAAGCGTGCTTGGGCGAGAGTAGTACTAGGATGGGTGACCTCCTGGGAAGTCCTCGTGTTGCATCCCTTTTTTTTGCGTCTGGCGGCGACATTCATAGTGAAGTTACGACGATATTTTTTTATGGGCACTCGTGCTCGGCTATTTCTGATGGGAAACGGTGGTGGGGATGGAAAAGCGGGATGGGCATGGTACAAAATAGAGCAGACAAGGTGCGGGAGGGGCAAGCATAAAGGAAAATGAGTGCATAACATGTCGGATGCGATCATACCAGCACTAAAGCACCGGATCCCATCAGAACTCCGAAGTTAAGCGTGCTTGGGCGAGAGTAGTACTAGGATGGGTGACCTCCTGGGAAGTCCTCGTGTTGCATCCCTTTTTTTTGCGTCTGGCGGCGACATTCATAGTGAAGTTACGACGATATTTTTTTATGGGCACTCGTGCTCGGCTATTTCTGATGGGAAACGGTGGTGGGGATGGAAAAGCGGGATGGGCATGGTACAAAATAGAGCAGACAAGGTGCGGGAGGGGCAAGCATAAAGGAAAATGAGTGCATAACATGTCGGATGCGATCATACCAGCACTAAAGCACCGGATCCCATCAGAACTCCGAAGTTAAGCGTGCTTGGGCGAGAGTAGTACTAGGATGGGTGACCTCCTGGGAAGTCCTCGTGTTGCATCCCTTTTTTTTGCGTCTGGCGGCGACATTCATAGTGAAGTTACGACGATATTTTTTTATGGGCACTCGTGCTCGGCTATTTCTGATGGGAAACGGTGGTGGGGATGGAAAAGCGGGATGGGCATGGTACAAAATAGAGCAGACAAGGTGCGGGAGGGGCAAGCATAAAGGAAAATGAGTGCATAACATGTCGGATGCGATCATACCAGCACTAAAGCACCGGATCCCATCAGAACTCCGAAGTTAAGCGTGCTTGGGCGAGAGTAGTACTAGGATGGGTGACCTCCTGGGAAGTCCTCGTGTTGCATCCCTTTTTTTTGCATCTGGCGGCGACATTCATAGTGAAGTTACGACGATATTTTTTTATGGGCACTCGTGCTCGGCTATTTCTGATGGGAAACGGTGGTGGGGATGGAAAAGCGGGATGGGCATGGTACAAAATAGAGCAGACAAGGTGCGGGAGGGGCAAGCATAAAGGAAAATGAGTGCATAACATGTCGGATGCGATCATACCAGCACTAAAGCACCGGATCCCATCAGAACTCCGAAGTTAAGCGTGCTTGGGCGAGAGTAGTACTAGGATGGGTGACCTCCTGGGAAGTCCTCGTGTTGCATCCCTTTTTTTTGCATCTGGCGGCGACATTCATAGTGAAGTTACGACGATATTTTTTTATGGGCACTCGTGCTCGGCTATTTCTGATGGGAAACGGTGGTGGGGATGGAAAAGCGGGATGGGCATGGTACAAAATAGAGCAGACAAGGTGCGGGAGGGGCAAGCATAAAGGAAAATGAGTGCATAACATGTCGGATGCGATCATACCAGCACTAAAGCACCGGATCCCATCAGAACTCCGAAGTTAAGCGTGCTTGGGCGAGAGTAGTACTAGGATGGGTGACCTCCTGGGAAGTCCTCGTGTTGCATCCCTTTTTTTTGCGTCTGGCGGCGACATTCATAGTGAAGTTACGACGATATTTTTTTATGGGCACTCGTGCTCGGCTATTTCTGATGGGAAACGGTGGTGGGGATGGAAAAGCGGGATGGGCATGGTACAAAATAGAGCAGACAAGGTGCGGGAGGGGCAAGCATAAAGGAAAATGAGTGCATAACATGTCGGATGCGATCATACCAGCACTAAAGCACCGGATCCCATCAGAACTCCGAAGTTAAGCGTGCTTGGGCGAGAGTAGTACTAGGATGGGTGACCTCCTGGGAAGTCCTCGTGTTGCATCCCTTTTTTTTGCGTCTGGCGGCGACATTCATAGTGAAGTTACGACGATATTTTTTTATGGGCACTCGTGCTCGGCTATTTCTGATGGGAAACGGTGGTGGGGATGGAAAAGCGGGATGGGCATGGTACAAAATAGAGCAGACAAGGTGCGGGAGGGGCAAGCATAAAGGAAAATGAGTGCATAACATGTCGGATGCGATCATACCAGCACTAAAGCACCGGATCCCATCAGAACTCCGAAGTTAAGCGTGCTTGGGCGAGAGTAGTACTAGGATGGGTGACCTCCTGGGAAGTCCTCGTGTTGCATCCCTTTTTTTTGCATCTGGCGGCGACATTCATAGTGAAGTTACGACGATATTTTTTTATGGGCACTCGTGCTCGGCTATTTCTGATGGGAAACGGTGGTGGGGATGGAAAAGCGGGATGGGCATGGTACAAAATAGAGCAGACAAGGTGCGGGAGGGGCAAGCATAAAGGAAAATGAGTGCATAACATGTCGGATGCGATCATACCAGCACTAAAGCACCGGATCCCATCAGAACTCCGAAGTTAAGCGTGCTTGGGCGAGAGTAGTACTAGGATGGGTGACCTCCTGGGAAGTCCTCGTGTTGCATCCCTTTTTTTTGCGTCTGGCGGCGACATTCATAGTGAAGTTACGACGATATTTTTTTATGGGCACTCGTGCTCGGCTATTTCTGATGGGAAACGGTGGTGGGGATGGAAAAGCGGGATGGGCATGGTACAAAATAGAGCAGACAAGGTGCGGGAGGGGCAAGCATAAAGGAAAATGAGTGCATAACATGTCGGATGCGATCATACCAGCACTAAAGCACCGGATCCCATCAGAACTCCGAAGTTAAGCGTGCTTGGGCGAGAGTAGTACTAGGATGGGTGACCTCCTGGGAAGTCCTCGTGTTGCATCCCTTTTTTTTGCATCTGGCGGCGACATTCATAGTGAAGTTACGACGATATTTTTTTATGGGCACTCGTGCTCGGCTATTTCTGATGGGAAACGGTGGTGGGGATGGAAAAGCGGGATGGGCATGGTACAAAATAGAGCAGACAAGGTGCGGGAGGGGCAAGCATAAAGGAAAATGAGTGCATAACATGTCGGATGCGATCATACCAGCACTAAAGCACCGGATCCCATCAGAACTCCGAAGTTAAGCGTGCTTGGGCGAGAGTAGTACTAGGATGGGTGACCTCCTGGGAAGTCCTCGTGTTGCATCCCTTTTTTTTGCATCTGGCGGCGACATTCATAGTGAAGTTACGACGATATTTTTTTATGGGCACTCGTGCTCGGCTATTTCTGATGGGAAACGGTGGTGGGGATGGAAAAGCGGGATGGGCATGGTACAAAATAGAGCAGACAAGGTGCGGGAGGGGCAAGCATAAAGGAAAATGAGTGCATAACATGTCGGATGCGATCATACCAGCACTAAAGCACCGGATCCCATCAGAACTCCGAAGTTAAGCGTGCTTGGGCGAGAGTAGTACTAGGATGGGTGACCTCCTGGGAAGTCCTCGTGTTGCATCCCTTTTTTTTGCATCTGGCGGCGACATTCATAGTGAAGTTACGACGATATTTTTTTATGGGCACTCGTGCTCGGCTATTTCTGATGGGAAACGGTGGTGGGGATGGAAAAGCGGGATGGGCATGGTACAAAATAGAGCAGACAAGGTGCGGGAGGGGCAAGCATAAAGGAAAATGAGTGCATAACATGTCGGATGCGATCATACCAGCACTAAAGCACCGGATCCCATCAGAACTCCGAAGTTAAGCGTGCTTGGGCGAGAGTAGTACTAGGATGGGTGACCTCCTGGGAAGTCCTCGTGTTGCATCCCTTTTTTTTGCGTCTGGCGGCGACATTCATAGTGAAGTTACGACGATATTTTTTTATGGGCACTCGTGCTCGGCTATTTCTGATGGGAAACGGTGGTGGGGATGGAAAAGCGGGATGGGCATGGTACAAAATAGAGCAGACAAGGTGCGGGAGGGGCAAGCATAAAGGAAAATGAGTGCATAACATGTCGGATGCGATCATACCAGCACTAAAGCACCGGATCCCATCAGAACTCCGAAGTTAAGCGTGCTTGGGCGAGAGTAGTACTAGGATGGGTGACCTCCTGGGAAGTCCTCGTGTTGCATCCCTTTTTTTTGCGTCTGGCGGCGACATTCATAGTGAAGTTACGACGATATTTTTTTATGGGCACTCGTGCTCGGCTATTTCTGATGGGAAACGGTGGTGGGGATGGAAAAGCGGGATGGGCATGGTACAAAATAGAGCAGACAAGGTGCGGGAGGGGCAAGCATAAAGGAAAATGAGTGCATAACATGTCGGATGCGATCATACCAGCACTAAAGCACCGGATCCCATCAGAACTCCGAAGTTAAGCGTGCTTGGGCGAGAGTAGTACTAGGATGGGTGACCTCCTGGGAAGTCCTCGTGTTGCATCCCTTTTTTTTGCATCTGGCGGCGACATTCATAGTGAAGTTACGACGATATTTTTTTATGGGCACTCGTGCTCGGCTATTTCTGATGGGAAACGGTGGTGGGGATGGAAAAGCGGGATGGGCATGGTACAAAATAGAGCAGACAAGGTGCGGGAGGGGCAAGCATAAAGGAAAATGAGTGCATAACATGTCGGATGCGATCATACCAGCACTAAAGCACCGGATCCCATCAGAACTCCGAAGTTAAGCGTGCTTGGGCGAGAGTAGTACTAGGATGGGTGACCTCCTGGGAAGTCCTCGTGTTGCATCCCTTTTTTTTGCGTCTGGCGGCGACATTCATAGTGAAGTTACGACGATATTTTTTTATGGGCACTCGTGCTCGGCTATTTCTGATGGGAAACGGTGGTGGGGATGGAAAAGCGGGATGGGCATGGTACAAAATAGAGCAGACAAGGTGCGGGAGGGGCAAGCATAAAGGAAAATGAGTGCATAACATGTCGGATGCGATCATACCAGCACTAAAGCACCGGATCCCATCAGAACTCCGAAGTTAAGCGTGCTTGGGCGAGAGTAGTACTAGGATGGGTGACCTCCTGGGAAGTCCTCGTGTTGCATCCCTTTTTTTTGCATCTGGCGGCGACATTCATAGTGAAGTTACGACGATATTTTTTTATGGGCACTCGTGCTCGGCTATTTCTGATGGGAAACGGTGGTGGGGATGGAAAAGCGGGATGGGCATGGTACAAAATAGAGCAGACAAGGTGCGGGAGGGGCAAGCATAAAGGAAAATGAGTGCATAACATGTCGGATGCGATCATACCAGCACTAAAGCACCGGATCCCATCAGAACTCCGAAGTTAAGCGTGCTTGGGCGAGAGTAGTACTAGGATGGGTGACCTCCTGGGAAGTCCTCGTGTTGCATCCCTTTTTTTTGCGTCTGGCGGCGACATTCATAGTGAAGTTACGACGATATTTTTTTATGGGCACTCGTGCTCGGCTATTTCTGATGGGAAACGGTGGTGGGGATGGAAAAGCGGGATGGGCATGGTACAAAATAGAGCAGACAAGGTGCGGGAGGGGCAAGCATAAAGGAAAATGAGTGCATAACATGTCGGATGCGATCATACCAGCACTAAAGCACCGGATCCCATCAGAACTCCGAAGTTAAGCGTGCTTGGGCGAGAGTAGTACTAGGATGGGTGACCTCCTGGGAAGTCCTCGTGTTGCATCCCTTTTTTTTGCGTCTGGCGGCGACATTCATAGTGAAGTTACGACGATATTTTTTTATGGGCACTCGTGCTCGGCTATTTCTGATGGGAAACGGTGGTGGGGATGGAAAAGCGGGATGGGCATGGTACAAAATAGAGCAGACAAGGTGCGGGAGGGGCAAGCATAAAGGAAAATGAGTGCATAACATGTCGGATGCGATCATACCAGCACTAAAGCACCGGATCCCATCAGAACTCCGAAGTTAAGCGTGCTTGGGCGAGAGTAGTACTAGGATGGGTGACCTCCTGGGAAGTCCTCGTGTTGCATCCCTTTTTTTTGCATCTGGCGGCGACATTCATAGTGAAGTTACGACGATATTTTTTTATGGGCACTCGTGCTCGGCTATTTCTGATGGGAAACGGTGGTGGGGATGGAAAAGCGGGATGGGCATGGTACAAAATAGAGCAGACAAGGTGCGGGAGGGGCAAGCATAAAGGAAAATGAGTGCATAACATGTCGGATGCGATCATACCAGCACTAAAGCACCGGATCCCATCAGAACTCCGAAGTTAAGCGTGCTTGGGCGAGAGTAGTACTAGGATGGGTGACCTCCTGGGAAGTCCTCGTGTTGCATCCCTTTTTTTTGCGTCTGGCGGCGACATTCATAGTGAAGTTACGACGATATTTTTTTATGGGCACTCGTGCTCGGCTATTTCTGATGGGAAACGGTGGTGGGGATGGAAAAGCGGGATGGGCATGGTACAAAATAGAGCAGACAAGGTGCGGGAGGGGCAAGCATAAAGGAAAATGAGTGCATAACATGTCGGATGCGATCATACCAGCACTAAAGCACCGGATCCCATCAGAACTCCGAAGTTAAGCGTGCTTGGGCGAGAGTAGTACTAGGATGGGTGACCTCCTGGGAAGTCCTCGTGTTGCATCCCTTTTTTTTGCATCTGGCGGCGACATTCATAGTGAAGTTACGACGATATTTTTTTATGGGCACTCGTGCTCGGCTATTTCTGATGGGAAACGGTGGTGGGGATGGAAAAGCGGGATGGGCATGGTACAAAATAGAGCAGACAAGGTGCGGGAGGGGCAAGCATAAAGGAAAATGAGTGCATAACATGTCGGATGCGATCATACCAGCACTAAAGCACCGGATCCCATCAGAACTCCGAAGTTAAGCGTGCTTGGGCGAGAGTAGTACTAGGATGGGTGACCTCCTGGGAAGTCCTCGTGTTGCATCCCTTTTTTTTGCATCTGGCGGCGACATTCATAGTGAAGTTACGACGATATTTTTTTATGGGCACTCGTGCTCGGCTATTTCTGATGGGAAACGGTGGTGGGGATGGAAAAGCGGGATGGGCATGGTACAAAATAGAGCAGACAAGGTGCGGGAGGGGCAAGCATAAAGGAAAATGAGTGCATAACATGTCGGATGCGATCATACCAGCACTAAAGCACCGGATCCCATCAGAACTCCGAAGTTAAGCGTGCTTGGGCGAGAGTAGTACTAGGATGGGTGACCTCCTGGGAAGTCCTCGTGTTGCATCCCTTTTTTTTGCATCTGGCGGCGACATTCATAGTGAAGTTACGACGATATTTTTTTATGGGCACTCGTGCTCGGCTATTTCTGATGGGAAACGGTGGTGGGGATGGAAAAGCGGGATGGGCATGGTACAAAATAGAGCAGACAAGGTGCGGGAGGGGCAAGCATAAAGGAAAATGAGTGCATAACATGTCGGATGCGATCATACCAGCACTAAAGCACCGGATCCCATCAGAACTCCGAAGTTAAGCGTGCTTGGGCGAGAGTAGTACTAGGATGGGTGACCTCCTGGGAAGTCCTCGTGTTGCATCCCTTTTTTTTGCGTCTGGCGGCGACATTCATAGTGAAGTTACGACGATATTTTTTTATGGGCACTCGTGCTCGGCTATTTCTGATGGGAAACGGTGGTGGGGATGGAAAAGCGGGATGGGCATGGTACAAAATAGAGCAGACAAGGTGCGGGAGGGGCAAGCATAAAGGAAAATGAGTGCATAACATGTCGGATGCGATCATACCAGCACTAAAGCACCGGATCCCATCAGAACTCCGAAGTTAAGCGTGCTTGGGCGAGAGTAGTACTAGGATGGGTGACCTCCTGGGAAGTCCTCGTGTTGCATCCCTTTTTTTTGCATCTGGCGGCGACATTCATAGTGAAGTTACGACGATATTTTTTTATGGGCACTCGTGCTCGGCTATTTCTGATGGGAAACGGTGGTGGGGATGGAAAAGCGGGATGGGCATGGTACAAAATAGAGCAGACAAGGTGCGGGAGGGGCAAGCATAAAGGAAAATGAGTGCATAACATGTCGGATGCGATCATACCAGCACTAAAGCACCGGATCCCATCAGAACTCCGAAGTTAAGCGTGCTTGGGCGAGAGTAGTACTAGGATGGGTGACCTCCTGGGAAGTCCTCGTGTTGCATCCCTTTTTTTTGCGTCTGGCGGCGACATTCATAGTGAAGTTACGACGATATTTTTTTATGGGCACTCGTGCTCGGCTATTTCTGATGGGAAACGGTGGTGGGGATGGAAAAGCGGGATGGGCATGGTACAAAATAGAGCAGACAAGGTGCGGGAGGGGCAAGCATAAAGGAAAATGAGTGCATAACATGTCGGATGCGATCATACCAGCACTAAAGCACCGGATCCCATCAGAACTCCGAAGTTAAGCGTGCTTGGGCGAGAGTAGTACTAGGATGGGTGACCTCCTGGGAAGTCCTCGTGTTGCATCCCTTTTTTTTGCATCTGGCGGCGACATTCATAGTGAAGTTACGACGATATTTTTTTATGGGCACTCGTGCTCGGCTATTTCTGATGGGAAACGGTGGTGGGGATGGAAAAGCGGGATGGGCATGGTACAAAATAGAGCAGACAAGGTGCGGGAGGGGCAAGCATAAAGGAAAATGAGTGCATAACATGTCGGATGCGATCATACCAGCACTAAAGCACCGGATCCCATCAGAACTCCGAAGTTAAGCGTGCTTGGGCGAGAGTAGTACTAGGATGGGTGACCTCCTGGGAAGTCCTCGTGTTGCATCCCTTTTTTTTGCATCTGGCGGCGACATTCATAGTGAAGTTACGACGATATTTTTTTATGGGCACTCGTGCTCGGCTATTTCTGATGGGAAACGGTGGTGGGGATGGAAAAGCGGGATGGGCATGGTACAAAATAGAGCAGACAAGGTGCGGGAGGGGCAAGCATAAAGGAAAATGAGTGCATAACATGTCGGATGCGATCATACCAGCACTAAAGCACCGGATCCCATCAGAACTCCGAAGTTAAGCGTGCTTGGGCGAGAGTAGTACTAGGATGGGTGACCTCCTGGGAAGTCCTCGTGTTGCATCCCTTTTTTTTGCATCTGGCGGCGACATTCATAGTGAAGTTACGACGATATTTTTTTATGGGCACTCGTGCTCGGCTATTTCTGATGGGAAACGGTGGTGGGGATGGAAAAGCGGGATGGGCATGGTACAAAATAGAGCAGACAAGGTGCGGGAGGGGCAAGCATAAAGGAAAATGAGTGCATAACATGTCGGATGCGATCATACCAGCACTAAAGCACCGGATCCCATCAGAACTCCGAAGTTAAGCGTGCTTGGGCGAGAGTAGTACTAGGATGGGTGACCTCCTGGGAAGTCCTCGTGTTGCATCCCTTTTTTTTGCATCTGGCGGCGACATTCATAGTGAAGTTACGACGATATTTTTTTATGGGCACTCGTGCTCGGCTATTTCTGATGGGAAACGGTGGTGGGGATGGAAAAGCGGGATGGGCATGGTACAAAATAGAGCAGACAAGGTGCGGGAGGGGCAAGCATAAAGGAAAATGAGTGCATAACATGTCGGATGCGATCATACCAGCACTAAAGCACCGGATCCCATCAGAACTCCGAAGTTAAGCGTGCTTGGGCGAGAGTAGTACTAGGATGGGTGACCTCCTGGGAAGTCCTCGTGTTGCATCCCTTTTTTTTGCATCTGGCGGCGACATTCATAGTGAAGTTACGACGATATTTTTTTATGGGCACTCGTGCTCGGCTATTTCTGATGGGAAACGGTGGTGGGGATGGAAAAGCGGGATGGGCATGGTACAAAATAGAGCAGACAAGGTGCGGGAGGGGCAAGCATAAAGGAAAATGAGTGCATAACATGTCGGATGCGATCATACCAGCACTAAAGCACCGGATCCCATCAGAACTCCGAAGTTAAGCGTGCTTGGGCGAGAGTAGTACTAGGATGGGTGACCTCCTGGGAAGTCCTCGTGTTGCATCCCTTTTTTTTGCATCTGGCGGCGACATTCATAGTGAAGTTACGACGATATTTTTTTATGGGCACTCGTGCTCGGCTATTTCTGATGGGAAACGGTGGTGGGGATGGAAAAGCGGGATGGGCATGGTACAAAATAGAGCAGACAAGGTGCGGGAGGGGCAAGCATAAAGGAAAATGAGTGCATAACATGTCGGATGCGATCATACCAGCACTAAAGCACCGGATCCCATCAGAACTCCGAAGTTAAGCGTGCTTGGGCGAGAGTAGTACTAGGATGGGTGACCTCCTGGGAAGTCCTCGTGTTGCATCCCTTTTTTTTGCGTCTGGCGGCGACATTCATAGTGAAGTTACGACGATATTTTTTTATGGGCACTCGTGCTCGGCTATTTCTGATGGGAAACGGTGGTGGGGATGGAAAAGCGGGATGGGCATGGTACAAAATAGAGCAGACAAGGTGCGGGAGGGGCAAGCATAAAGGAAAATGAGTGCATAACATGTCGGATGCGATCATACCAGCACTAAAGCACCGGATCCCATCAGAACTCCGAAGTTAAGCGTGCTTGGGCGAGAGTAGTACTAGGATGGGTGACCTCCTGGGAAGTCCTCGTGTTGCATCCCTTTTTTTTGCGTCTGGCGGCGACATTCATAGTGAAGTTACGACGATATTTTTTTATGGGCACTCGTGCTCGGCTATTTCTGATGGGAAACGGTGGTGGGGATGGAAAAGCGGGATGGGCATGGTACAAAATAGAGCAGACAAGGTGCGGGAGGGGCAAGCATAAAGGAAAATGAGTGCATAACATGTCGGATGCGATCATACCAGCACTAAAGCACCGGATCCCATCAGAACTCCGAAGTTAAGCGTGCTTGGGCGAGAGTAGTACTAGGATGGGTGACCTCCTGGGAAGTCCTCGTGTTGCATCCCTTTTTTTTGCATCTGGCGGCGACATTCATAGTGAAGTTACGACGATATTTTTTTATGGGCACTCGTGCTCGGCTATTTCTGATGGGAAACGGTGGTGGGGATGGAAAAGCGGGATGGGCATGGTACAAAATAGAGCAGACAAGGTGCGGGAGGGGCAAGCATAAAGGAAAATGAGTGCATAACATGTCGGATGCGATCATACCAGCACTAAAGCACCGGATCCCATCAGAACTCCGAAGTTAAGCGTGCTTGGGCGAGAGTAGTACTAGGATGGGTGACCTCCTGGGAAGTCCTCGTGTTGCATCCCTTTTTTTTGCGTCTGGCGGCGACATTCATAGTGAAGTTACGACGATATTTTTTTATGGGCACTCGTGCTCGGCTATTTCTGATGGGAAACGGTGGTGGGGATGGAAAAGCGGGATGGGCATGGTACAAAATAGAGCAGACAAGGTGCGGGAGGGGCAAGCATAAAGGAAAATGAGTGCATAACATGTCGGATGCGATCATACCAGCACTAAAGCACCGGATCCCATCAGAACTCCGAAGTTAAGCGTGCTTGGGCGAGAGTAGTACTAGGATGGGTGACCTCCTGGGAAGTCCTCGTGTTGCATCCCTTTTTTTTGCATCTGGCGGCGACATTCATAGTGAAGTTACGACGATATTTTTTTATGGGCACTCGTGCTCGGCTATTTCTGATGGGAAACGGTGGTGGGGATGGAAAAGCGGGATGGGCATGGTACAAAATAGAGCAGACAAGGTGCGGGAGGGGCAAGCATAAAGGAAAATGAGTGCATAACATGTCGGATGCGATCATACCAGCACTAAAGCACCGGATCCCATCAGAACTCCGAAGTTAAGCGTGCTTGGGCGAGAGTAGTACTAGGATGGGTGACCTCCTGGGAAGTCCTCGTGTTGCATCCCTTTTTTTTGCATCTGGCGGCGACATTCATAGTGAAGTTACGACGATATTTTTTTATGGGCACTCGTGCTCGGCTATTTCTGATGGGAAACGGTGGTGGGGATGGAAAAGCGGGATGGGCATGGTACAAAATAGAGCAGACAAGGTGCGGGAGGGGCAAGCATAAAGGAAAATGAGTGCATAACATGTCGGATGCGATCATACCAGCACTAAAGCACCGGATCCCATCAGAACTCCGAAGTTAAGCGTGCTTGGGCGAGAGTAGTACTAGGATGGGTGACCTCCTGGGAAGTCCTCGTGTTGCATCCCTTTTTTTTGCGTCTGGCGGCGACATTCATAGTGAAGTTACGACGATATTTTTTTATGGGCACTCGTGCTCGGCTATTTCTGATGGGAAACGGTGGTGGGGATGGAAAAGCGGGATGGGCATGGTACAAAATAGAGCAGACAAGGTGCGGGAGGGGCAAGCATAAAGGAAAATGAGTGCATAACATGTCGGATGCGATCATACCAGCACTAAAGCACCGGATCCCATCAGAACTCCGAAGTTAAGCGTGCTTGGGCGAGAGTAGTACTAGGATGGGTGACCTCCTGGGAAGTCCTCGTGTTGCATCCCTTTTTTTTGCGTCTGGCGGCGACATTCATAGTGAAGTTACGACGATATTTTTTTATGGGCACTCGTGCTCGGCTATTTCTGATGGGAAACGGTGGTGGGGATGGAAAAGCGGGATGGGCATGGTACAAAATAGAGCAGACAAGGTGCGGGAGGGGCAAGCATAAAGGAAAATGAGTGCATAACATGTCGGATGCGATCATACCAGCACTAAAGCACCGGATCCCATCAGAACTCCGAAGTTAAGCGTGCTTGGGCGAGAGTAGTACTAGGATGGGTGACCTCCTGGGAAGTCCTCGTGTTGCATCCCTTTTTTTTGCATCTGGCGGCGACATTCATAGTGAAGTTACGACGATATTTTTTTATGGGCACTCGTGCTCGGCTATTTCTGATGGGAAACGGTGGTGGGGATGGAAAAGCGGGATGGGCATGGTACAAAATAGAGCAGACAAGGTGCGGGAGGGGCAAGCATAAAGGAAAATGAGTGCATAACATGTCGGATGCGATCATACCAGCACTAAAGCACCGGATCCCATCAGAACTCCGAAGTTAAGCGTGCTTGGGCGAGAGTAGTACTAGGATGGGTGACCTCCTGGGAAGTCCTCGTGTTGCATCCCTTTTTTTTGCATCTGGCGGCGACATTCATAGTGAAGTTACGACGATATTTTTTTATGGGCACTCGTGCTCGGCTATTTCTGATGGGAAACGGTGGTGGGGATGGAAAAGCGGGATGGGCATGGTACAAAATAGAGCAGACAAGGTGCGGGAGGGGCAAGCATAAAGGAAAATGAGTGCATAACATGTCGGATGCGATCATACCAGCACTAAAGCACCGGATCCCATCAGAACTCCGAAGTTAAGCGTGCTTGGGCGAGAGTAGTACTAGGATGGGTGACCTCCTGGGAAGTCCTCGTGTTGCATCCCTTTTTTTTGCGTCTGGCGGCGACATTCATAGTGAAGTTACGACGATATTTTTTTATGGGCACTCGTGCTCGGCTATTTCTGATGGGAAACGGTGGTGGGGATGGAAAAGCGGGATGGGCATGGTACAAAATAGAGCAGACAAGGTGCGGGAGGGGCAAGCATAAAGGAAAATGAGTGCATAACATGTCGGATGCGATCATACCAGCACTAAAGCACCGGATCCCATCAGAACTCCGAAGTTAAGCGTGCTTGGGCGAGAGTAGTACTAGGATGGGTGACCTCCTGGGAAGTCCTCGTGTTGCATCCCTTTTTTTTGCATCTGGCGGCGACATTCATAGTGAAGTTACGACGATATTTTTTTATGGGCACTCGTGCTCGGCTATTTCTGATGGGAAACGGTGGTGGGGATGGAAAAGCGGGATGGGCATGGTACAAAATAGAGCAGACAAGGTGCGGGAGGGGCAAGCATAAAGGAAAATGAGTGCATAACATGTCGGATGCGATCATACCAGCACTAAAGCACCGGATCCCATCAGAACTCCGAAGTTAAGCGTGCTTGGGCGAGAGTAGTACTAGGATGGGTGACCTCCTGGGAAGTCCTCGTGTTGCATCCCTTTTTTTTGCGTCTGGCGGCGACATTCATAGTGAAGTTACGACGATATTTTTTTATGGGCACTCGTGCTCGGCTATTTCTGATGGGAAACGGTGGTGGGGATGGAAAAGCGGGATGGGCATGGTACAAAATAGAGCAGACAAGGTGCGGGAGGGGCAAGCATAAAGGAAAATGAGTGCATAACATGTCGGATGCGATCATACCAGCACTAAAGCACCGGATCCCATCAGAACTCCGAAGTTAAGCGTGCTTGGGCGAGAGTAGTACTAGGATGGGTGACCTCCTGGGAAGTCCTCGTGTTGCATCCCTTTTTTTTGCGTCTGGCGGCGACATTCATAGTGAAGTTACGACGATATTTTTTTATGGGCACTCGTGCTCGGCTATTTCTGATGGGAAACGGTGGTGGGGATGGAAAAGCGGGATGGGCATGGTACAAAATAGAGCAGACAAGGTGCGGGAGGGGCAAGCATAAAGGAAAATGAGTGCATAACATGTCGGATGCGATCATACCAGCACTAAAGCACCGGATCCCATCAGAACTCCGAAGTTAAGCGTGCTTGGGCGAGAGTAGTACTAGGATGGGTGACCTCCTGGGAAGTCCTCGTGTTGCATCCCTTTTTTTTGCATCTGGCGGCGACATTCATAGTGAAGTTACGACGATATTTTTTTATGGGCACTCGTGCTCGGCTATTTCTGATGGGAAACGGTGGTGGGGATGGAAAAGCGGGATGGGCATGGTACAAAATAGAGCAGACAAGGTGCGGGAGGGGCAAGCATAAAGGAAAATGAGTGCATAACATGTCGGATGCGATCATACCAGCACTAAAGCACCGGATCCCATCAGAACTCCGAAGTTAAGCGTGCTTGGGCGAGAGTAGTACTAGGATGGGTGACCTCCTGGGAAGTCCTCGTGTTGCATCCCTTTTTTTTGCATCTGGCGGCGACATTCATAGTGAAGTTACGACGATATTTTTTTATGGGCACTCGTGCTCGGCTATTTCTGATGGGAAACGGTGGTGGGGATGGAAAAGCGGGATGGGCATGGTACAAAATAGAGCAGACAAGGTGCGGGAGGGGCAAGCATAAAGGAAAATGAGTGCATAACATGTCGGATGCGATCATACCAGCACTAAAGCACCGGATCCCATCAGAACTCCGAAGTTAAGCGTGCTTGGGCGAGAGTAGTACTAGGATGGGTGACCTCCTGGGAAGTCCTCGTGTTGCATCCCTTTTTTTTGCATCTGGCGGCGACATTCATAGTGAAGTTACGACGATATTTTTTTATGGGCACTCGTGCTCGGCTATTTCTGATGGGAAACGGTGGTGGGGATGGAAAAGCGGGATGGGCATGGTACAAAATAGAGCAGACAAGGTGCGGGAGGGGCAAGCATAAAGGAAAATGAGTGCATAACATGTCGGATGCGATCATACCAGCACTAAAGCACCGGATCCCATCAGAACTCCGAAGTTAAGCGTGCTTGGGCGAGAGTAGTACTAGGATGGGTGACCTCCTGGGAAGTCCTCGTGTTGCATCCCTTTTTTTTGCATCTGGCGGCGACATTCATAGTGAAGTTACGACGATATTTTTTTATGGGCACTCGTGCTCGGCTATTTCTGATGGGAAACGGTGGTGGGGATGGAAAAGCGGGATGGGCATGGTACAAAATAGAGCAGACAAGGTGCGGGAGGGGCAAGCATAAAGGAAAATGAGTGCATAACATGTCGGATGCGATCATACCAGCACTAAAGCACCGGATCCCATCAGAACTCCGAAGTTAAGCGTGCTTGGGCGAGAGTAGTACTAGGATGGGTGACCTCCTGGGAAGTCCTCGTGTTGCATCCCTTTTTTTTGCGTCTGGCGGCGACATTCATAGTGAAGTTACGACGATATTTTTTTATGGGCACTCGTGCTCGGCTATTTCTGATGGGAAACGGTGGTGGGGATGGAAAAGCGGGATGGGCATGGTACAAAATAGAGCAGACAAGGTGCGGGAGGGGCAAGCATAAAGGAAAATGAGTGCATAACATGTCGGATGCGATCATACCAGCACTAAAGCACCGGATCCCATCAGAACTCCGAAGTTAAGCGTGCTTGGGCGAGAGTAGTACTAGGATGGGTGACCTCCTGGGAAGTCCTCGTGTTGCATCCCTTTTTTTTGCATCTGGCGGCGACATTCATAGTGAAGTTACGACGATATTTTTTTATGGGCACTCGTGCTCGGCTATTTCTGATGGGAAACGGTGGTGGGGATGGAAAAGCGGGATGGGCATGGTACAAAATAGAGCAGACAAGGTGCGGGAGGGGCAAGCATAAAGGAAAATGAGTGCATAACATGTCGGATGCGATCATACCAGCACTAAAGCACCGGATCCCATCAGAACTCCGAAGTTAAGCGTGCTTGGGCGAGAGTAGTACTAGGATGGGTGACCTCCTGGGAAGTCCTCGTGTTGCATCCCTTTTTTTTGCGTCTGGCGGCGACATTCATAGTGAAGTTACGACGATATTTTTTTATGGGCACTCGTGCTCGGCTATTTCTGATGGGAAACGGTGGTGGGGATGGAAAAGCGGGATGGGCATGGTACAAAATAGAGCAGACAAGGTGCGGGAGGGGCAAGCATAAAGGAAAATGAGTGCATAACATGTCGGATGCGATCATACCAGCACTAAAGCACCGGATCCCATCAGAACTCCGAAGTTAAGCGTGCTTGGGCGAGAGTAGTACTAGGATGGGTGACCTCCTGGGAAGTCCTCGTGTTGCATCCCTTTTTTTTGCATCTGGCGGCGACATTCATAGTGAAGTTACGACGATATTTTTTTATGGGCACTCGTGCTCGGCTATTTCTGATGGGAAACGGTGGTGGGGATGGAAAAGCGGGATGGGCATGGTACAAAATAGAGCAGACAAGGTGCGGGAGGGGCAAGCATAAAGGAAAATGAGTGCATAACATGTCGGATGCGATCATACCAGCACTAAAGCACCGGATCCCATCAGAACTCCGAAGTTAAGCGTGCTTGGGCGAGAGTAGTACTAGGATGGGTGACCTCCTGGGAAGTCCTCGTGTTGCATCCCTTTTTTTTGCATCTGGCGGCGACATTCATAGTGAAGTTACGACGATATTTTTTTATGGGCACTCGTGCTCGGCTATTTCTGATGGGAAACGGTGGTGGGGATGGAAAAGCGGGATGGGCATGGTACAAAATAGAGCAGACAAGGTGCGGGAGGGGCAAGCATAAAGGAAAATGAGTGCATAACATGTCGGATGCGATCATACCAGCACTAAAGCACCGGATCCCATCAGAACTCCGAAGTTAAGCGTGCTTGGGCGAGAGTAGTACTAGGATGGGTGACCTCCTGGGAAGTCCTCGTGTTGCATCCCTTTTTTTTGCATCTGGCGGCGACATTCATAGTGAAGTTACGACGATATTTTTTTATGGGCACTCGTGCTCGGCTATTTCTGATGGGAAACGGTGGTGGGGATGGAAAAGCGGGATGGGCATGGTACAAAATAGAGCAGACAAGGTGCGGGAGGGGCAAGCATAAAGGAAAATGAGTGCATAACATGTCGGATGCGATCATACCAGCACTAAAGCACCGGATCCCATCAGAACTCCGAAGTTAAGCGTGCTTGGGCGAGAGTAGTACTAGGATGGGTGACCTCCTGGGAAGTCCTCGTGTTGCATCCCTTTTTTTTGCATCTGGCGGCGACATTCATAGTGAAGTTACGACGATATTTTTTTATGGGCACTCGTGCTCGGCTATTTCTGATGGGAAACGGTGGTGGGGATGGAAAAGCGGGATGGGCATGGTACAAAATAGAGCAGACAAGGTGCGGGAGGGGCAAGCATAAAGGAAAATGAGTGCATAACATGTCGGATGCGATCATACCAGCACTAAAGCACCGGATCCCATCAGAACTCCGAAGTTAAGCGTGCTTGGGCGAGAGTAGTACTAGGATGGGTGACCTCCTGGGAAGTCCTCGTGTTGCATCCCTTTTTTTTGCGTCTGGCGGCGACATTCATAGTGAAGTTACGACGATATTTTTTTATGGGCACTCGTGCTCGGCTATTTCTGATGGGAAACGGTGGTGGGGATGGAAAAGCGGGATGGGCATGGTACAAAATAGAGCAGACAAGGTGCGGGAGGGGCAAGCATAAAGGAAAATGAGTGCATAACATGTCGGATGCGATCATACCAGCACTAAAGCACCGGATCCCATCAGAACTCCGAAGTTAAGCGTGCTTGGGCGAGAGTAGTACTAGGATGGGTGACCTCCTGGGAAGTCCTCGTGTTGCATCCCTTTTTTTTGCGTCTGGCGGCGACATTCATAGTGAAGTTACGACGATATTTTTTTATGGGCACTCGTGCTCGGCTATTTCTGATGGGAAACGGTGGTGGGGATGGAAAAGCGGGATGGGCATGGTACAAAATAGAGCAGACAAGGTGCGGGAGGGGCAAGCATAAAGGAAAATGAGTGCATAACATGTCGGATGCGATCATACCAGCACTAAAGCACCGGATCCCATCAGAACTCCGAAGTTAAGCGTGCTTGGGCGAGAGTAGTACTAGGATGGGTGACCTCCTGGGAAGTCCTCGTGTTGCATCCCTTTTTTTTTGCATCTGGCGGCGACATTCATAGTGAAGTTACGACGATATTTTTTTATGGGCACTCGTGCTCGGCTATTTCTGATGGGAAACGGTGGTGGGGATGGAAAAGCGGGATGGGCATGGTACAAAATAGAGCAGACAAGGTGCGGGAGGGGCAAGCATAAAGGAAAATGAGTGCATAACATGTCGGATGCGATCATACCAGCACTAAAGCACCGGATCCCATCAGAACTCCGAAGTTAAGCGTGCTTGGGCGAGAGTAGTACTAGGATGGGTGACCTCCTGGGAAGTCCTCGTGTTGCATCCCTTTTTTTTGCGTCTGGCGGCGACATTCATAGTGAAGTTACGACGATATTTTTTTATGGGCACTCGTGCTCGGCTATTTCTGATGGGAAACGGTGGTGGGGATGGAAAAGCGGGATGGGCATGGTACAAAATAGAGCAGACAAGGTGCGGGAGGGGCAAGCATAAAGGAAAATGAGTGCATAACATGTCGGATGCGATCATACCAGCACTAAAGCACCGGATCCCATCAGAACTCCGAAGTTAAGCGTGCTTGGGCGAGAGTAGTACTAGGATGGGTGACCTCCTGGGAAGTCCTCGTGTTGCATCCCTTTTTTTTGCGTCTGGCGGCGACATTCATAGTGAAGTTACGACGATATTTTTTTATGGGCACTCGTGCTCGGCTATTTCTGATGGGAAACGGTGGTGGGGATGGAAAAGCGGGATGGGCATGGTACAAAATAGAGCAGACAAGGTGCGGGAGGGGCAAGCATAAAGGAAAATGAGTGCATAACATGTCGGATGCGATCATACCAGCACTAAAGCACCGGATCCCATCAGAACTCCGAAGTTAAGCGTGCTTGGGCGAGAGTAGTACTAGGATGGGTGACCTCCTGGGAAGTCCTCGTGTTGCATCCCTTTTTTTTGCGTCTGGCGGCGACATTCATAGTGAAGTTACGACGATATTTTTTTATGGGCACTCGTGCTCGGCTATTTCTGATGGGAAACGGTGGTGGGGATGGAAAAGCGGGATGGGCATGGTACAAAATAGAGCAGACAAGGTGCGGGAGGGGCAAGCATAAAGGAAAATGAGTGCATAACATGTCGGATGCGATCATACCAGCACTAAAGCACCGGATCCCATCAGAACTCCGAAGTTAAGCGTGCTTGGGCGAGAGTAGTACTAGGATGGGTGACCTCCTGGGAAGTCCTCGTGTTGCATCCCTTTTTTTTGCATCTGGCGGCGACATTCATAGTGAAGTTACGACGATATTTTTTTATGGGCACTCGTGCTCGGCTATTTCTGATGGGAAACGGTGGTGGGGATGGAAAAGCGGGATGGGCATGGTACAAAATAGAGCAGACAAGGTGCGGGAGGGGCAAGCATAAAGGAAAATGAGTGCATAACATGTCGGATGCGATCATACCAGCACTAAAGCACCGGATCCCATCAGAACTCCGAAGTTAAGCGTGCTTGGGCGAGAGTAGTACTAGGATGGGTGACCTCCTGGGAAGTCCTCGTGTTGCATCCCTTTTTTTTGCATCTGGCGGCGACATTCATAGTGAAGTTACGACGATATTTTTTTATGGGCACTCGTGCTCGGCTATTTCTGATGGGAAACGGTGGTGGGGATGGAAAAGCGGGATGGGCATGGTACAAAATAGAGCAGACAAGGTGCGGGAGGGGCAAGCATAAAGGAAAATGAGTGCATAACATGTCGGATGCGATCATACCAGCACTAAAGCACCGGATCCCATCAGAACTCCGAAGTTAAGCGTGCTTGGGCGAGAGTAGTACTAGGATGGGTGACCTCCTGGGAAGTCCTCGTGTTGCATCCCTTTTTTTTGCGTCTGGCGGCGACATTCATAGTGAAGTTACGACGATATTTTTTTATGGGCACTCGTGCTCGGCTATTTCTGATGGGAAACGGTGGTGGGGATGGAAAAGCGGGATGGGCATGGTACAAAATAGAGCAGACAAGGTGCGGGAGGGGCAAGCATAAAGGAAAATGAGTGCATAACATGTCGGATGCGATCATACCAGCACTAAAGCACCGGATCCCATCAGAACTCCGAAGTTAAGCGTGCTTGGGCGAGAGTAGTACTAGGATGGGTGACCTCCTGGGAAGTCCTCGTGTTGCATCCCTTTTTTTTTGCGCATCTGGCGGCGACATTCATAGTGAAGTTACGACGATATTTTTTTATGGGCACTCGTGCTCGGCTATTTCTGATGGGAAACGGTGGTGGGGATGGAAAAGCGGGATGGGCATGGTACAAAATAGAGCAGACAAGGTGCGGGAGGGGCAAGCATAAAGGAAAATGAGTGCATAACATGTCGGATGCGATCATACCAGCACTAAAGCACCGGATCCCATCAGAACTCCGAAGTTAAGCGTGCTTGGGCGAGAGTAGTACTAGGATGGGTGACCTCCTGGGAAGTCCTCGTGTTGCATCCCTTTTTTTTGCGTCTGGCGGCGACATTCATAGTGAAGTTACGACGATATTTTTTTATGGGCACTCGTGCTCGGCTATTTCTGATGGGAAACGGTGGTGGGGATGGAAAAGCGGGATGGGCATGGTACAAAATAGAGCAGACAAGGTGCGGGAGGGGCAAGCATAAAGGAAAATGAGTGCATAACATGTCGGATGCGATCATACCAGCACTAAAGCACCGGATCCCATCAGAACTCCGAAGTTAAGCGTGCTTGGGCGAGAGTAGTACTAGGATGGGTGACCTCCTGGGAAGTCCTCGTGTTGCATCCCTTTTTTTTGCGTCTGGCGGCGACATTCATAGTGAAGTTACGACGATATTTTTTTATGGGCACTCGTGCTCGGCTATTTCTGATGGGAAACGGTGGTGGGGATGGAAAAGCGGGATGGGCATGGTACAAAATAGAGCAGACAAGGTGCGGGAGGGGCAAGCATAAAGGAAAATGAGTGCATAACATGTCGGATGCGATCATACCAGCACTAAAGCACCGGATCCCATCAGAACTCCGAAGTTAAGCGTGCTTGGGCGAGAGTAGTACTAGGATGGGTGACCTCCTGGGAAGTCCTCGTGTTGCATCCCTTTTTTTTGCATCTGGCGGCGACATTCATAGTGAAGTTACGACGATATTTTTTTATGGGCACTCGTGCTCGGCTATTTCTGATGGGAAACGGTGGTGGGGATGGAAAAGCGGGATGGGCATGGTACAAAATAGAGCAGACAAGGTGCGGGAGGGGCAAGCATAAAGGAAAATGAGTGCATAACATGTCGGATGCGATCATACCAGCACTAAAGCACCGGATCCCATCAGAACTCCGAAGTTAAGCGTGCTTGGGCGAGAGTAGTACTAGGATGGGTGACCTCCTGGGAAGTCCTCGTGTTGCATCCCTTTTTTTTGCGTCTGGCGGCGACATTCATAGTGAAGTTACGACGATATTTTTTTATGGGCACTCGTGCTCGGCTATTTCTGATGGGAAACGGTGGTGGGGATGGAAAAGCGGGATGGGCATGGTACAAAATAGAGCAGACAAGGTGCGGGAGGGGCAAGCATAAAGGAAAATGAGTGCATAACATGTCGGATGCGATCATACCAGCACTAAAGCACCGGATCCCATCAGAACTCCGAAGTTAAGCGTGCTTGGGCGAGAGTAGTACTAGGATGGGTGACCTCCTGGGAAGTCCTCGTGTTGCATCCCTTTTTTTTGCATCTGGCGGCGACATTCATAGTGAAGTTACGACGATATTTTTTTATGGGCACTCGTGCTCGGCTATTTCTGATGGGAAACGGTGGTGGGGATGGAAAAGCGGGATGGGCATGGTACAAAATAGAGCAGACAAGGTGCGGGAGGGGCAAGCATAAAGGAAAATGAGTGCATAACATGTCGGATGCGATCATACCAGCACTAAAGCACCGGATCCCATCAGAACTCCGAAGTTAAGCGTGCTTGGGCGAGAGTAGTACTAGGATGGGTGACCTCCTGGGAAGTCCTCGTGTTGCATCCCTTTTTTTTGCATCTGGCGGCGACATTCATAGTGAAGTTACGACGATATTTTTTTATGGGCACTCGTGCTCGGCTATTTCTGATGGGAAACGGTGGTGGGGATGGAAAAGCGGGATGGGCATGGTACAAAATAGAGCAGACAAGGTGCGGGAGGGGCAAGCATAAAGGAAAATGAGTGCATAACATGTCGGATGCGATCATACCAGCACTAAAGCACCGGATCCCATCAGAACTCCGAAGTTAAGCGTGCTTGGGCGAGAGTAGTACTAGGATGGGTGACCTCCTGGGAAGTCCTCGTGTTGCATCCCTTTTTTTTGCGTCTGGCGGCGACATTCATAGTGAAGTTACGACGATATTTTTTTATGGGCACTCGTGCTCGGCTATTTCTGATGGGAAACGGTGGTGGGGATGGAAAAGCGGGATGGGCATGGTACAAAATAGAGCAGACAAGGTGCGGGAGGGGCAAGCATAAAGGAAAATGAGTGCATAACATGTCGGATGCGATCATACCAGCACTAAAGCACCGGATCCCATCAGAACTCCGAAGTTAAGCGTGCTTGGGCGAGAGTAGTACTAGGATGGGTGACCTCCTGGGAAGTCCTCGTGTTGCATCCCTTTTTTTTGCATCTGGCGGCGACATTCATAGTGAAGTTACGACGATATTTTTTTATGGGCACTCGTGCTCGGCTATTTCTGATGGGAAACGGTGGTGGGGATGGAAAAGCGGGATGGGCATGGTACAAAATAGAGCAGACAAGGTGCGGGAGGGGCAAGCATAAAGGAAAATGAGTGCATAACATGTCGGATGCGATCATACCAGCACTAAAGCACCGGATCCCATCAGAACTCCGAAGTTAAGCGTGCTTGGGCGAGAGTAGTACTAGGATGGGTGACCTCCTGGGAAGTCCTCGTGTTGCATCCCTTTTTTTTGCATCTGGCGGCGACATTCATAGTGAAGTTACGACGATATTTTTTTATGGGCACTCGTGCTCGGCTATTTCTGATGGGAAACGGTGGTGGGGATGGAAAAGCGGGATGGGCATGGTACAAAATAGAGCAGACAAGGTGCGGGAGGGGCAAGCATAAAGGAAAATGAGTGCATAACATGTCGGATGCGATCATACCAGCACTAAAGCACCGGATCCCATCAGAACTCCGAAGTTAAGCGTGCTTGGGCGAGAGTAGTACTAGGATGGGTGACCTCCTGGGAAGTCCTCGTGTTGCATCCCTTTTTTTTGCGTCTGGCGGCGACATTCATAGTGAAGTTACGACGATATTTTTTTATGGGCACTCGTGCTCGGCTATTTCTGATGGGAAACGGTGGTGGGGATGGAAAAGCGGGATGGGCATGGTACAAAATAGAGCAGACAAGGTGCGGGAGGGGCAAGCATAAAGGAAAATGAGTGCATAACATGTCGGATGCGATCATACCAGCACTAAAGCACCGGATCCCATCAGAACTCCGAAGTTAAGCGTGCTTGGGCGAGAGTAGTACTAGGATGGGTGACCTCCTGGGAAGTCCTCGTGTTGCATCCCTTTTTTTTGCATCTGGCGGCGACATTCATAGTGAAGTTACGACGATATTTTTTTATGGGCACTCGTGCTCGGCTATTTCTGATGGGAAACGGTGGTGGGGATGGAAAAGCGGGATGGGCATGGTACAAAATAGAGCAGACAAGGTGCGGGAGGGGCAAGCATAAAGGAAAATGAGTGCATAACATGTCGGATGCGATCATACCAGCACTAAAGCACCGGATCCCATCAGAACTCCGAAGTTAAGCGTGCTTGGGCGAGAGTAGTACTAGGATGGGTGACCTCCTGGGAAGTCCTCGTGTTGCATCCCTTTTTTTTGCATCTGGCGGCGACATTCATAGTGAAGTTACGACGATATTTTTTTATGGGCACTCGTGCTCGGCTATTTCTGATGGGAAACGGTGGTGGGGATGGAAAAGCGGGATGGGCATGGTACAAAATAGAGCAGACAAGGTGCGGGAGGGGCAAGCATAAAGGAAAATGAGTGCATAACATGTCGGATGCGATCATACCAGCACTAAAGCACCGGATCCCATCAGAACTCCGAAGTTAAGCGTGCTTGGGCGAGAGTAGTACTAGGATGGGTGACCTCCTGGGAAGTCCTCGTGTTGCATCCCTTTTTTTTGCGTCTGGCGGCGACATTCATAGTGAAGTTACGACGATATTTTTTTATGGGCACTCGTGCTCGGCTATTTCTGATGGGAAACGGTGGTGGGGATGGAAAAGCGGGATGGGCATGGTACAAAATAGAGCAGACAAGGTGCGGGAGGGGCAAGCATAAAGGAAAATGAGTGCATAACATGTCGGATGCGATCATACCAGCACTAAAGCACCGGATCCCATCAGAACTCCGAAGTTAAGCGTGCTTGGGCGAGAGTAGTACTAGGATGGGTGACCTCCTGGGAAGTCCTCGTGTTGCATCCCTTTTTTTTGCGTCTGGCGGCGACATTCATAGTGAAGTTACGACGATATTTTTTTATGGGCACTCGTGCTCGGCTATTTCTGATGGGAAACGGTGGTGGGGATGGAAAAGCGGGATGGGCATGGTACAAAATAGAGCAGACAAGGTGCGGGAGGGGCAAGCATAAAGGAAAATGAGTGCATAACATGTCGGATGCGATCATACCAGCACTAAAGCACCGGATCCCATCAGAACTCCGAAGTTAAGCGTGCTTGGGCGAGAGTAGTACTAGGATGGGTGACCTCCTGGGAAGTCCTCGTGTTGCATCCCTTTTTTTTGCGTCTGGCGGCGACATTCATAGTGAAGTTACGACGATATTTTTTTATGGGCACTCGTGCTCGGCTATTTCTGATGGGAAACGGTGGTGGGGATGGAAAAGCGGGATGGGCATGGTACAAAATAGAGCAGACAAGGTGCGGGAGGGGCAAGCATAAAGGAAAATGAGTGCATAACATGTCGGATGCGATCATACCAGCACTAAAGCACCGGATCCCATCAGAACTCCGAAGTTAAGCGTGCTTGGGCGAGAGTAGTACTAGGATGGGTGACCTCCTGGGAAGTCCTCGTGTTGCATCCCTTTTTTTTGCGTCTGGCGGCGACATTCATAGTGAAGTTACGACGATATTTTTTTATGGGCACTCGTGCTCGGCTATTTCTGATGGGAAACGGTGGTGGGGATGGAAAAGCGGGATGGGCATGGTACAAAATAGAGCAGACAAGGTGCGGGAGGGGCAAGCATAAAGGAAAATGAGTGCATAACATGTCGGATGCGATCATACCAGCACTAAAGCACCGGATCCCATCAGAACTCCGAAGTTAAGCGTGCTTGGGCGAGAGTAGTACTAGGATGGGTGACCTCCTGGGAAGTCCTCGTGTTGCATCCCTTTTTTTTGCATCTGGCGGCGACATTCATAGTGAAGTTACGACGATATTTTTTTATGGGCACTCGTGCTCGGCTATTTCTGATGGGAAACGGTGGTGGGGATGGAAAAGCGGGATGGGCATGGTACAAAATAGAGCAGACAAGGTGCGGGAGGGGCAAGCATAAAGGAAAATGAGTGCATAACATGTCGGATGCGATCATACCAGCACTAAAGCACCGGATCCCATCAGAACTCCGAAGTTAAGCGTGCTTGGGCGAGAGTAGTACTAGGATGGGTGACCTCCTGGGAAGTCCTCGTGTTGCATCCCTTTTTTTTGCGTCTGGCGGCGACATTCATAGTGAAGTTACGACGATATTTTTTTATGGGCACTCGTGCTCGGCTATTTCTGATGGGAAACGGTGGTGGGGATGGAAAAGCGGGATGGGCATGGTACAAAATAGAGCAGACAAGGTGCGGGAGGGGCAAGCATAAAGGAAAATGAGTGCATAACATGTCGGATGCGATCATACCAGCACTAAAGCACCGGATCCCATCAGAACTCCGAAGTTAAGCGTGCTTGGGCGAGAGTAGTACTAGGATGGGTGACCTCCTGGGAAGTCCTCGTGTTGCATCCCTTTTTTTTGCATCTGGCGGCGACATTCATAGTGAAGTTACGACGATATTTTTTTATGGGCACTCGTGCTCGGCTATTTCTGATGGGAAACGGTGGTGGGGATGGAAAAGCGGGATGGGCATGGTACAAAATAGAGCAGACAAGGTGCGGGAGGGGCAAGCATAAAGGAAAATGAGTGCATAACATGTCGGATGCGATCATACCAGCACTAAAGCACCGGATCCCATCAGAACTCCGAAGTTAAGCGTGCTTGGGCGAGAGTAGTACTAGGATGGGTGACCTCCTGGGAAGTCCTCGTGTTGCATCCCTTTTTTTTGCATCTGGCGGCGACATTCATAGTGAAGTTACGACGATATTTTTTTATGGGCACTCGTGCTCGGCTATTTCTGATGGGAAACGGTGGTGGGGATGGAAAAGCGGGATGGGCATGGTACAAAATAGAGCAGACAAGGTGCGGGAGGGGCAAGCATAAAGGAAAATGAGTGCATAACATGTCGGATGCGATCATACCAGCACTAAAGCACCGGATCCCATCAGAACTCCGAAGTTAAGCGTGCTTGGGCGAGAGTAGTACTAGGATGGGTGACCTCCTGGGAAGTCCTCGTGTTGCATCCCTTTTTTTTGCGTCTGGCGGCGACATTCATAGTGAAGTTACGACGATATTTTTTTATGGGCACTCGTGCTCGGCTATTTCTGATGGGAAACGGTGGTGGGGATGGAAAAGCGGGATGGGCATGGTACAAAATAGAGCAGACAAGGTGCGGGAGGGGCAAGCATAAAGGAAAATGAGTGCATAACATGTCGGATGCGATCATACCAGCACTAAAGCACCGGATCCCATCAGAACTCCGAAGTTAAGCGTGCTTGGGCGAGAGTAGTACTAGGATGGGTGACCTCCTGGGAAGTCCTCGTGTTGCATCCCTTTTTTTTGCATCTGGCGGCGACATTCATAGTGAAGTTACGACGATATTTTTTTATGGGCACTCGTGCTCGGCTATTTCTGATGGGAAACGGTGGTGGGGATGGAAAAGCGGGATGGGCATGGTACAAAATAGAGCAGACAAGGTGCGGGAGGGGCAAGCATAAAGGAAAATGAGTGCATAACATGTCGGATGCGATCATACCAGCACTAAAGCACCGGATCCCATCAGAACTCCGAAGTTAAGCGTGCTTGGGCGAGAGTAGTACTAGGATGGGTGACCTCCTGGGAAGTCCTCGTGTTGCATCCCTTTTTTTTGCGTCTGGCGGCGACATTCATAGTGAAGTTACGACGATATTTTTTTATGGGCACTCGTGCTCGGCTATTTCTGATGGGAAACGGTGGTGGGGATGGAAAAGCGGGATGGGCATGGTACAAAATAGAGCAGACAAGGTGCGGGAGGGGCAAGCATAAAGGAAAATGAGTGCATAACATGTCGGATGCGATCATACCAGCACTAAAGCACCGGATCCCATCAGAACTCCGAAGTTAAGCGTGCTTGGGCGAGAGTAGTACTAGGATGGGTGACCTCCTGGGAAGTCCTCGTGTTGCATCCCTTTTTTTTGCGTCTGGCGGCGACATTCATAGTGAAGTTACGACGATATTTTTTTATGGGCACTCGTGCTCGGCTATTTCTGATGGGAAACGGTGGTGGGGATGGAAAAGCGGGATGGGCATGGTACAAAATAGAGCAGACAAGGTGCGGGAGGGGCAAGCATAAAGGAAAATGAGTGCATAACATGTCGGATGCGATCATACCAGCACTAAAGCACCGGATCCCATCAGAACTCCGAAGTTAAGCGTGCTTGGGCGAGAGTAGTACTAGGATGGGTGACCTCCTGGGAAGTCCTCGTGTTGCATCCCTTTTTTTTGCATCTGGCGGCGACATTCATAGTGAAGTTACGACGATATTTTTTTATGGGCACTCGTGCTCGGCTATTTCTGATGGGAAACGGTGGTGGGGATGGAAAAGCGGGATGGGCATGGTACAAAATAGAGCAGACAAGGTGCGGGAGGGGCAAGCATAAAGGAAAATGAGTGCATAACATGTCGGATGCGATCATACCAGCACTAAAGCACCGGATCCCATCAGAACTCCGAAGTTAAGCGTGCTTGGGCGAGAGTAGTACTAGGATGGGTGACCTCCTGGGAAGTCCTCGTGTTGCATCCCTTTTTTTTGCATCTGGCGGCGACATTCATAGTGAAGTTACGACGATATTTTTTTATGGGCACTCGTGCTCGGCTATTTCTGATGGGAAACGGTGGTGGGGATGGAAAAGCGGGATGGGCATGGTACAAAATAGAGCAGACAAGGTGCGGGAGGGGCAAGCATAAAGGAAAATGAGTGCATAACATGTCGGATGCGATCATACCAGCACTAAAGCACCGGATCCCATCAGAACTCCGAAGTTAAGCGTGCTTGGGCGAGAGTAGTACTAGGATGGGTGACCTCCTGGGAAGTCCTCGTGTTGCATCCCTTTTTTTTGCATCTGGCGGCGACATTCATAGTGAAGTTACGACGATATTTTTTTATGGGCACTCGTGCTCGGCTATTTCTGATGGGAAACGGTGGTGGGGATGGAAAAGCGGGATGGGCATGGTACAAAATAGAGCAGACAAGGTGCGGGAGGGGCAAGCATAAAGGAAAATGAGTGCATAACATGTCGGATGCGATCATACCAGCACTAAAGCACCGGATCCCATCAGAACTCCGAAGTTAAGCGTGCTTGGGCGAGAGTAGTACTAGGATGGGTGACCTCCTGGGAAGTCCTCGTGTTGCATCCCTTTTTTTTGCATCTGGCGGCGACATTCATAGTGAAGTTACGACGATATTTTTTTATGGGCACTCGTGCTCGGCTATTTCTGATGGGAAACGGTGGTGGGGATGGAAAAGCGGGATGGGCATGGTACAAAATAGAGCAGACAAGGTGCGGGAGGGGCAAGCATAAAGGAAAATGAGTGCATAACATGTCGGATGCGATCATACCAGCACTAAAGCACCGGATCCCATCAGAACTCCGAAGTTAAGCGTGCTTGGGCGAGAGTAGTACTAGGATGGGTGACCTCCTGGGAAGTCCTCGTGTTGCATCCCTTTTTTTTGCGTCTGGCGGCGACATTCATAGTGAAGTTACGACGATATTTTTTTATGGGCACTCGTGCTCGGCTATTTCTGATGGGAAACGGTGGTGGGGATGGAAAAGCGGGATGGGCATGGTACAAAATAGAGCAGACAAGGTGCGGGAGGGGCAAGCATAAAGGAAAATGAGTGCATAACATGTCGGATGCGATCATACCAGCACTAAAGCACCGGATCCCATCAGAACTCCGAAGTTAAGCGTGCTTGGGCGAGAGTAGTACTAGGATGGGTGACCTCCTGGGAAGTCCTCGTGTTGCATCCCTTTTTTTTTGCGTCTGGCGGCGACATTCATAGTGAAGTTACGACGATATTTTTTTATGGGCACTCGTGCTCGGCTATTTCTGATGGGAAACGGTGGTGGGGATGGAAAAGCGGGATGGGCATGGTACAAAATAGAGCAGACAAGGTGCGGGAGGGGCAAGCATAAAGGAAAATGAGTGCATAACATGTCGGATGCGATCATACCAGCACTAAAGCACCGGATCCCATCAGAACTCCGAAGTTAAGCGTGCTTGGGCGAGAGTAGTACTAGGATGGGTGACCTCCTGGGAAGTCCTCGTGTTGCATCCCTTTTTTTTGCGTCTGGCGGCGACATTCATAGTGAAGTTACGACGATATTTTTTTATGGGCACTCGTGCTCGGCTATTTCTGATGGGAAACGGTGGTGGGGATGGAAAAGCGGGATGGGCATGGTACAAAATAGAGCAGACAAGGTGCGGGAGGGGCAAGCATAAAGGAAAATGAGTGCATAACATGTCGGATGCGATCATACCAGCACTAAAGCACCGGATCCCATCAGAACTCCGAAGTTAAGCGTGCTTGGGCGAGAGTAGTACTAGGATGGGTGACCTCCTGGGAAGTCCTCGTGTTGCATCCCTTTTTTTTGCGTCTGGCGGCGACATTCATAGTGAAGTTACGACGATATTTTTTTATGGGCACTCGTGCTCGGCTATTTCTGATGGGAAACGGTGGTGGGGATGGAAAAGCGGGATGGGCATGGTACAAAATAGAGCAGACAAGGTGCGGGAGGGGCAAGCATAAAGGAAAATGAGTGCATAACATGTCGGATGCGATCATACCAGCACTAAAGCACCGGATCCCATCAGAACTCCGAAGTTAAGCGTGCTTGGGCGAGAGTAGTACTAGGATGGGTGACCTCCTGGGAAGTCCTCGTGTTGCATCCCTTTTTTTTGCGTCTGGCGGCGACATTCATAGTGAAGTTACGACGATATTTTTTTATGGGCACTCGTGCTCGGCTATTTCTGATGGGAAACGGTGGTGGGGATGGAAAAGCGGGATGGGCATGGTACAAAATAGAGCAGACAAGGTGCGGGAGGGGCAAGCATAAAGGAAAATGAGTGCATAACATGTCGGATGCGATCATACCAGCACTAAAGCACCGGATCCCATCAGAACTCCGAAGTTAAGCGTGCTTGGGCGAGAGTAGTACTAGGATGGGTGACCTCCTGGGAAGTCCTCGTGTTGCATCCCTTTTTTTTGCATCTGGCGGCGACATTCATAGTGAAGTTACGACGATATTTTTTTATGGGCACTCGTGCTCGGCTATTTCTGATGGGAAACGGTGGTGGGGATGGAAAAGCGGGATGGGCATGGTACAAAATAGAGCAGACAAGGTGCGGGAGGGGCAAGCATAAAGGAAAATGAGTGCATAACATGTCGGATGCGATCATACCAGCACTAAAGCACCGGATCCCATCAGAACTCCGAAGTTAAGCGTGCTTGGGCGAGAGTAGTACTAGGATGGGTGACCTCCTGGGAAGTCCTCGTGTTGCATCCCTTTTTTTTGCGTCTGGCGGCGACATTCATAGTGAAGTTACGACGATATTTTTTTATGGGCACTCGTGCTCGGCTATTTCTGATGGGAAACGGTGGTGGGGATGGAAAAGCGGGATGGGCATGGTACAAAATAGAGCAGACAAGGTGCGGGAGGGGCAAGCATAAAGGAAAATGAGTGCATAACATGTCGGATGCGATCATACCAGCACTAAAGCACCGGATCCCATCAGAACTCCGAAGTTAAGCGTGCTTGGGCGAGAGTAGTACTAGGATGGGTGACCTCCTGGGAAGTCCTCGTGTTGCATCCCTTTTTTTTGCATCTGGCGGCGACATTCATAGTGAAGTTACGACGATATTTTTTTATGGGCACTCGTGCTCGGCTATTTCTGATGGGAAACGGTGGTGGGGATGGAAAAGCGGGATGGGCATGGTACAAAATAGAGCAGACAAGGTGCGGGAGGGGCAAGCATAAAGGAAAATGAGTGCATAACATGTCGGATGCGATCATACCAGCACTAAAGCACCGGATCCCATCAGAACTCCGAAGTTAAGCGTGCTTGGGCGAGAGTAGTACTAGGATGGGTGACCTCCTGGGAAGTCCTCGTGTTGCATCCCTTTTTTTTGCGTCTGGCGGCGACATTCATAGTGAAGTTACGACGATATTTTTTTATGGGCACTCGTGCTCGGCTATTTCTGATGGGAAACGGTGGTGGGGATGGAAAAGCGGGATGGGCATGGTACAAAATAGAGCAGACAAGGTGCGGGAGGGGCAAGCATAAAGGAAAATGAGTGCATAACATGTCGGATGCGATCATACCAGCACTAAAGCACCGGATCCCATCAGAACTCCGAAGTTAAGCGTGCTTGGGCGAGAGTAGTACTAGGATGGGTGACCTCCTGGGAAGTCCTCGTGTTGCATCCCTTTTTTTTGCATCTGGCGGCGACATTCATAGTGAAGTTACGACGATATTTTTTTATGGGCACTCGTGCTCGGCTATTTCTGATGGGAAACGGTGGTGGGGATGGAAAAGCGGGATGGGCATGGTACAAAATAGAGCAGACAAGGTGCGGGAGGGGCAAGCATAAAGGAAAATGAGTGCATAACATGTCGGATGCGATCATACCAGCACTAAAGCACCGGATCCCATCAGAACTCCGAAGTTAAGCGTGCTTGGGCGAGAGTAGTACTAGGATGGGTGACCTCCTGGGAAGTCCTCGTGTTGCATCCCTTTTTTTTGCATCTGGCGGCGACATTCATAGTGAAGTTACGACGATATTTTTTTATGGGCACTCGTGCTCGGCTATTTCTGATGGGAAACGGTGGTGGGGATGGAAAAGCGGGATGGGCATGGTACAAAATAGAGCAGACAAGGTGCGGGAGGGGCAAGCATAAAGGAAAATGAGTGCATAACATGTCGGATGCGATCATACCAGCACTAAAGCACCGGATCCCATCAGAACTCCGAAGTTAAGCGTGCTTGGGCGAGAGTAGTACTAGGATGGGTGACCTCCTGGGAAGTCCTCGTGTTGCATCCCTTTTTTTTGCGTCTGGCGGCGACATTCATAGTGAAGTTACGACGATATTTTTTTATGGGCACTCGTGCTCGGCTATTTCTGATGGGAAACGGTGGTGGGGATGGAAAAGCGGGATGGGCATGGTACAAAATAGAGCAGACAAGGTGCGGGAGGGGCAAGCATAAAGGAAAATGAGTGCATAACATGTCGGATGCGATCATACCAGCACTAAAGCACCGGATCCCATCAGAACTCCGAAGTTAAGCGTGCTTGGGCGAGAGTAGTACTAGGATGGGTGACCTCCTGGGAAGTCCTCGTGTTGCATCCCTTTTTTTTGCGTCTGGCGGCGACATTCATAGTGAAGTTACGACGATATTTTTTTATGGGCACTCGTGCTCGGCTATTTCTGATGGGAAACGGTGGTGGGGATGGAAAAGCGGGATGGGCATGGTACAAAATAGAGCAGACAAGGTGCGGGAGGGGCAAGCATAAAGGAAAATGAGTGCATAACATGTCGGATGCGATCATACCAGCACTAAAGCACCGGATCCCATCAGAACTCCGAAGTTAAGCGTGCTTGGGCGAGAGTAGTACTAGGATGGGTGACCTCCTGGGAAGTCCTCGTGTTGCATCCCTTTTTTTTGCGTCTGGCGGCGACATTCATAGTGAAGTTACGACGATATTTTTTTATGGGCACTCGTGCTCGGCTATTTCTGATGGGAAACGGTGGTGGGGATGGAAAAGCGGGATGGGCATGGTACAAAATAGAGCAGACAAGGTGCGGGAGGGGCAAGCATAAAGGAAAATGAGTGCATAACATGTCGGATGCGATCATACCAGCACTAAAGCACCGGATCCCATCAGAACTCCGAAGTTAAGCGTGCTTGGGCGAGAGTAGTACTAGGATGGGTGACCTCCTGGGAAGTCCTCGTGTTGCATCCCTTTTTTTTGCATCTGGCGGCGACATTCATAGTGAAGTTACGACGATATTTTTTTATGGGCACTCGTGCTCGGCTATTTCTGATGGGAAACGGTGGTGGGGATGGAAAAGCGGGATGGGCATGGTACAAAATAGAGCAGACAAGGTGCGGGAGGGGCAAGCATAAAGGAAAATGAGTGCATAACATGTCGGATGCGATCATACCAGCACTAAAGCACCGGATCCCATCAGAACTCCGAAGTTAAGCGTGCTTGGGCGAGAGTAGTACTAGGATGGGTGACCTCCTGGGAAGTCCTCGTGTTGCATCCCTTTTTTTTGCATCTGGCGGCGACATTCATAGTGAAGTTACGACGATATTTTTTTATGGGCACTCGTGCTCGGCTATTTCTGATGGGAAACGGTGGTGGGGATGGAAAAGCGGGATGGGCATGGTACAAAATAGAGCAGACAAGGTGCGGGAGGGGCAAGCATAAAGGAAAATGAGTGCATAACATGTCGGATGCGATCATACCAGCACTAAAGCACCGGATCCCATCAGAACTCCGAAGTTAAGCGTGCTTGGGCGAGAGTAGTACTAGGATGGGTGACCTCCTGGGAAGTCCTCGTGTTGCATCCCTTTTTTTTGCGTCTGGCGGCGACATTCATAGTGAAGTTACGACGATATTTTTTTATGGGCACTCGTGCTCGGCTATTTCTGATGGGAAACGGTGGTGGGGATGGAAAAGCGGGATGGGCATGGTACAAAATAGAGCAGACAAGGTGCGGGAGGGGCAAGCATAAAGGAAAATGAGTGCATAACATGTCGGATGCGATCATACCAGCACTAAAGCACCGGATCCCATCAGAACTCCGAAGTTAAGCGTGCTTGGGCGAGAGTAGTACTAGGATGGGTGACCTCCTGGGAAGTCCTCGTGTTGCATCCCTTTTTTTTGCGTCTGGCGGCGACATTCATAGTGAAGTTACGACGATATTTTTTTATGGGCACTCGTGCTCGGCTATTTCTGATGGGAAACGGTGGTGGGGATGGAAAAGCGGGATGGGCATGGTACAAAATAGAGCAGACAAGGTGCGGGAGGGGCAAGCATAAAGGAAAATGAGTGCATAACATGTCGGATGCGATCATACCAGCACTAAAGCACCGGATCCCATCAGAACTCCGAAGTTAAGCGTGCTTGGGCGAGAGTAGTACTAGGATGGGTGACCTCCTGGGAAGTCCTCGTGTTGCATCCCTTTTTTTTGCGTCTGGCGGCGACATTCATAGTGAAGTTACGACGATATTTTTTTATGGGCACTCGTGCTCGGCTATTTCTGATGGGAAACGGTGGTGGGGATGGAAAAGCGGGATGGGCATGGTACAAAATAGAGCAGACAAGGTGCGGGAGGGGCAAGCATAAAGGAAAATGAGTGCATAACATGTCGGATGCGATCATACCAGCACTAAAGCACCGGATCCCATCAGAACTCCGAAGTTAAGCGTGCTTGGGCGAGAGTAGTACTAGGATGGGTGACCTCCTGGGAAGTCCTCGTGTTGCATCCCTTTTTTTTTGCGTCTGGCGGCGACATTCATAGTGAAGTTACGACGATATTTTTTTATGGGCACTCGTGCTCGGCTATTTCTGATGGGAAACGGTGGTGGGGATGGAAAAGCGGGATGGGCATGGTACAAAATAGAGCAGACAAGGTGCGGGAGGGGCAAGCATAAAGGAAAATGAGTGCATAACATGTCGGATGCGATCATACCAGCACTAAAGCACCGGATCCCATCAGAACTCCGAAGTTAAGCGTGCTTGGGCGAGAGTAGTACTAGGATGGGTGACCTCCTGGGAAGTCCTCGTGTTGCATCCCTTTTTTTTGCGTCTGGCGGCGACATTCATAGTGAAGTTACGACGATATTTTTTTATGGGCACTCGTGCTCGGCTATTTCTGATGGGAAACGGTGGTGGGGATGGAAAAGCGGGATGGGCATGGTACAAAATAGAGCAGACAAGGTGCGGGAGGGGCAAGCATAAAGGAAAATGAGTGCATAACATGTCGGATGCGATCATACCAGCACTAAAGCACCGGATCCCATCAGAACTCCGAAGTTAAGCGTGCTTGGGCGAGAGTAGTACTAGGATGGGTGACCTCCTGGGAAGTCCTCGTGTTGCATCCCTTTTTTTTGCGTCTGGCGGCGACATTCATAGTGAAGTTACGACGATATTTTTTTATGGGCACTCGTGCTCGGCTATTTCTGATGGGAAACGGTGGTGGGGATGGAAAAGCGGGATGGGCATGGTACAAAATAGAGCAGACAAGGTGCGGGAGGGGCAAGCATAAAGGAAAATGAGTGCATAACATGTCGGATGCGATCATACCAGCACTAAAGCACCGGATCCCATCAGAACTCCGAAGTTAAGCGTGCTTGGGCGAGAGTAGTACTAGGATGGGTGACCTCCTGGGAAGTCCTCGTGTTGCATCCCTTTTTTTTGCATCTGGCGGCGACATTCATAGTGAAGTTACGACGATATTTTTTTATGGGCACTCGTGCTCGGCTATTTCTGATGGGAAACGGTGGTGGGGATGGAAAAGCGGGATGGGCATGGTACAAAATAGAGCAGACAAGGTGCGGGAGGGGCAAGCATAAAGGAAAATGAGTGCATAACATGTCGGATGCGATCATACCAGCACTAAAGCACCGGATCCCATCAGAACTCCGAAGTTAAGCGTGCTTGGGCGAGAGTAGTACTAGGATGGGTGACCTCCTGGGAAGTCCTCGTGTTGCATCCCTTTTTTTTGCATCTGGCGGCGACATTCATAGTGAAGTTACGACGATATTTTTTTATGGGCACTCGTGCTCGGCTATTTCTGATGGGAAACGGTGGTGGGGATGGAAAAGCGGGATGGGCATGGTACAAAATAGAGCAGACAAGGTGCGGGAGGGGCAAGCATAAAGGAAAATGAGTGCATAACATGTCGGATGCGATCATACCAGCACTAAAGCACCGGATCCCATCAGAACTCCGAAGTTAAGCGTGCTTGGGCGAGAGTAGTACTAGGATGGGTGACCTCCTGGGAAGTCCTCGTGTTGCATCCCTTTTTTTTGCGTCTGGCGGCGACATTCATAGTGAAGTTACGACGATATTTTTTTATGGGCACTCGTGCTCGGCTATTTCTGATGGGAAACGGTGGTGGGGATGGAAAAGCGGGATGGGCATGGTACAAAATAGAGCAGACAAGGTGCGGGAGGGGCAAGCATAAAGGAAAATGAGTGCATAACATGTCGGATGCGATCATACCAGCACTAAAGCACCGGATCCCATCAGAACTCCGAAGTTAAGCGTGCTTGGGCGAGAGTAGTACTAGGATGGGTGACCTCCTGGGAAGTCCTCGTGTTGCATCCCTTTTTTTTGCGTCTGGCGGCGACATTCATAGTGAAGTTACGACGATATTTTTTTATGGGCACTCGTGCTCGGCTATTTCTGATGGGAAACGGTGGTGGGGATGGAAAAGCGGGATGGGCATGGTACAAAATAGAGCAGACAAGGTGCGGGAGGGGCAAGCATAAAGGAAAATGAGTGCATAACATGTCGGATGCGATCATACCAGCACTAAAGCACCGGATCCCATCAGAACTCCGAAGTTAAGCGTGCTTGGGCGAGAGTAGTACTAGGATGGGTGACCTCCTGGGAAGTCCTCGTGTTGCATCCCTTTTTTTTGCGTCTGGCGGCGACATTCATAGTGAAGTTACGACGATATTTTTTTATGGGCACTCGTGCTCGGCTATTTCTGATGGGAAACGGTGGTGGGGATGGAAAAGCGGGATGGGCATGGTACAAAATAGAGCAGACAAGGTGCGGGAGGGGCAAGCATAAAGGAAAATGAGTGCATAACATGTCGGATGCGATCATACCAGCACTAAAGCACCGGATCCCATCAGAACTCCGAAGTTAAGCGTGCTTGGGCGAGAGTAGTACTAGGATGGGTGACCTCCTGGGAAGTCCTCGTGTTGCATCCCTTTTTTTTGCATCTGGCGGCGACATTCATAGTGAAGTTACGACGATATTTTTTTATGGGCACTCGTGCTCGGCTATTTCTGATGGGAAACGGTGGTGGGGATGGAAAAGCGGGATGGGCATGGTACAAAATAGAGCAGACAAGGTGCGGGAGGGGCAAGCATAAAGGAAAATGAGTGCATAACATGTCGGATGCGATCATACCAGCACTAAAGCACCGGATCCCATCAGAACTCCGAAGTTAAGCGTGCTTGGGCGAGAGTAGTACTAGGATGGGTGACCTCCTGGGAAGTCCTCGTGTTGCATCCCTTTTTTTTGCGTCTGGCGGCGACATTCATAGTGAAGTTACGACGATATTTTTTTATGGGCACTCGTGCTCGGCTATTTCTGATGGGAAACGGTGGTGGGGATGGAAAAGCGGGATGGGCATGGTACAAAATAGAGCAGACAAGGTGCGGGAGGGGCAAGCATAAAGGAAAATGAGTGCATAACATGTCGGATGCGATCATACCAGCACTAAAGCACCGGATCCCATCAGAACTCCGAAGTTAAGCGTGCTTGGGCGAGAGTAGTACTAGGATGGGTGACCTCCTGGGAAGTCCTCGTGTTGCATCCCTTTTTTTTGCGTCTGGCGGCGACATTCATAGTGAAGTTACGACGATATTTTTTTATGGGCACTCGTGCTCGGCTATTTCTGATGGGAAACGGTGGTGGGGATGGAAAAGCGGGATGGGCATGGTACAAAATAGAGCAGACAAGGTGCGGGAGGGGCAAGCATAAAGGAAAATGAGTGCATAACATGTCGGATGCGATCATACCAGCACTAAAGCACCGGATCCCATCAGAACTCCGAAGTTAAGCGTGCTTGGGCGAGAGTAGTACTAGGATGGGTGACCTCCTGGGAAGTCCTCGTGTTGCATCCCTTTTTTTTGCGTCTGGCGGCGACATTCATAGTGAAGTTACGACGATATTTTTTTATGGGCACTCGTGCTCGGCTATTTCTGATGGGAAACGGTGGTGGGGATGGAAAAGCGGGATGGGCATGGTACAAAATAGAGCAGACAAGGTGCGGGAGGGGCAAGCATAAAGGAAAATGAGTGCATAACATGTCGGATGCGATCATACCAGCACTAAAGCACCGGATCCCATCAGAACTCCGAAGTTAAGCGTGCTTGGGCGAGAGTAGTACTAGGATGGGTGACCTCCTGGGAAGTCCTCGTGTTGCATCCCTTTTTTTTGCATCTGGCGGCGACATTCATAGTGAAGTTACGACGATATTTTTTTATGGGCACTCGTGCTCGGCTATTTCTGATGGGAAACGGTGGTGGGGATGGAAAAGCGGGATGGGCATGGTACAAAATAGAGCAGACAAGGTGCGGGAGGGGCAAGCATAAAGGAAAATGAGTGCATAACATGTCGGATGCGATCATACCAGCACTAAAGCACCGGATCCCATCAGAACTCCGAAGTTAAGCGTGCTTGGGCGAGAGTAGTACTAGGATGGGTGACCTCCTGGGAAGTCCTCGTGTTGCATCCCTTTTTTTTGCGTCTGGCGGCGACATTCATAGTGAAGTTACGACGATATTTTTTTATGGGCACTCGTGCTCGGCTATTTCTGATGGGAAACGGTGGTGGGGATGGAAAAGCGGGATGGGCATGGTACAAAATAGAGCAGACAAGGTGCGGGAGGGGCAAGCATAAAGGAAAATGAGTGCATAACATGTCGGATGCGATCATACCAGCACTAAAGCACCGGATCCCATCAGAACTCCGAAGTTAAGCGTGCTTGGGCGAGAGTAGTACTAGGATGGGTGACCTCCTGGGAAGTCCTCGTGTTGCATCCCTTTTTTTTGCGTCTGGCGGCGACATTCATAGTGAAGTTACGACGATATTTTTTTATGGGCACTCGTGCTCGGCTATTTCTGATGGGAAACGGTGGTGGGGATGGAAAAGCGGGATGGGCATGGTACAAAATAGAGCAGACAAGGTGCGGGAGGGGCAAGCATAAAGGAAAATGAGTGCATAACATGTCGGATGCGATCATACCAGCACTAAAGCACCGGATCCCATCAGAACTCCGAAGTTAAGCGTGCTTGGGCGAGAGTAGTACTAGGATGGGTGACCTCCTGGGAAGTCCTCGTGTTGCATCCCTTTTTTTTGCATCTGGCGGCGACATTCATAGTGAAGTTACGACGATATTTTTTTATGGGCACTCGTGCTCGGCTATTTCTGATGGGAAACGGTGGTGGGGATGGAAAAGCGGGATGGGCATGGTACAAAATAGAGCAGACAAGGTGCGGGAGGGGCAAGCATAAAGGAAAATGAGTGCATAACATGTCGGATGCGATCATACCAGCACTAAAGCACCGGATCCCATCAGAACTCCGAAGTTAAGCGTGCTTGGGCGAGAGTAGTACTAGGATGGGTGACCTCCTGGGAAGTCCTCGTGTTGCATCCCTTTTTTTTGCATCTGGCGGCGACATTCATAGTGAAGTTACGACGATATTTTTTTATGGGCACTCGTGCTCGGCTATTTCTGATGGGAAACGGTGGTGGGGATGGAAAAGCGGGATGGGCATGGTACAAAATAGAGCAGACAAGGTGCGGGAGGGGCAAGCATAAAGGAAAATGAGTGCATAACATGTCGGATGCGATCATACCAGCACTAAAGCACCGGATCCCATCAGAACTCCGAAGTTAAGCGTGCTTGGGCGAGAGTAGTACTAGGATGGGTGACCTCCTGGGAAGTCCTCGTGTTGCATCCCTTTTTTTTGCGTCTGGCGGCGACATTCATAGTGAAGTTACGACGATATTTTTTTATGGGCACTCGTGCTCGGCTATTTCTGATGGGAAACGGTGGTGGGGATGGAAAAGCGGGATGGGCATGGTACAAAATAGAGCAGACAAGGTGCGGGAGGGGCAAGCATAAAGGAAAATGAGTGCATAACATGTCGGATGCGATCATACCAGCACTAAAGCACCGGATCCCATCAGAACTCCGAAGTTAAGCGTGCTTGGGCGAGAGTAGTACTAGGATGGGTGACCTCCTGGGAAGTCCTCGTGTTGCATCCCTTTTTTTTGCGTCTGGCGGCGACATTCATAGTGAAGTTACGACGATATTTTTTTATGGGCACTCGTGCTCGGCTATTTCTGATGGGAAACGGTGGTGGGGATGGAAAAGCGGGATGGGCATGGTACAAAATAGAGCAGACAAGGTGCGGGAGGGGCAAGCATAAAGGAAAATGAGTGCATAACATGTCGGATGCGATCATACCAGCACTAAAGCACCGGATCCCATCAGAACTCCGAAGTTAAGCGTGCTTGGGCGAGAGTAGTACTAGGATGGGTGACCTCCTGGGAAGTCCTCGTGTTGCATCCCTTTTTTTTGCGTCTGGCGGCGACATTCATAGTGAAGTTACGACGATATTTTTTTATGGGCACTCGTGCTCGGCTATTTCTGATGGGAAACGGTGGTGGGGATGGAAAAGCGGGATGGGCATGGTACAAAATAGAGCAGACAAGGTGCGGGAGGGGCAAGCATAAAGGAAAATGAGTGCATAACATGTCGGATGCGATCATACCAGCACTAAAGCACCGGATCCCATCAGAACTCCGAAGTTAAGCGTGCTTGGGCGAGAGTAGTACTAGGATGGGTGACCTCCTGGGAAGTCCTCGTGTTGCATCCCTTTTTTTTGCATCTGGCGGCGACATTCATAGTGAAGTTACGACGATATTTTTTTATGGGCACTCGTGCTCGGCTATTTCTGATGGGAAACGGTGGTGGGGATGGAAAAGCGGGATGGGCATGGTACAAAATAGAGCAGACAAGGTGCGGGAGGGGCAAGCATAAAGGAAAATGAGTGCATAACATGTCGGATGCGATCATACCAGCACTAAAGCACCGGATCCCATCAGAACTCCGAAGTTAAGCGTGCTTGGGCGAGAGTAGTACTAGGATGGGTGACCTCCTGGGAAGTCCTCGTGTTGCATCCCTTTTTTTTGCATCTGGCGGCGACATTCATAGTGAAGTTACGACGATATTTTTTTATGGGCACTCGTGCTCGGCTATTTCTGATGGGAAACGGTGGTGGGGATGGAAAAGCGGGATGGGCATGGTACAAAATAGAGCAGACAAGGTGCGGGAGGGGCAAGCATAAAGGAAAATGAGTGCATAACATGTCGGATGCGATCATACCAGCACTAAAGCACCGGATCCCATCAGAACTCCGAAGTTAAGCGTGCTTGGGCGAGAGTAGTACTAGGATGGGTGACCTCCTGGGAAGTCCTCGTGTTGCATCCCTTTTTTTTGCATCTGGCGGCGACATTCATAGTGAAGTTACGACGATATTTTTTTATGGGCACTCGTGCTCGGCTATTTCTGATGGGAAACGGTGGTGGGGATGGAAAAGCGGGATGGGCATGGTACAAAATAGAGCAGACAAGGTGCGGGAGGGGCAAGCATAAAGGAAAATGAGTGCATAACATGTCGGATGCGATCATACCAGCACTAAAGCACCGGATCCCATCAGAACTCCGAAGTTAAGCGTGCTTGGGCGAGAGTAGTACTAGGATGGGTGACCTCCTGGGAAGTCCTCGTGTTGCATCCCTTTTTTTTGCGTCTGGCGGCGACATTCATAGTGAAGTTACGACGATATTTTTTTATGGGCACTCGTGCTCGGCTATTTCTGATGGGAAACGGTGGTGGGGATGGAAAAGCGGGATGGGCATGGTACAAAATAGAGCAGACAAGGTGCGGGAGGGGCAAGCATAAAGGAAAATGAGTGCATAACATGTCGGATGCGATCATACCAGCACTAAAGCACCGGATCCCATCAGAACTCCGAAGTTAAGCGTGCTTGGGCGAGAGTAGTACTAGGATGGGTGACCTCCTGGGAAGTCCTCGTGTTGCATCCCTTTTTTTTGCATCTGGCGGCGACATTCATAGTGAAGTTACGACGATATTTTTTTATGGGCACTCGTGCTCGGCTATTTCTGATGGGAAACGGTGGTGGGGATGGAAAAGCGGGATGGGCATGGTACAAAATAGAGCAGACAAGGTGCGGGAGGGGCAAGCATAAAGGAAAATGAGTGCATAACATGTCGGATGCGATCATACCAGCACTAAAGCACCGGATCCCATCAGAACTCCGAAGTTAAGCGTGCTTGGGCGAGAGTAGTACTAGGATGGGTGACCTCCTGGGAAGTCCTCGTGTTGCATCCCTTTTTTTTGCATCTGGCGGCGACATTCATAGTGAAGTTACGACGATATTTTTTTATGGGCACTCGTGCTCGGCTATTTCTGATGGGAAACGGTGGTGGGGATGGAAAAGCGGGATGGGCATGGTACAAAATAGAGCAGACAAGGTGCGGGAGGGGCAAGCATAAAGGAAAATGAGTGCATAACATGTCGGATGCGATCATACCAGCACTAAAGCACCGGATCCCATCAGAACTCCGAAGTTAAGCGTGCTTGGGCGAGAGTAGTACTAGGATGGGTGACCTCCTGGGAAGTCCTCGTGTTGCATCCCTTTTTTTTGCGTCTGGCGGCGACATTCATAGTGAAGTTACGACGATATTTTTTTATGGGCACTCGTGCTCGGCTATTTCTGATGGGAAACGGTGGTGGGGATGGAAAAGCGGGATGGGCATGGTACAAAATAGAGCAGACAAGGTGCGGGAGGGGCAAGCATAAAGGAAAATGAGTGCATAACATGTCGGATGCGATCATACCAGCACTAAAGCACCGGATCCCATCAGAACTCCGAAGTTAAGCGTGCTTGGGCGAGAGTAGTACTAGGATGGGTGACCTCCTGGGAAGTCCTCGTGTTGCATCCCTTTTTTTTGCATCTGGCGGCGACATTCATAGTGAAGTTACGACGATATTTTTTTATGGGCACTCGTGCTCGGCTATTTCTGATGGGAAACGGTGGTGGGGATGGAAAAGCGGGATGGGCATGGTACAAAATAGAGCAGACAAGGTGCGGGAGGGGCAAGCATAAAGGAAAATGAGTGCATAACATGTCGGATGCGATCATACCAGCACTAAAGCACCGGATCCCATCAGAACTCCGAAGTTAAGCGTGCTTGGGCGAGAGTAGTACTAGGATGGGTGACCTCCTGGGAAGTCCTCGTGTTGCATCCCTTTTTTTTGCATCTGGCGGCGACATTCATAGTGAAGTTACGACGATATTTTTTTATGGGCACTCGTGCTCGGCTATTTCTGATGGGAAACGGTGGTGGGGATGGAAAAGCGGGATGGGCATGGTACAAAATAGAGCAGACAAGGTGCGGGAGGGGCAAGCATAAAGGAAAATGAGTGCATAACATGTCGGATGCGATCATACCAGCACTAAAGCACCGGATCCCATCAGAACTCCGAAGTTAAGCGTGCTTGGGCGAGAGTAGTACTAGGATGGGTGACCTCCTGGGAAGTCCTCGTGTTGCATCCCTTTTTTTTGCGTCTGGCGGCGACATTCATAGTGAAGTTACGACGATATTTTTTTATGGGCACTCGTGCTCGGCTATTTCTGATGGGAAACGGTGGTGGGGATGGAAAAGCGGGATGGGCATGGTACAAAATAGAGCAGACAAGGTGCGGGAGGGGCAAGCATAAAGGAAAATGAGTGCATAACATGTCGGATGCGATCATACCAGCACTAAAGCACCGGATCCCATCAGAACTCCGAAGTTAAGCGTGCTTGGGCGAGAGTAGTACTAGGATGGGTGACCTCCTGGGAAGTCCTCGTGTTGCATCCCTTTTTTTTGCATCTGGCGGCGACATTCATAGTGAAGTTACGACGATATTTTTTTATGGGCACTCGTGCTCGGCTATTTCTGATGGGAAACGGTGGTGGGGATGGAAAAGCGGGATGGGCATGGTACAAAATAGAGCAGACAAGGTGCGGGAGGGGCAAGCATAAAGGAAAATGAGTGCATAACATGTCGGATGCGATCATACCAGCACTAAAGCACCGGATCCCATCAGAACTCCGAAGTTAAGCGTGCTTGGGCGAGAGTAGTACTAGGATGGGTGACCTCCTGGGAAGTCCTCGTGTTGCATCCCTTTTTTTTGCATCTGGCGGCGACATTCATAGTGAAGTTACGACGATATTTTTTTATGGGCACTCGTGCTCGGCTATTTCTGATGGGAAACGGTGGTGGGGATGGAAAAGCGGGATGGGCATGGTACAAAATAGAGCAGACAAGGTGCGGGAGGGGCAAGCATAAAGGAAAATGAGTGCATAACATGTCGGATGCGATCATACCAGCACTAAAGCACCGGATCCCATCAGAACTCCGAAGTTAAGCGTGCTTGGGCGAGAGTAGTACTAGGATGGGTGACCTCCTGGGAAGTCCTCGTGTTGCATCCCTTTTTTTTGCGTCTGGCGGCGACATTCATAGTGAAGTTACGACGATATTTTTTTATGGGCACTCGTGCTCGGCTATTTCTGATGGGAAACGGTGGTGGGGATGGAAAAGCGGGATGGGCATGGTACAAAATAGAGCAGACAAGGTGCGGGAGGGGCAAGCATAAAGGAAAATGAGTGCATAACATGTCGGATGCGATCATACCAGCACTAAAGCACCGGATCCCATCAGAACTCCGAAGTTAAGCGTGCTTGGGCGAGAGTAGTACTAGGATGGGTGACCTCCTGGGAAGTCCTCGTGTTGCATCCCTTTTTTTTGCGTCTGGCGGCGACATTCATAGTGAAGTTACGACGATATTTTTTTATGGGCACTCGTGCTCGGCTATTTCTGATGGGAAACGGTGGTGGGGATGGAAAAGCGGGATGGGCATGGTACAAAATAGAGCAGACAAGGTGCGGGAGGGGCAAGCATAAAGGAAAATGAGTGCATAACATGTCGGATGCGATCATACCAGCACTAAAGCACCGGATCCCATCAGAACTCCGAAGTTAAGCGTGCTTGGGCGAGAGTAGTACTAGGATGGGTGACCTCCTGGGAAGTCCTCGTGTTGCATCCCTTTTTTTTGCATCTGGCGGCGACATTCATAGTGAAGTTACGACGATATTTTTTTATGGGCACTCGTGCTCGGCTATTTCTGATGGGAAACGGTGGTGGGGATGGAAAAGCGGGATGGGCATGGTACAAAATAGAGCAGACAAGGTGCGGGAGGGGCAAGCATAAAGGAAAATGAGTGCATAACATGTCGGATGCGATCATACCAGCACTAAAGCACCGGATCCCATCAGAACTCCGAAGTTAAGCGTGCTTGGGCGAGAGTAGTACTAGGATGGGTGACCTCCTGGGAAGTCCTCGTGTTGCATCCCTTTTTTTTGCGTCTGGCGGCGACATTCATAGTGAAGTTACGACGATATTTTTTTATGGGCACTCGTGCTCGGCTATTTCTGATGGGAAACGGTGGTGGGGATGGAAAAGCGGGATGGGCATGGTACAAAATAGAGCAGACAAGGTGCGGGAGGGGCAAGCATAAAGGAAAATGAGTGCATAACATGTCGGATGCGATCATACCAGCACTAAAGCACCGGATCCCATCAGAACTCCGAAGTTAAGCGTGCTTGGGCGAGAGTAGTACTAGGATGGGTGACCTCCTGGGAAGTCCTCGTGTTGCATCCCTTTTTTTTGCATCTGGCGGCGACATTCATAGTGAAGTTACGACGATATTTTTTTATGGGCACTCGTGCTCGGCTATTTCTGATGGGAAACGGTGGTGGGGATGGAAAAGCGGGATGGGCATGGTACAAAATAGAGCAGACAAGGTGCGGGAGGGGCAAGCATAAAGGAAAATGAGTGCATAACATGTCGGATGCGATCATACCAGCACTAAAGCACCGGATCCCATCAGAACTCCGAAGTTAAGCGTGCTTGGGCGAGAGTAGTACTAGGATGGGTGACCTCCTGGGAAGTCCTCGTGTTGCATCCCTTTTTTTTGCATCTGGCGGCGACATTCATAGTGAAGTTACGACGATATTTTTTTATGGGCACTCGTGCTCGGCTATTTCTGATGGGAAACGGTGGTGGGGATGGAAAAGCGGGATGGGCATGGTACAAAATAGAGCAGACAAGGTGCGGGAGGGGCAAGCATAAAGGAAAATGAGTGCATAACATGTCGGATGCGATCATACCAGCACTAAAGCACCGGATCCCATCAGAACTCCGAAGTTAAGCGTGCTTGGGCGAGAGTAGTACTAGGATGGGTGACCTCCTGGGAAGTCCTCGTGTTGCATCCCTTTTTTTTGCGTCTGGCGGCGACATTCATAGTGAAGTTACGACGATATTTTTTTATGGGCACTCGTGCTCGGCTATTTCTGATGGGAAACGGTGGTGGGGATGGAAAAGCGGGATGGGCATGGTACAAAATAGAGCAGACAAGGTGCGGGAGGGGCAAGCATAAAGGAAAATGAGTGCATAACATGTCGGATGCGATCATACCAGCACTAAAGCACCGGATCCCATCAGAACTCCGAAGTTAAGCGTGCTTGGGCGAGAGTAGTACTAGGATGGGTGACCTCCTGGGAAGTCCTCGTGTTGCATCCCTTTTTTTTGCGTCTGGCGGCGACATTCATAGTGAAGTTACGACGATATTTTTTTATGGGCACTCGTGCTCGGCTATTTCTGATGGGAAACGGTGGTGGGGATGGAAAAGCGGGATAAAGCACCGGATCCCATCAGAACTCCGAAGTTAAGCGTGCTTGGGCGAGAGTAGTACTAGGATGGGTGACCTCCTGGGAAGTCCTCGTGTTGCATCCCTTTTTTTTGCATCTGGCGGCGACATTCATAGTGAACGTCTCCAACGTATCGATAATTTCTTATGTTCCATGCTACTTTATTGATGATACCTACATGTTTTATGCACATTATATGTCATATTTATGCATTTTCTGGAACTAACCTATTAACAAGATGCCGAAGAGCCAGTTGCTGTTTTCTGCTGTTTTTGGTTTCAGAAATCCTAGTAAAGAAATATTCTCGGAATTGGACGAAACTTTCGCCCAGGGTCCTATTTTTGCACGAAGCTTCCAGAAGACCGAAGACCTAACGTGGGGCCACGAGGGGAGGGCCGGCGCGGCCCAGCCCCGGCCGCGCGGCCTGCCCCCTGGGCCCCTCGTGTGGCCCCTCGCGTTGACCTTCCGCCTACTTAAAGCTCCCGTCGCGAAACCCCCAGTACCGAGAGCCACGATACGGAAAACCTTACAGAGACGCCGCCGCCGCGAATCCCATCTCGGGGGATTCTGGAGATCGCCTCCGGCACCCTGCCGGAGAGGGGATTCATCTCCCGGAGGACTCTACACCGCCATGGTCGCCTCCGGAGTGATGAGTGAGTAGTTCACCCCTGGACCATGGGTCCATAGCAGTAGCTAGATGGTCGTCTTCTCCTTGTTGTGCTTCATTGTTGGATCTTGTGAGCTGCCTAACATGATCAAGATCATCTATCTGTAATACTATATGTTGTGTTTGTCGGGATCCGATGGATAGAGAGTACTATGATTATGGTGATTATCAATCTATTGTTCATGTGTTGTTTATGATCTTGCATGCTCTCCGTTACTAGTAGAGGCTCTGGCCAAGTTTTTACTCTTAACTCCAAGAGGGAGTATTTATGCTCGATAGTGGGTTCATGCCTCCATTGAATCTGGGACAGTGACAGAAAGTTCTAAGGTTGTGGATGTGCTGTTGCCACTAGGGATAAAACATTGATGCTATGTCTAAGGATGTAGTTGTTGATTACATTACGCACCATACTTAATGCAATTGTCTGTTGCTTTGCAACTTAATACTGGAGGGGGTTCGGATGATAACCTGAAGGTGGACTTTTTAGGCATAGATGCAGTTGGATGGCGGTCTATGTTCTTTGTCGTAATGCCCAATTAAATCTCACTATATTTATCATGTCATGTATATGCATTATTATGCCTTTCTCTATTTGTCAATTGCCCGACTGTAATTTGTTCACCCAACATGCTTTTATCTTATGGGAGAGACACCTCTAGTGAACTGTGGACCCCGGTCCTATTCTTTCCATAGCATACAATCTACTTGTTTTACTGTTTTCTTTGCAAACATCTTCCACTCGATACGTTTAATCCTTTGTTACAGCAAGCCGGTGAGATTGACAACCTCACTGTTTCGTTGGGGCAAAGTACTTTGGTTGTGTTGTGCAGGTTCCTAGTTGGCGCCGGAATCCCTGGTGTTGCGCCGCATCACATTTCGCGACCATCAACCTTCAACGTGCTTCTTGGCTCCTACTGGTTCGATTAAACCTTGGTTTCATACTGAGGGAAAACTTGCCACTGTGCGCATCATACCTTCCTCTTGGGGTTCCCAACGGACGTGTACATCTACGCGCATCAAGCACTTTTTCTGGCGCCGTTGCCGGGGAGATCAAGACACGCTGCAAGGGGAGTCTCCACTTCTCAATCTCTTTACTTTGTTTTTGTCTTGCTTTATTTTATTTACTACTTTGTTTGCTGCACTAAATCAAAATACAAAAAAATTAGTTGCTAGTTTTACTTTATTTACTGTCTTGCTCTCTATATCGAAAACACAAAAAAATTAGTTACTTGCATTTACTTTATCTAGTTTGCTTTATTTACCGTTGCTAAAATGAATACCCCTGAAAATACTAAGTTGTGTGACTTCACAAATGCAAATAATAATGATTTCCTATGCACACCTATTGCTCCACCTGCTACTACAGCAGAATTCTTTGAAATTAAACCTGCTTTACTAAATCTAGTCATGAGAGAACAATTTTCTGGTGCTAGTTCTGATGATGCTGCTGCCCATCTCAATAATTTTGTTGAACTTTGTGAAATGCAAAAGTATAAAGATGTAGATGGTGATATTATTAAATTGAAAGTGTTTCCTTTCTCATTAAGAGGAAGAGCTAAAGATTGGTTGCTATCTTTGCCTAAGAATAGTATTGATTCATGGACTAAATGCAAGGATGCTTTTATTGGTAGATATTATCCTCCCGCTAAAATTATTTCTTTGAGAAGTAGCATAATGAATTTTAAACAATTAGATACTGAACATGTTGCTCAAGCTTGGGAGAGAATGAAAACTTTGGTAAAGAATTGCCCAACCCATGGACTGACTACTTGGATGATCATCCAAACCTTCTATGCAGGACTAAATTTTTCTTCGCGGAATTTATTGGATTCAGCTGCTGGAGGTACCTTTATGTCCATCACATTGGGGGCGGCTACAAAACTTCTTGATGATATGATGGTGAATTACTCTGAATGGCACACGGAAAGAGCTCCACAAGGTAAGAAGGTAAATTCTGTTGAAGAAACCTCTTCCTTGAGTGATAAGATTGATGTGATTATGTCTATGCTTGTGAATGGTAGATCTAATGTAGATCCAAATAATGTTCCTTTAGCTTCATTGGTTGCTCAAGAAGAAAATGTTCTGCTAATGGTAATACTTATGGTAGATATGAGGAAAGGATGCTAGAAATTGAAAGATCCACTAAAAACTTTATGCAATCGCAATATGAGCAAAATCAATTGTTTACTAAAACTATGAATGAACAATCTACCTTGTTGAAAAATATAGGAAATCAACTTGAAAACTTGAATAGGGAGATTTCTGGTCTGCAAACTAAAATTTCAAATGCTGAAACCCGAATCTCATACATGTCCGCATCACAATCCTCTTTAATTAATAAAATGGCTGCTAAACCTGATGATATTGATAATAAGATTACTACTACAGCAAATGCCATCCAAGTTAGAATTAATGAGAATATAAGATTAATGGCTGAGTTGCGTGCTAGGTGGGATAGAGAAGAAAATGAAAAACTAGCTAAAGAGAATAATGTAGCTAAAGTTTGGACTATTACCACCACTAGTAATGCTAATTCTTCACATGTTGCTGCACCTCCTACTATCAATGGTAAAATAATTGGTGTTGGCAATGTTTCTACTCCTAGTGCAAAGCGTACAAAACTGCCTGAAATTGCTAAAACTGCTGAAACTGCTTGTGATAAAACTGCTGAAATTTTTTCCAACCTTGGGAATAATGATCCCATTGCTGTAGCTCATAATGATTTAGATTTTGATGATTGCCACATCTCTGAAGTTATAAAGTTCTTACAAAAACTTGCTAAAAGTCCTAATGCTAGTGCTATAAATTTAGCCTTTACAAAACATATTACAAATGCTCTCATAAAAGCTAGAGAAGAGAAACTAAAACTTGAAACTTCTATTCCTAGAAAGTTAGAAGATGGTTGGGAGCCCATCATTAAAATGAAATTCAATGACTTTGAATGTAATGCCTTATGTGATCTTGGTGCAAGTATTTCTGTTATGCCTAAAAAGATTTATGATATGCTTGACTTGCCACCATTAAAGAATTGTTATTTGGATGTTAATCTCGCCGATAATGTTAAAAAGAAACCTTTGGGGAGGATTGATAATGTGCATATTACGGTTAACAATAACCTTGTCCCCGTTGATTTTGTTGTCTTGGATATCGAATGCAATGCATCTTGTCCAATTGTGTTGGGAAGACCTTTTCTTCGAACTGTTGGTGCTGTTATTGATATGAGGGAAGGTAATATTAAATATCAATTTCCTCTCAAGAAAGGTATGGAACACTTCCCTAGAAAGAGAATGAAGTTGCCTTTTGATTCTATTATTAGAACAAGCTATGATGTTGATGCTTCTACTCTCGATGTTACTTGATTTGCACTTTCTGCGCCTAGCTGAAAGGCGTTAAAGAAAAGCGCTTATGGGAGACAACCCATGTTTTTACCTACAGCAATTTTTTGTTTTATTGAGTCTTGGAAGTTGTTTACTACTGTAGCAACCTCTCCTTATCAAGTTTTTGTGCCAAGTAAAGTTTCTATGTCAAAGTTGATGTTATATTTGGGATCGCTGCGCAGAAACAGCATTGCTGTCTGTCACGAATCTGGGCATAATTCCCTGTAGAAAATTCGAAAAAATCTGCCAATTTACGAGCGTGATCCTCAGATATGTACGCAACTTTCATTAGTTTTGAGTTTTTCCATTTGAGCAAGTCTGGTGCCATTTATAAATTCGTCTTTACGGACTGTTCTGTTTTTGACAGATTCTGCCTTTTATTTCGCATTGCCTCTTTTGCTATGTTGGATTTATTTCTTTGATCCATTAATGTCCAGTAGCATTATGCAATGTCCAGAAGTGAAAAGAATGATTGTGTCACCTCTGAATGTGTGAATTATTAATGATGCACTAACCCTCTAATGAGTTTGCTTGAAGTTTGGTGTGAAGGAAGTTTTCAAGGGTCAAGAGAGGAGAATGATATACTAAGATCAAGAGGAGTGAAAGCTCTAAGCTTGGGGATGCCCCCGTGGTTCATCCCTGCATATTTTAAGAAGACTCAAGCGTCTAAGCTTGGGGATGCCCAAGGCATCCCCTTCTTCATCGACAACATCATCAGGTTCCTCCCCTGAAACTATATTTTTATTCAGTCACATCTGGTGTTCTTTACTTGGAGCGTCGGTTTGTTTTCGTTTTTGTTTTTGTTTGAATAAGATGGATCCTAGCATTCACTTTGTGGGAGAGAGACACGCTCCGCTGTTGCATATGGACACATGTGTCCTTAGGCTTTACTCATAATGTTCAAGGCGAAGTTTCTTCTTCGTTAATTTGTTATATGGTTGGAATTGGAAAATGCTACATGTAGTAATTCTAAAAATGTCTTGGATAATGTGATACTTGGCAATTGTTGTGCTCATGTTTAAGCTCTTGCATCATATGCTTTGCACCCATTAATGAAGAAATACATAGAGCTTGCTAAAATTTGATTTGCATATTTGGTTTCTCTAAGGTCTAGATAATATCTAGTATTGAGTTTTGAACAACAAGGAAGACAGTGTAGAGTCTTATAATGTTTACAATATGTCTTTTATGTGAGTCTTGCTGCACTTGTTCATCCTTGAGTTTGCTTCAAATAACCTTGCTAGCCTAAACCTTGTATCGAGAGGGAATACTTCTCATGCATCCAAATCCTTGAGCCAACCACTATGCCATTTGTGTCCACCATACCTACCTACTACATGGTATTTACCCGCCATTCCAAAGTAAATTGCTTGAGTGCTACCTTTAAAATTCCATCATTCACCTTTGCAATATATAGCTCATGGGACAAAATAGCCTTAAAAACTATCGTAGTATTGAATATGTACTTATGCACTTTATATTTTATTAAGTTGCCTGTTGTGCGATAACCATGTTTCTGGGGAACGCCATCAACTATTGTTGAATATCATGTGAGTTGCTATGCATGTCCGTCTTGTCTGAAGGTCTATCATTTTAGTGGTTGGAGCATGCAAAATTGTTAGAGAAGAACATTGGGCCGCTAACTAAAGCCATGAATCATGGTGGAAGTTTCAGTTTTGGACATATATCCTCAATCTCATATGAGAATAATAACTTTGCTACATGCTTATGCATTAAAGAGGAGTCCATTATCTGTTGTCCATGTTGTCCCGGTATGGATGTCTAAGTTGAGAATAATCAAAAGCGAGAAATCCGAAATGCGAGCATTCTCCTTGGACCTTTGTACAGGCGGCATGGAGGTACCCCTTTGTGACACTTGGTTGAAACATGGCATGCGAAGATCCGGTAGTCCAAGTTAAGTAGGACGAGGTGCGGGCACTATTAGTATACTATGCGTGAGGCTTGCAACTTGTAAGATATAATTTACATAACTCATATGCTTTATTACTACCGTTGACAAAATTGTTTCATGTTTTCAAAATAAAAGCTCTAGCACAAATACAGCAATCGATGCTTTCCTCTGCGAAGGACCATTCTTTTACTTTTATTGTTGAGTCAGTTTACCTATCTCCTTCCACCTTAAGAAGCAAACACTTGTGTGAACTGTGCATTGATTCCTACATACTTGCATATTGCACTTGTTATATTACTTTATGTTGACAATATCCATGAGATATACATGTTACAAGTTGAAAGCAACCGCTGAAACTTAATCTTCCTATGTGTTGCTTCAACACCTTTACTTTGATTTATTGCTTTACGAGTTAACTCTTATGCAAGACTTATTGATGCTTGTCTTGAAGTACTATTCATGAAAAGTCTTTGCTATATGATTCAGTTGTTTACTCATGTCATTACCTTTGCTTTGATCGCTGCATTCATTACATATGTTTACAAATAGTATGATCAAGATTATGATGGCATGTCACTTCAGAAATTATCTTTGTTATCGTTTTACCTGCTCGGGACGAGCAGAACTAAGCTTGGGGATGCTGATACGTCTCCAACGTATCGATAATTTCTTATGTTCCATGCTACTTTATTGATGATACCTACATGTTTTATGCACATTATATGTCATATTTATGCATTTTCTGGAACTAACCTATTAACAAGATGCCGAAGAGCCAGTTGTTGTTTTCTGCTGTTTTTGGTTTCAGAAATCCTAGTAAAGAAATATTCTCGGAATTGGACGAAACTTTCGCCCAGGGTCCTATTTTTGCACGAAGCTTCCAGAAGACCGAAGACCTAACGAAGTGGGGCCACGAGGCGGCCAGGGGGGTGGCCGGCGCGGCCCAGCCCTTGGCCGCGCCGCCCTGCCCCCTGGGCCCCTCGTGTGGCCCCTCGCGTTGACCTTCCGCCTACTTAAAGCTCCCGTCGCGAAACCCCCAGTACCGAGAGCCACGATACGGAAAACCTTACAGAGACGCCGCCGCCGCGAATCCCATCTCGGGGGATTCAGGAGATCGCCTCCGGCACCCTGCCGGAGAGGGGATTCATCTCCCGGAGGACTCTACACCGCCATGGTCGCCTCCGGAGTGATGAGTGAGTAGTTCACCCCTGGACCATGGGTCCATAGCAGTAGCTAGATGGTCGTCTTCTCCTTGTTGTGCTTCATTGTTGGATCTTGTGAGCTGCCTAACATGATCAAGATCATCTATCTGTAATACTATATGTTGTGTTTGTCGGGATCCGATGGATAGAGAGTACTATGATTATGGTGATTATCAATCTATTGTTCATGTGTTGTTTATGATCTTGCATGCTCTCCGTTACTAGTAGAGGCTCTGGCCAAGTTTTTACTCTTAACTCCAAGAGGGAGTATTTATGCTCGATAGTGGGTTCATGCCTCCATTGAATCTGGGACAGTGACAGAAAGTTCTAAGGTTGTGGATGTGCTGTTGCCACTAGGGATAAAACATTGATGCTATGTCTAAGGATGTAGTTGTTGATTACATTACGCACCATACTTAATGCAATTGTCTGTTGCTTTGCAACTTAATACTGGAGGGGGTTCGGATGATAACCTGAAGGTGGACTTTTTAGGCATAGATGCAGTTGGATGGCGGTCTATGTTCTTTGTCGTAATGCCCAATTAAATCTCACTATATTTATCATGTCATGTATATGCATTATTATGCCTTTCTCTATTTGTCAATTGCCCGACTGTAATTTGTTCACCCAACATGCTTTTATCTTATGGGAGAGACACCTCTAGTGAACTGTGGACCCCGGTCCTATTCTTTCCATAGCATACAATCTACTTGTTTTACTGTTTTCTTTGCAAACATCTTCCACTCGATACGTTTAATCCTTTGTTACAGCAAGCCGGTGAGATTGACAACCTCACTGTTTCGTTGGGGCAAAGTACTTTGGTTGTGTTGTGCAGGTTCCTAGTTGGCGCCGGAATCCCTGGTGTTGCGCCGCATCACATTTCGCGACCATCAACCTTCAACGTGCTTCTTGGCTCCTACTGGTTCGATTAAACCTTGGTTTCATACTGAGGGAAAACTTGCCACTGTGCGCATCATACCTTCCTCTTGGGGTTCCCAACGGACGTGTACATCTACGCGCATCAAGACGATATTTTTTTATGGGCACTCGTGCTCGGCTATTTCTGATGGGAAACGGTGGTGGGGATGGAAAAGCGGGATGGGCATGGTACAAAATAGAGCAGACAAGGTGCGGGAGGGGCAAGCATAAAGGAAAATGAGTGCATAACATGTCGGATGCGATCATACCAGCACTAAAGCACCGGATCCCATCAGAACTCCGAAGTTAAGCGTGCTTGGGCGAGAGTAGTACTAGGATGGGTGACCTCCTGGGAAGTCCTCGTGTTGCATCCCTTTTTTTTGCATCTGGCGGCGACATTCATAGTGAAGTTACGACGATATTTTTTTATGGGCACTCGTGCTCGGCTATTTCTGATGGGAAACGGTGGTGGGGATGGAAAAGCGGGATGGGCATGGTACAAAATAGAGCAGACAAGGTGCGGGAGGGGCAAGCATAAAGGAAAATGAGTGCATAACATGTCGGATGCGATCATACCAGCACTAAAGCACCGGATCCCATCAGAACTCCGAAGTTAAGCGTGCTTGGGCGAGAGTAGTACTAGGATGGGTGACCTCCTGGGAAGTCCTCGTGTTGCATCCCTTTTTTTTGCGTCTGGCGGCGACATTCATAGTGAAGTTACGACGATATTTTTTTATGGGCACTCGTGCTCGGCTATTTCTGATGGGAAACGGTGGTGGGGATGGAAAAGCGGGATGGGCATGGTACAAAATAGAGCAGACAAGGTGCGGGAGGGGCAAGCATAAAGGAAAATGAGTGCATAACATGTCGGATGCGATCATACCAGCACTAAAGCACCGGATCCCATCAGAACTCCGAAGTTAAGCGTGCTTGGGCGAGAGTAGTACTAGGATGGGTGACCTCCTGGGAAGTCCTCGTGTTGCATCCCTTTTTTTTGCATCTGGCGGCGACATTCATAGTGAAGTTACGACGATATTTTTTTATGGGCACTCGTGCTCGGCTATTTCTGATGGGAAACGGTGGTGTCGGATGCGATCATACCAGCACTAAAGCACCGGATCCCATCAGAACTCCGAAGTTAAGCGTGCTTGGGCGAGAGTAGTACTAGGATGGGTGACCTCCTGGGAAGTCCTCGTGTTGCATCCCTTTTTTTTGCATCTGGCGGCGACATTCATAGTGAAGTTACGACGATATTTTTTTATGGGCACTCGTGCTCGGCTATTTCTGATGGGAAACGGTGGTGGGGATGGAAAAGCGGGATGGGCATGGTACAAAATAGAGCAGACAAGGTGCGGGAGGGGCAAGCATAAAGGAAAATGAGTGCATAACATGTCGGATGCGATCATACCAGCACTAAAGCACCGGATCCCATCAGAACTCCGAAGTTAAGCGTGCTTGGGCGAGAGTAGTACTAGGATGGGTGACCTCCTGGGAAGTCCTCGTGTTGCATCCCTTTTTTTTGCATCTGGCGGCGACATTCATAGTGAAGTTACGACGATATTTTTTTATGGGCACTCGTGCTCGGCTATTTCTGATGGGAAACGGTGGTGGGGATGGAAAAGCGGGATGGGCATGGTACAAAATAGAGCAGACAAGGTGCGGGAGGGGCAAGCATAAAGGAAAATGAGTGCATAACATGTCGGATGCGATCATACCAGCACTAAAGCACCGGATCCCATCAGAACTCCGAAGTTAAGCGTGCTTGGGCGAGAGTAGTACTAGGATGGGTGACCTCCTGGGAAGTCCTCGTGTTGCATCCCTTTTTTTTTGCGTCTGGCGGCGACATTCATAGTGAAGTTACGACGATATTTTTTTATGGGCACTCGTGCTCGGCTATTTCTGATGGGAAACGGTGGTGGGGATGGAAAAGCGGGATGGGCATGGTACAAAATAGAGCAGACAAGGTGCGGGAGGGGCAAGCATAAAGGAAAATGAGTGCATAACATGTCGGATGCGATCATACCAGCACTAAAGCACCGGATCCCATCAGAACTCCGAAGTTAAGCGTGCTTGGGCGAGAGTAGTACTAGGATGGGTGACCTCCTGGGAAGTCCTCGTGTTGCATCCCTTTTTTTTGCATCTGGCGGCGACATTCATAGTGAAGTTACGACGATATTTTTTTATGGGCACTCGTGCTCGGCTATTTCTGATGGGAAACGGTGGTCGGATGCGATCATACCAGCACTAAAGCACCGGATCCCATCAGAACTCCGAAGTTAAGCGTGCTTGGGCGAGAGTAGTACTAGGATGGGTGACCTCCTGGGAAGTCCTCGTGTTGCATCCCTTTTTTTTGCATCTGGCGGCGACATTCATAGTGAAGTTACGACGATATTTTTTTATGGGCACTCGTGCTCGGCTATTTCTGATGGGAAACGGTGGTGGGGATGGAAAAGCGGGATGGGCATGGTACAAAATAGAGCAGACAAGGTGCGGGAGGGGCAAGCATAAAGGAAAATGAGTGCATAACATGTCGGATGCGATCATACCAGCACTAAAGCACCGGATCCCATCAGAACTCCGAAGTTAAGCGTGCTTGGGCGAGAGTAGTACTAGGATGGGTGACCTCCTGGGAAGTCCTCGTGTTGCATCCCTTTTTTTTGCATCTGGCGGCGACATTCATAGTGAAGTTACGACGATATTTTTTTATGGGCACTCGTGCTCGGCTATTTCTGATGGGAAACGGTGGTGGGGATGGAAAAGCGGGATGGGCATGGTACAAAATAGAGCAGACAAGGTGCGGGAGGGGCAAGCATAAAGGAAAATGAGTGCATAACATGTCGGATGCGATCATACCAGCACTAAAGCACCGGATCCCATCAGAACTCCGAAGTTAAGCGTGCTTGGGCGAGAGTAGTACTAGGATGGGTGACCTCCTGGGAAGTCCTCGTGTTGCATCCCTTTTTTTTGCGTCTGGCGGCGACATTCATAGTGAAGTTACGACGATATTTTTTTATGGGCACTCGTGCTCGGCTATTTCTGATGGGAAACGGTGGTGGGGATGGAAAAGCGGGATGGGCATGGTACAAAATAGAGCAGACAAGGTGCGGGAGGGGCAAGCATAAAGGAAAATGAGTGCATAACATGTCGGATGCGATCATACCAGCACTAAAGCACCGGATCCCATCAGAACTCCGAAGTTAAGCGTGCTTGGGCGAGAGTAGTACTAGGATGGGTGACCTCCTGGGAAGTCCTCGTGTTGCATCCCTTTTTTTTGCATCTGGCGGCGACATTCATAGTGAAGTTACGACGATATTTTTTTATGGGCACTCGTGCTCGGCTATTTCTGATGGGAAACGGTGGTGGGGATGGAAAAGCGGGATGGGCATGGTACAAAATAGAGCAGACAAGGTGCGGGAGGGGCAAGCATAAAGGAAAATGAGTGCATAACATGTCGGATGCGATCATACCAGCACTAAAGCACCGGATCCCATCAGAACTCCGAAGTTAAGCGTGCTTGGGCGAGAGTAGTACTAGGATGGGTGACCTCCTGGGAAGTCCTCGTGTTGCATCCCTTTTTTTTGCGTCTGGCGGCGACATTCATAGTGAAGTTACGACGATATTTTTTTATGGGCACTCGTGCTCGGCTATTTCTGATGGGAAACGGTGGTGGGGATGGAAAAGCGGGATGGGCATGGTACAAAATAGAGCAGACAAGGTGCGGGAGGGGCAAGCATAAAGGAAAATGAGTGCATAACATGTCGGATGCGATCATACCAGCACTAAAGCACCGGATCCCATCAGAACTCCGAAGTTAAGCGTGCTTGGGCGAGAGTAGTACTAGGATGGGTGACCTCCTGGGAAGTCCTCGTGTTGCATCCCTTTTTTTTTGCGTCTGGCGGCGACATTCATAGTGAAGTTACGACGATATTTTTTTATGGGCACTCGTGCTCGGCTATTTCTGATGGGAAACGGTGGTGGGGATGGAAAAGCGGGATGGGCATGGTACAAAATAGAGCAGACAAGGTGCGGGAGGGGCAAGCATAAAGGAAAATGAGTGCATAACATGTCGGATGCGATCATACCAGCACTAAAGCACCGGATCCCATCAGAACTCCGAAGTTAAGCGTGCTTGGGCGAGAGTAGTACTAGGATGGGTGACCTCCTGGGAAGTCCTCGTGTTGCATCCCTTTTTTTTGCATCTGGCGGCGACATTCATAGTGAAGTTACGACGATATTTTTTTATGGGCACTCGTGCTCGGCTATTTCTGATGGGAAACGGTGGTGGGGATGGAAAAGCGGGATGGGCATGGTACAAAATAGAGCAGACAAGGTGCGGGAGGGGCAAGCATAAAGGAAAATGAGTGCATAACATGTCGGATGCGATCATACCAGCACTAAAGCACCGGATCCCATCAGAACTCCGAAGTTAAGCGTGCTTGGGCGAGAGTAGTACTAGGATGGGTGACCTCCTGGGAAGTCCTCGTGTTGCATCCCTTTTTTTTGCATCTGGCGGCGACATTCATAGTGAAGTTACGACGATATTTTTTTATGGGCACTCGTGCTCGGCTATTTCTGATGGGAAACGGTGGTGGGGATGGAAAAGCGGGATGGGCATGGTACAAAATAGAGCAGACAAGGTGCGGGAGGGGCAAGCATAAAGGAAAATGAGTGCATAACATGTCGGATGCGATCATACCAGCACTAAAGCACCGGATCCCATCAGAACTCCGAAGTTAAGCGTGCTTGGGCGAGAGTAGTACTAGGATGGGTGACCTCCTGGGAAGTCCTCGTGTTGCATCCCTTTTTTTTGCGTCTGGCGGCGACATTCATAGTGAAGTTACGACGATATTTTTTTATGGGCACTCGTGCTCGGCTAAAATGAGTGCATAACATGTCGGATGCGATCATACCAGCACTAAAGCACCGGATCCCATCAGAACTCCGAAGTTAAGCGTGCTTGGGCGAGAGTAGTACTAGGATGGGTGACCTCCTGGGAAGTCCTCGTGTTGCATCCCTTTTTTTTGCATCTGGCGGCGACATTCATAGTGAAGTTACGACGATATTTTTTTATGGGCACTCGTGCTCGGCTATTTCTGATGGGAAACGGTGGTGGGGATGGAAAAGCGGGATGGGCATGGTACAAAATAGAGCAGACAAGGTGCGGGAGGGGCAAGCATAAAGGAAAATGAGTGCATAACATGTCGGATGCGATCATACCAGCACTAAAGCACCGGATCCCATCAGAACTCCGAAGTTAAGCGTGCTTGGGCGAGAGTAGTACTAGGATGGGTGACCTCCTGGGAAGTCCTCGTGTTGCATCCCTTTTTTTTGCATCTGGCGGCGACATTCATAGTGAAGTTACGACGATATTTTTTTATGGGCACTCGTGCTCGGCTATTTCTGATGGGAAACGGTGGTGGGGATGGAAAAGCGGGATGGGCATGGTACAAAATAGAGCAGACAAGGTGCGGGAGGGGCAAGCATAAAGGAAAATGAGTGCATAACATGTCGGATGCGATCATACCAGCACTAAAGCACCGGATCCCATCAGAACTCCGAAGTTAAGCGTGCTTGGGCGAGAGTAGTACTAGGATGGGTGACCTCCTGGGAAGTCCTCGTGTTGCATCCCTTTTTTTTGCGTCTGGCGGCGACATTCATAGTGAAGTTACGACGATATTTTTTTATGGGCACTCGTGCTCGGCTATTTCTGATGGGAAACGGTGGTGGGGATGGAAAAGCGGGATGGGCATGGTACAAAATAGAGCAGACAAGGTGCGGGAGGGGCAAGCATAAAGGAAAATGAGTGCATAACATGTCGGATGCGATCATACCAGCACTAAAGCACCGGATCCCATCAGAACTCCGAAGTTAAGCGTGCTTGGGCGAGAGTAGTACTAGGATGGGTGACCTCCTGGGAAGTCCTCGTGTTGCATCCCTTTTTTTTGCATCTGGCGGCGACATTCATAGTGAAGTTACGACGATATTTTTTTATGGGCACTCGTGCTCGGCTATTTCTGATGGGAAACATGTCGGATGCGATCATACCAGCACTAAAGCACCGGATCCCATCAGAACTCCGAAGTTAAGCGTGCTTGGGCGAGAGTAGTACTAGGATGGGTGACCTCCTGGGAAGTCCTCGTGTTGCATCCCTTTTTTTTGCATCTGGCGGCGACATTCATAGTGAAGTTACGACGATATTTTTTTATGGGCACTCGTGCTCGGCTATTTCTGATGGGAAACGGTGGTGGGGATGGAAAAGCGGGATGGGCATGGTACAAAATAGAGCAGACAAGGTGCGGGAGGGGCAAGCATAAAGGAAAATGAGTGCATAACATGTCGGATGCGATCATACCAGCACTAAAGCACCGGATCCCATCAGAACTCCGAAGTTAAGCGTGCTTGGGCGAGAGTAGTACTAGGATGGGTGACCTCCTGGGAAGTCCTCGTGTTGCATCCCTTTTTTTTGCATCTGGCGGCGACATTCATAGTGAAGTTACGACGATATTTTTTTATGGGCACTCGTGCTCGGCTATTTCTGATGGGAAACGGTGGTGGGGATGGAAAAGCGGGATGGGCATGGTACAAAATAGAGCAGACAAGGTGCGGGAGGGGCAAGCATAAAGGAAAATGAGTGCATAACATGTCGGATGCGATCATACCAGCACTAAAGCACCGGATCCCATCAGAACTCCGAAGTTAAGCGTGCTTGGGCGAGAGTAGTACTAGGATGGGTGACCTCCTGGGAAGTCCTCGTGTTGCATCCCTTTTTTTTGCGTCTGGCGGCGACATTCATAGTGAAGTTACGACGATATTTTTTTATGGGCACTCGTGCTCGGCTATTTCTGATGGGAAACGGTGGTGGGGATGGAAAAGCGGGATGGGCATGGTACAAAATAGAGCAGACAAGGTGCGGGAGGGGCAAGCATAAAGGAAAATGAGTGCATAACATGTCGGATGCGATCATACCAGCACTAAAGCACCGGATCCCATCAGAACTCCGAAGTTAAGCGTGCTTGGGCGAGAGTAGTACTAGGATGGGTGACCTCCTGGGAAGTCCTCGTGTTGCATCCCTTTTTTTTGCGTCTGGCGGCGACATTCATAGTGAAGTTACGACGATATTTTTTTATGGGCACTCGTGCTCGGCTATTTCTGATGGGAAACGGTGGTGGGGATGGAAAAGCACTAAAGCACCGGATCCCATCAGAACTCCGAAGTTAAGCGTGCTTGGGCGAGAGTAGTACTAGGATGGGTGACCTCCTGGGAAGTCCTCGTGTTGCATCCCTTTTTTTTGCATCTGGCGGCGACATTCATAGTGAAGTTACGACGATATTTTTTTATGGGCACTCGTGCTCGGCTATTTCTGATGGGAAACGGTGGTGGGGATGGAAAAGCGGGATGGGCATGGTACAAAATAGAGCAGACAAGGTGCGGGAGGGGCAAGCATAAAGGAAAATGAGTGCATAACATGTCGGATGCGATCATACCAGCACTAAAGCACCGGATCCCATCAGAACTCCGAAGTTAAGCGTGCTTGGGCGAGAGTAGTACTAGGATGGGTGACCTCCTGGGAAGTCCTCGTGTTGCATCCCTTTTTTTTGCATCTGGCGGCGACATTCATAGTGAAGTTACGACGATATTTTTTTATGGGCACTCGTGCTCGGCTATTTCTGATGGGAAACGGTGGTGGGGATGGAAAAGCGGGATGGGCATGGTACAAAATAGAGCAGACAAGGTGCGGGAGGGGCAAGCATAAAGGAAAATGAGTGCATAACATGTCGGATGCGATCATACCAGCACTAAAGCACCGGATCCCATCAGAACTCCGAAGTTAAGCGTGCTTGGGCGAGAGTAGTACTAGGATGGGTGACCTCCTGGGAAGTCCTCGTGTTGCATCCCTTTTTTTTGCGTCTGGCGGCGACATTCATAGTGAAGTTACGACGATATTTTTTTATGGGCACTCGTGCTCGGCTATTTCTGATGGGAAACGGTGGTGGGGATGGAAAAGCGGGATGGGCATGGTACAAAATAGAGCAGACAAGGTGCGGGAGGGGCAAGCATAAAGGAAAATGAGTGCATAACATGTCGGATGCGATCATACCAGCACTAAAGCACCGGATCCCATCAGAACTCCGAAGTTAAGCGTGCTTGGGCGAGAGTAGTACTAGGATGGGTGACCTCCTGGGAAGTCCTCGTGTTGCATCCCTTTTTTTTGCGTCTGGCGGCGACATTCATAGTGAAGTTACGACGATATTTTTTTATGGGCACTCGTGCTCGGCTATTTCTGATGGGAAACGGTGGTGGGGATGGAAAAGCGGGATGGGCATGGTACAAAATAGAGCAGACAAGGTGCGGGAGGGGCAAGCATAAAGGAAAATGAGTGCATAACATGTCGGATGCGATCATACCAGCACTAAAGCACCGGATCCCATCAGAACTCCGAAGTTAAGCGTGCTTGGGCGAGAGTAGTACTAGGATGGGTGACCTCCTGGGAAGTCCTCGTGTTGCATCCCTTTTTTTTGCGTCTGGCGGCGACATTCATAGTGAAGTTACGACGATATTTTTTTATGGGCACTCGTGCTCGGCTATTTCTGATGGGAAACGGTGGTGGGGATGGAAAAGCGGGATGGGCATGGTACAAAATAGAGCAGACAAGGTGCGGGAGGGGCAAGCATAAAGGAAAATGAGTGCATAACATGTCGGATGCGATCATACCAGCACTAAAGCACCGGATCCCATCAGAACTCCGAAGTTAAGCGTGCTTGGGCGAGAGTAGTACTAGGATGGGTGACCTCCTGGGAAGTCCTCGTGTTGCATCCCTTTTTTTTGCATCTGGCGGCGACATTCATAGTGAAGTTACGACGATATTTTTTTATGGGCACTCGTGCTCGGCTATTTCTGATGGGAAACGGTGGTGGGGATGGAAAAGCGGGATGGGCATGGTACAAAATAGAGCAGACAAGGTGCGGGAGGGGCAAGCATAAAGGAAAATGAGTGCATAACATGTCGGATGCGATCATACCAGCACTAAAGCACCGGATCCCATCAGAACTCCGAAGTTAAGCGTGCTTGGGCGAGAGTAGTACTAGGATGGGTGACCTCCTGGGAAGTCCTCGTGTTGCATCCCTTTTTTTTGCGTCTGGCGGCGACATTCATAGTGAAGTTACGACGATATTTTTTTATGGGCACTCGTGCTCGGCTATTTCTGATGGGAAACGGTGGTGGGGATGGAAAAGCGGGATGGGCATGGTACAAAATAGAGCAGACAAGGTGCGGGAGGGGCAAGCATAAAGGAAAATGAGTGCATAACATGTCGGATGCGATCATACCAGCACTAAAGCACCGGATCCCATCAGAACTCCGAAGTTAAGCGTGCTTGGGCGAGAGTAGTACTAGGATGGGTGACCTCCTGGGAAGTCCTCGTGTTGCATCCCTTTTTTTTGCGTCTGGCGGCGACATTCATAGTGAAGTTACGACGATATTTTTTTATGGGCACTCGTGCTCGGCTATTTCTGATGGGAAACGGTGGTGGGGATGGAAAAGCGGGATGGGCATGGTACAAAATAGAGCAGACAAGGTGCGGGAGGGGCAAGCATAAAGGAAAATGAGTGCATAACATGTCGGATGCGATCATACCAGCACTAAAGCACCGGATCCCATCAGAACTCCGAAGTTAAGCGTGCTTGGGCGAGAGTAGTACTAGGATGGGTGACCTCCTGGGAAGTCCTCGTGTTGCATCCCTTTTTTTTGCGTCTGGCGGCGACATTCATAGTGAAGTTACGACGATATTTTTTTATGGGCACTCGTGCTCGGCTATTTCTGATGGGAAACGGTGGTGGGGATGGAAAAGCGGGATGGGCATGGTACAAAATAGAGCAGACAAGGTGCGGGAGGGGCAAGCATAAAGGAAAATGAGTGCATAACATGTCGGATGCGATCATACCAGCACTAAAGCACCGGATCCCATCAGAACTCCGAAGTTAAGCGTGCTTGGGCGAGAGTAGTACTAGGATGGGTGACCTCCTGGGAAGTCCTCGTGTTGCATCCCTTTTTTTTGCGTCTGGCGGCGACATTCATAGTGAAGTTACGACGATATTTTTTTATGGGCACTCGTGCTCGGCTATTTCTGATGGGAAACGGTGGTGGGGATGGAAAAGCGGGATGGGCATGGTACAAAATAGAGCAGACAAGGTGCGGGAGGGGCAAGCATAAAGGAAAATGAGTGCATAACATGTCGGATGCGATCATACCAGCACTAAAGCACCGGATCCCATCAGAACTCCGAAGTTAAGCGTGCTTGGGCGAGAGTAGTACTAGGATGGGTGACCTCCTGGGAAGTCCTCGTGTTGCATCCCTTTTTTTTGCGTCTGGCGGCGACATTCATAGTGAAGTTACGACGATATTTTTTTATGGGCACTCGTGCTCGGCTATTTCTGATGGGAAACGGTGGTGGGGATGGAAAAGCGGGATGGGCATGGTACAAAATAGAGCAGACAAGGTGCGGGAGGGGCAAGCATAAAGGAAAATGAGTGCATAACATGTCGGATGCGATCATACCAGCACTAAAGCACCGGATCCCATCAGAACTCCGAAGTTAAGCGTGCTTGGGCGAGAGTAGTACTAGGATGGGTGACCTCCTGGGAAGTCCTCGTGTTGCATCCCTTTTTTTTGCATCTGGCGGCGACATTCATAGTGAAGTTACGACGATATTTTTTTATGGGCACTCGTGCTCGGCTATTTCTGATGGGAAACGGTGGTGGGGATGGAAAAGCGGGATGGGCATGGTACAAAATAGAGCAGACAAGGTGCGGGAGGGGCAAGCATAAAGGAAAATGAGTGCATAACATGTCGGATGCGATCATACCAGCACTAAAGCACCGGATCCCATCAGAACTCCGAAGTTAAGCGTGCTTGGGCGAGAGTAGTACTAGGATGGGTGACCTCCTGGGAAGTCCTCGTGTTGCATCCCTTTTTTTTGCATCTGGCGGCGACATTCATAGTGAAGTTACGACGATATTTTTTTATGGGCACTCGTGCTCGGCTATTTCTGATGGGAAACGGTGGTGGGGATGGAAAAGCGGGATGGGCATGGTACAAAATAGAGCAGACAAGGTGCGGGAGGGGCAAGCATAAAGGAAAATGAGTGCATAACATGTCGGATGCGATCATACCAGCACTAAAGCACCGGATCCCATCAGAACTCCGAAGTTAAGCGTGCTTGGGCGAGAGTAGTACTAGGATGGGTGACCTCCTGGGAAGTCCTCGTGTTGCATCCCTTTTTTTTGCGTCTGGCGGCGACATTCATAGTGAAGTTACGACGATATTTTTTTATGGGCACTCGTGCTCGGCTATTTCTGATGGGAAACGGTGGTGGGGATGGAAAAGCGGGATGGGCATGGTACAAAATAGAGCAGACAAGGTGCGGGAGGGGCAAGCATAAAGGAAAATGAGTGCATAACATGTCGGATGCGATCATACCAGCACTAAAGCACCGGATCCCATCAGAACTCCGAAGTTAAGCGTGCTTGGGCGAGAGTAGTACTAGGATGGGTGACCTCCTGGGAAGTCCTCGTGTTGCATCCCTTTTTTTTGCATCTGGCGGCGACATTCATAGTGAAGTTACGACGATATTTTTTTATGGGCACTCGTGCTCGGCTATTTCTGATGGGAAACGGTGGTGGGGATGGAAAAGCGGGATGGGCATGGTACAAAATAGAGCAGACAAGGTGCGGGAGGGGCAAGCATAAAGGAAAATGAGTGCATAACATGTCGGATGCGATCATACCAGCACTAAAGCACCGGATCCCATCAGAACTCCGAAGTTAAGCGTGCTTGGGCGAGAGTAGTACTAGGATGGGTGACCTCCTGGGAAGTCCTCGTGTTGCATCCCTTTTTTTTGCGTCTGGCGGCGACATTCATAGTGAAGTTACGACGATATTTTTTTATGGGCACTCGTGCTCGGCTATTTCTGATGGGAAACGGTGGTGGGGATGGAAAAGCGGGATGGGCATGGTACAAAATAGAGCAGACAAGGTGCGGGAGGGGCAAGCATAAAGGAAAATGAGTGCATAACATGTCGGATGCGATCATACCAGCACTAAAGCACCGGATCCCATCAGAACTCCGAAGTTAAGCGTGCTTGGGCGAGAGTAGTACTAGGATGGGTGACCTCCTGGGAAGTCCTCGTGTTGCATCCCTTTTTTTTGCGTCTGGCGGCGACATTCATAGTGAAGTTACGACGATATTTTTTTATGGGCACTCGTGCTCGGCTATTTCTGATGGGAAACGGTGGTGGGGATGGAAAAGCGGGATGGGCATGGTACAAAATAGAGCAGACAAGGTGCGGGAGGGGCAAGCATAAAGGAAAATGAGTGCATAACATGTCGGATGCGATCATACCAGCACTAAAGCACCGGATCCCATCAGAACTCCGAAGTTAAGCGTGCTTGGGCGAGAGTAGTACTAGGATGGGTGACCTCCTGGGAAGTCCTCGTGTTGCATCCCTTTTTTTTGCGTCTGGCGGCGACATTCATAGTGAAGTTACGACGATATTTTTTTATGGGCACTCGTGCTCGGCTATTTCTGATGGGAAACGGTGGTGGGGATGGAAAAGCGGGATGGGCATGGTACAAAATAGAGCAGACAAGGTGCGGGAGGGGCAAGCATAAAGGAAAATGAGTGCATAACATGTCGGATGCGATCATACCAGCACTAAAGCACCGGATCCCATCAGAACTCCGAAGTTAAGCGTGCTTGGGCGAGAGTAGTACTAGGATGGGTGACCTCCTGGGAAGTCCTCGTGTTGCATCCCTTTTTTTTGCGTCTGGCGGCGACATTCATAGTGAAGTTACGACGATATTTTTTTATGGGCACTCGTGCTCGGCTATTTCTGATGGGAAACGGTGGTGGGGATGGAAAAGCGGGATGGGCATGGTACAAAATAGAGCAGACAAGGTGCGGGAGGGGCAAGCATAAAGGAAAATGAGTGCATAACATGTCGGATGCGATCATACCAGCACTAAAGCACCGGATCCCATCAGAACTCCGAAGTTAAGCGTGCTTGGGCGAGAGTAGTACTAGGATGGGTGACCTCCTGGGAAGTCCTCGTGTTGCATCCCTTTTTTTTGCGTCTGGCGGCGACATTCATAGTGAAGTTACGACGATATTTTTTTATGGGCACTCGTGCTCGGCTATTTCTGATGGGAAACGGTGGTGGGGATGGAAAAGCGGGATGGGCATGGTACAAAATAGAGCAGACAAGGTGCGGGAGGGGCAAGCATAAAGGAAAATGAGTGCATAACATGTCGGATGCGATCATACCAGCACTAAAGCACCGGATCCCATCAGAACTCCGAAGTTAAGCGTGCTTGGGCGAGAGTAGTACTAGGATGGGTGACCTCCTGGGAAGTCCTCGTGTTGCATCCCTTTTTTTTGCGTCTGGCGGCGACATTCATAGTGAAGTTACGACGATATTTTTTTATGGGCACTCGTGCTCGGCTATTTCTGATGGGAAACGGTGGTGGGGATGGAAAAGCGGGATGGGCATGGTACAAAATAGAGCAGACAAGGTGCGGGAGGGGCAAGCATAAAGGAAAATGAGTGCATAACATGTCGGATGCGATCATACCAGCACTAAAGCACCGGATCCCATCAGAACTCCGAAGTTAAGCGTGCTTGGGCGAGAGTAGTACTAGGATGGGTGACCTCCTGGGAAGTCCTCGTGTTGCATCCCTTTTTTTTGCATCTGGCGGCGACATTCATAGTGAAGTTACGACGATATTTTTTTATGGGCACTCGTGCTCGGCTATTTCTGATGGGAAACGGTGGTGGGGATGGAAAAGCGGGATGGGCATGGTACAAAATAGAGCAGACAAGGTGCGGGAGGGGCAAGCATAAAGGAAAATGAGTGCATAACATGTCGGATGCGATCATACCAGCACTAAAGCACCGGATCCCATCAGAACTCCGAAGTTAAGCGTGCTTGGGCGAGAGTAGTACTAGGATGGGTGACCTCCTGGGAAGTCCTCGTGTTGCATCCCTTTTTTTTGCATCTGGCGGCGACATTCATAGTGAAGTTACGACGATATTTTTTTATGGGCACTCGTGCTCGGCTATTTCTGATGGGAAACGGTGGTGGGGATGGAAAAGCGGGATGGGCATGGTACAAAATAGAGCAGACAAGGTGCGGGAGGGGCAAGCATAAAGGAAAATGAGTGCATAACATGTCGGATGCGATCATACCAGCACTAAAGCACCGGATCCCATCAGAACTCCGAAGTTAAGCGTGCTTGGGCGAGAGTAGTACTAGGATGGGTGACCTCCTGGGAAGTCCTCGTGTTGCATCCCTTTTTTTTTGCGTCTGGCGGCGACATTCATAGTGAAGTTACGACGATATTTTTTTATGGGCACTCGTGCTCGGCTATTTCTGATGGGAAACGGTGGTGGGGATGGAAAAGCGGGATGGGCATGGTACAAAATAGAGCAGACAAGGTGCGGGAGGGGCAAGCATAAAGGAAAATGAGTGCATAACATGTCGGATGCGATCATACCAGCACTAAAGCACCGGATCCCATCAGAACTCCGAAGTTAAGCGTGCTTGGGCGAGAGTAGTACTAGGATGGGTGACCTCCTGGGAAGTCCTCGTGTTGCATCCCTTTTTTTTGCATCTGGCGGCGACATTCATAGTGAAGTTACGACGATATTTTTTTATGGGCACTCGTGCTCGGCTATTTCTGATGGGAAACGGTGGTGGGGATGGAAAAATGGGCATGGTACAAAATAGAGCAGACAAGGTGCGGGAGGGGCAAGCATAAAGGATGAGTGCATAACATGTCGGATGCGATCATACCAGCACTAAAGCACCGGATCCCATCAGAACTCCGAAGTTAAGCGTGCTTGGGCGAGAGTAGTACTAGGATGGGTGACCTCCTGGGAAGTCCTCGTGTTGCATCCCTTTTTTTTGCATCTGGCGGCGACATTCATAGTGAAGTTACGACGATATTTTTTTATGGGCACTCGTGCTCGGCTATTTCTGATGGGAAACGGTGGTGGGGATGGAAAAGCGGGATGGGCATGGTACAAAATAGAGCAGACAAGGTGCGGGAGGGGCAAGCATAAAGGAAAATGAGTGCATAACATGTCGGATGCGATCATACCAGCACTAAAGCACCGGATCCCATCAGAACTCCGAAGTTAAGCGTGCTTGGGCGAGAGTAGTACTAGGATGGGTGACCTCCTGGGAAGTCCTCGTGTTGCATCCCTTTTTTTTGCATCTGGCGGCGACATTCATAGTGAAGTTACGACGATATTTTTTTATGGGCACTCGTGCTCGGCTATTTCTGATGGGAAACGGTGGTGGGGATGGAAAAGCGGGATGGGCATGGTACAAAATAGAGCAGACAAGGTGCGGGAGGGGCAAGCATAAAGGAAAATGAGTGCATAACATGTCGGATGCGATCATACCAGCACTAAAGCACCGGATCCCATCAGAACTCCGAAGTTAAGCGTGCTTGGGCGAGAGTAGTACTAGGATGGGTGACCTCCTGGGAAGTCCTCGTGTTGCATCCCTTTTTTTTTGCGTCTGGCGGCGACATTCATAGTGAAGTTACGACGATATTTTTTTATGGGCACTCGTGCTCGGCTATTTCTGATGGGAAACGGTGGTGGGGATGGAAAAGCGGGATGGGCATGGTACAAAATAGAGCAGACAAGGTGCGGGAGGGGCAAGCATAAAGGAAAATGAGTGCATAACATGTCGGATGCGATCATACCAGCACTAAAGCACCGGATCCCATCAGAACTCCGAAGTTAAGCGTGCTTGGGCGAGAGTAGTACTAGGATGGGTGACCTCCTGGGAAGTCCTCGTGTTGCATCCCTTTTTTTTGCGTCTGGCGGCGACATTCATAGTGAAGTTACGACGATATTTTTTTATGGGCACTCGTGCTCGGCTATTTCTGATGGGAAACGGTGGTGGGGATGGAAAAGCGGGATGGGCATGGTACAAAATAGAGCAGACAAGGTGCGGGAGGGGCAAGCATAAAGGAAAATGAGTGCATAACATGTCGGATGCGATCATACCAGCACTAAAGCACCGGATCCCATCAGAACTCCGAAGTTAAGCGTGCTTGGGCGAGAGTAGTACTAGGATGGGTGACCTCCTGGGAAGTCCTCGTGTTGCATCCCTTTTTTTTGCATCTGGCGGCGACATTCATAGTGAAGTTACGACGATATTTTTTTATGGGCACTCGTGCTCGGCTATTTCTGATGGGAAACGGTGGTGGGGATGGAAAAGCGGGATGGGCATGGTACAAAATAGAGCAGACAAGGTGCGGGAGGGGCAAGCATAAAGGAAAATGAGTGCATAACATGTCGGATGCGATCATACCAGCACTAAAGCACCGGATCCCATCAGAACTCCGAAGTTAAGCGTGCTTGGGCGAGAGTAGTACTAGGATGGGTGACCTCCTGGGAAGTCCTCGTGTTGCATCCCTTTTTTTTGCGTCTGGCGGCGACATTCATAGTGAAGTTACGACGATATTTTTTTATGGGCACTCGTGCTCGGCTATTTCTGATGGGAAACGGTGGTGGGGATGGAAAAGCGGGATGGGCATGGTACAAAATAGAGCAGACAAGGTGCGGGAGGGGCAAGCATAAAGGAAAATGAGTGCATAACATGTCGGATGCGATCATACCAGCACTAAAGCACCGGATCCCATCAGAACTCCGAAGTTAAGCGTGCTTGGGCGAGAGTAGTACTAGGATGGGTGACCTCCTGGGAAGTCCTCGTGTTGCATCCCTTTTTTTTTGCGTCTGGCGGCGACATTCATAGTGAAGTTACGACGATATTTTTTTATGGGCACTCGTGCTCGGCTATTTCTGATGGGAAACGGTGGTGGGGATGGAAAAGCGGGATGGGCATGGTACAAAATAGAGCAGACAAGGTGCGGGAGGGGCAAGCATAAAGGAAAATGAGTGCATAACATGTCGGATGCGATCATACCAGCACTAAAGCACCGGATCCCATCAGAACTCCGAAGTTAAGCGTGCTTGGGCGAGAGTAGTACTAGGATGGGTGACCTCCTGGGAAGTCCTCGTGTTGCATCCCTTTTTTTTGCGTCTGGCGGCGACATTCATAGTGAAGTTACGACGATATTTTTTTATGGGCACTCGTGCTCGGCTATTTCTGATGGGAAACGGTGGTGGGGATGGAAAAGCGGGATGGGCATGGTACAAAATAGAGCAGACAAGGTGCGGGAGGGGCAAGCATAAAGGAAAATGAGTGCATAACATGTCGGATGCGATCATACCAGCACTAAAGCACCGGATCCCATCAGAACTCCGAAGTTAAGCGTGCTTGGGCGAGAGTAGTACTAGGATGGGTGACCTCCTGGGAAGTCCTCGTGTTGCATCCCTTTTTTTTGCGTCTGGCGGCGACATTCATAGTGAAGTTACGACGATATTTTTTTATGGGCACTCGTGCTCGGCTATTTCTGATGGGAAACGGTGGTGGGGATGGAAAAGCGGGATGGGCATGGTACAAAATAGAGCAGACAAGGTGCGGGAGGGGCAAGCATAAAGGAAAATGAGTGCATAACATGTCGGATGCGATCATACCAGCACTAAAGCACCGGATCCCATCAGAACTCCGAAGTTAAGCGTGCTTGGGCGAGAGTAGTACTAGGATGGGTGACCTCCTGGGAAGTCCTCGTGTTGCATCCCTTTTTTTTGCGTCTGGCGGCGACATTCATAGTGAAGTTACGACGATATTTTTTTATGGGCACTCGTGCTCGGCTATTTCTGATGGGAAACGGTGGTGGGGATGGAAAAGCGGGATGGGCATGGTACAAAATAGAGCAGACAAGGTGCGGGAGGGGCAAGCATAAAGGAAAATGAGTGCATAACATGTCGGATGCGATCATACCAGCACTAAAGCACCGGATCCCATCAGAACTCCGAAGTTAAGCGTGCTTGGGCGAGAGTAGTACTAGGATGGGTGACCTCCTGGGAAGTCCTCGTGTTGCATCCCTTTTTTTTGCATCTGGCGGCGACATTCATAGTGAAGTTACGACGATATTTTTTTATGGGCACTCGTGCTCGGCTATTTCTGATGGGAAACGGTGGTGGGGATGGAAAAGCGGGATGGGCATGGTACAAAATAGAGCAGACAAGGTGCGGGAGGGGCAAGCATAAAGGAAAATGAGTGCATAACATGTCGGATGCGATCATACCAGCACTAAAGCACCGGATCCCATCAGAACTCCGAAGTTAAGCGTGCTTGGGCGAGAGTAGTACTAGGATGGGTGACCTCCTGGGAAGTCCTCGTGTTGCATCCCTTTTTTTTGCATCTGGCGGCGACATTCATAGTGAAGTTACGACGATATTTTTTTATGGGCACTCGTGCTCGGCTATTTCTGATGGGAAACGGTGGTGGGGATGGAAAAGCGGGATGGGCATGGTACAAAATAGAGCAGACAAGGTGCGGGAGGGGCAAGCATAAAGGAAAATGAGTGCATAACATGTCGGATGCGATCATACCAGCACTAAAGCACCGGATCCCATCAGAACTCCGAAGTTAAGCGTGCTTGGGCGAGAGTAGTACTAGGATGGGTGACCTCCTGGGAAGTCCTCGTGTTGCATCCCTTTTTTTTGCGTCTGGCGGCGACATTCATAGTGAAGTTACGACGATATTTTTTTATGGGCACTCGTGCTCGGCTATTTCTGATGGGAAACGGTGGTGGGGATGGAAAAGCGGGATGGGCATGGTACAAAATAGAGCAGACAAGGTGCGGGAGGGGCAAGCATAAAGGAAAATGAGTGCATAACATGTCGGATGCGATCATACCAGCACTAAAGCACCGGATCCCATCAGAACTCCGAAGTTAAGCGTGCTTGGGCGAGAGTAGTACTAGGATGGGTGACCTCCTGGGAAGTCCTCGTGTTGCATCCCTTTTTTTTTCTGGCGGCGACATTCATAGTGAAGTTACGACGATATTTTTTTATGGGCACTCGTGCTCGGCTATTTCTGATGGGAAACGGTGGTGGGGATGGAAAAGCGGGATGGGCATGGTACAAAATAGAGCAGACAAGGTGCGGGAGGGGCAAGCATAAAGGAAAATGAGTGCATAACATGTCGGATGCGATCATACCAGCACTAAAGCACCGGATCCCATCAGAACTCCGAAGTTAAGCGTGCTTGGGCGAGAGTAGTACTAGGATGGGTGACCTCCTGGGAAGTCCTCGTGTTGCATCCCTTTTTTTTGCATCTGGCGGCGACATTCATAGTGAAGTTACGACGATATTTTTTTATGGGCACTCGTGCTCGGCTATTTCTGATGGGAAACGGTGGTGGGGATGGAAAAGCGGGATGGGCATGGTACAAAATAGAGCAGACAAGGTGCGGGAGGGGCAAGCATAAAGGAAAATGAGTGCATAACATGTCGGATGCGATCATACCAGCACTAAAGCACCGGATCCCATCAGAACTCCGAAGTTAAGCGTGCTTGGGCGAGAGTAGTACTAGGATGGGTGACCTCCTGGGAAGTCCTCGTGTTGCATCCCTTTTTTTTGCATCTGGCGGCGACATTCATAGTGAAGTTACGACGATATTTTTTTATGGGCACTCGTGCTCGGCTATTTCTGATGGGAAACGGTGGTGGGGATGGAAAAGCGGGATGGGCATGGTACAAAATAGAGCAGACAAGGTGCGGGAGGGGCAAGCATAAAGGAAAATGAGTGCATAACATGTCGGATGCGATCATACCAGCACTAAAGCACCGGATCCCATCAGAACTCCGAAGTTAAGCGTGCTTGGGCGAGAGTAGTACTAGGATGGGTGACCTCCTGGGAAGTCCTCGTGTTGCATCCCTTTTTTTTGCATCTGGCGGCGACATTCATAGTGAAGTTACGACGATATTTTTTTATGGGCACTCGTGCTCGGCTATTTCTGATGGGAAACGGTGGTGGGGATGGAAAAGCGGGATGGGCATGGTACAAAATAGAGCAGACAAGGTGCGGGAGGGGCAAGCATAAAGGAAAATGAGTGCATAACATGTCGGATGCGATCATACCAGCACTAAAGCACCGGATCCCATCAGAACTCCGAAGTTAAGCGTGCTTGGGCGAGAGTAGTACTAGGATGGGTGACCTCCTGGGAAGTCCTCGTGTTGCATCCCTTTTTTTTGCATCTGGCGGCGACATTCATAGTGAAGTTACGACGATATTTTTTTATGGGCACTCGTGCTCGGCTATTTCTGATGGGAAACGGTGGTGGGGATGGAAAAGCGGGATGGGCATGGTACAAAATAGAGCAGACAAGGTGCGGGAGGGGCAAGCATAAAGGAAAATGAGTGCATAACATGTCGGATGCGATCATACCAGCACTAAAGCACCGGATCCCATCAGAACTCCGAAGTTAAGCGTGCTTGGGCGAGAGTAGTACTAGGATGGGTGACCTCCTGGGAAGTCCTCGTGTTGCATCCCTTTTTTTTGCATCTGGCGGCGACATTCATAGTGAAGTTACGACGATATTTTTTTATGGGCACTCGTGCTCGGCTATTTCTGATGGGAAACGGTGGTGGGGATGGAAAAGCGGGATGGGCATGGTACAAAATAGAGCAGACAAGGTGCGGGAGGGGCAAGCATAAAGGAAAATGAGTGCATAACATGTCGGATGCGATCATACCAGCACTAAAGCACCGGATCCCATCAGAACTCCGAAGTTAAGCGTGCTTGGGCGAGAGTAGTACTAGGATGGGTGACCTCCTGGGAAGTCCTCGTGTTGCATCCCTTTTTTTTGCGTCTGGCGGCGACATTCATAGTGAAGTTACGACGATATTTTTTTATGGGCACTCGTGCTCGGCTATTTCTGATGGGAAACGGTGGTGGGGATGGAAAAGCGGGATGGGCATGGTACAAAATAGAGCAGACAAGGTGCGGGAGGGGCAAGCATAAAGGAAAATGAGTGCATAACATGTCGGATGCGATCATACCAGCACTAAAGCACCGGATCCCATCAGAACTCCGAAGTTAAGCGTGCTTGGGCGAGAGTAGTACTAGGATGGGTGACCTCCTGGGAAGTCCTCGTGTTGCATCCCTTTTTTTTGCGTCTGGCGGCGACATTCATAGTGAAGTTACGACGATATTTTTTTATGGGCACTCGTGCTCGGCTATTTCTGATGGGAAACGGTGGTGGGGATGGAAAAGCGGGATGGGCATGGTACAAAATAGAGCAGACAAGGTGCGGGAGGGGCAAGCATAAAGGAAAATGAGTGCATAACATGTCGGATGCGATCATACCAGCACTAAAGCACCGGATCCCATCAGAACTCCGAAGTTAAGCGTGCTTGGGCGAGAGTAGTACTAGGATGGGTGACCTCCTGGGAAGTCCTCGTGTTGCATCCCTTTTTTTTGCGTCTGGCGGCGACATTCATAGTGAAGTTACGACGATATTTTTTTATGGGCACTCGTGCTCGGCTATTTCTGATGGGAAACGGTGGTGGGGATGGAAAAGCGGGATGGGCATGGTACAAAATAGAGCAGACAAGGTGCGGGAGGGGCAAGCATAAAGGAAAATGAGTGCATAACATGTCGGATGCGATCATACCAGCACTAAAGCACCGGATCCCATCAGAACTCCGAAGTTAAGCGTGCTTGGGCGAGAGTAGTACTAGGATGGGTGACCTCCTGGGAAGTCCTCGTGTTGCATCCCTTTTTTTTGCGTCTGGCGGCGACATTCATAGTGAAGTTACGACGATATTTTTTTATGGGCACTCGTGCTCGGCTATTTCTGATGGGAAACGGTGGTGGGGATGGAAAAGCGGGATGGGCATGGTACAAAATAGAGCAGACAAGGTGCGGGAGGGGCAAGCATAAAGGAAAATGAGTGCATAACATGTCGGATGCGATCATACCAGCACTAAAGCACCGGATCCCATCAGAACTCCGAAGTTAAGCGTGCTTGGGCGAGAGTAGTACTAGGATGGGTGACCTCCTGGGAAGTCCTCGTGTTGCATCCCTTTTTTTTGCGTCTGGCGGCGACATTCATAGTGAAGTTACGACGATATTTTTTTATGGGCACTCGTGCTCGGCTATTTCTGATGGGAAACGGTGGTGGGGATGGAAAAGCGGGATGGGCATGGTACAAAATAGAGCAGACAAGGTGCGGGAGGGGCAAGCATAAAGGAAAATGAGTGCATAACATGTCGGATGCGATCATACCAGCACTAAAGCACCGGATCCCATCAGAACTCCGAAGTTAAGCGTGCTTGGGCGAGAGTAGTACTAGGATGGGTGACCTCCTGGGAAGTCCTCGTGTTGCATCCCTTTTTTTTGCGTCTGGCGGCGACATTCATAGTGAAGTTACGACGATATTTTTTTATGGGCACTCGTGCTCGGCTATTTCTGATGGGAAACGGTGGTGGGGATGGAAAAGCGGGATGGGCATGGTACAAAATAGAGCAGACAAGGTGCGGGAGGGGCAAGCATAAAGGAAAATGAGTGCATAACATGTCGGATGCGATCATACCAGCACTAAAGCACCGGATCCCATCAGAACTCCGAAGTTAAGCGTGCTTGGGCGAGAGTAGTACTAGGATGGGTGACCTCCTGGGAAGTCCTCGTGTTGCATCCCTTTTTTTTGCATCTGGCGGCGACATTCATAGTGAAGTTACGACGATATTTTTTTATGGGCACTCGTGCTCGGCTATTTCTGATGGGAAACGGTGGTGGGGATGGAAAAGCGGGATGGGCATGGTACAAAATAGAGCAGACAAGGTGCGGGAGGGGCAAGCATAAAGGAAAATGAGTGCATAACATGTCGGATGCGATCATACCAGCACTAAAGCACCGGATCCCATCAGAACTCCGAAGTTAAGCGTGCTTGGGCGAGAGTAGTACTAGGATGGGTGACCTCCTGGGAAGTCCTCGTGTTGCATCCCTTTTTTTTGCATCTGGCGGCGACATTCATAGTGAAGTTACGACGATATTTTTTTATGGGCACTCGTGCTCGGCTATTTCTGATGGGAAACGGTGGTGGGGATGGAAAAGCGGGATGGGCATGGTACAAAATAGAGCAGACAAGGTGCGGGAGGGGCAAGCATAAAGGAAAATGAGTGCATAACATGTCGGATGCGATCATACCAGCACTAAAGCACCGGATCCCATCAGAACTCCGAAGTTAAGCGTGCTTGGGCGAGAGTAGTACTAGGATGGGTGACCTCCTGGGAAGTCCTCGTGTTGCATCCCTTTTTTTTGCGTCTGGCGGCGACATTCATAGTGAAGTTACGACGATATTTTTTTATGGGCACTCGTGCTCGGCTATTTCTGATGGGAAACGGTGGTGGGGATGGAAAAGCGGGATGGGCATGGTACAAAATAGAGCAGACAAGGTGCGGGAGGGGCAAGCATAAAGGAAAATGAGTGCATAACATGTCGGATGCGATCATACCAGCACTAAAGCACCGGATCCCATCAGAACTCCGAAGTTAAGCGTGCTTGGGCGAGAGTAGTACTAGGATGGGTGACCTCCTGGGAAGTCCTCGTGTTGCATCCCTTTTTTTTGCATCTGGCGGCGACATTCATAGTGAAGTTACGACGATATTTTTTTATGGGCACTCGTGCTCGGCTATTTCTGATGGGAAACGGTGGTGGGGATGGAAAAGCGGGATGGGCATGGTACAAAATAGAGCAGACAAGGTGCGGGAGGGGCAAGCATAAAGGAAAATGAGTGCATAACATGTCGGATGCGATCATACCAGCACTAAAGCACCGGATCCCATCAGAACTCCGAAGTTAAGCGTGCTTGGGCGAGAGTAGTACTAGGATGGGTGACCTCCTGGGAAGTCCTCGTGTTGCATCCCTTTTTTTTGCGTCTGGCGGCGACATTCATAGTGAAGTTACGACGATATTTTTTTATGGGCACTCGTGCTCGGCTATTTCTGATGGGAAACGGTGGTGGGGATGGAAAAGCGGGATGGGCATGGTACAAAATAGAGCAGACAAGGTGCGGGAGGGGCAAGCATAAAGGAAAATGAGTGCATAACATGTCGGATGCGATCATACCAGCACTAAAGCACCGGATCCCATCAGAACTCCGAAGTTAAGCGTGCTTGGGCGAGAGTAGTACTAGGATGGGTGACCTCCTGGGAAGTCCTCGTGTTGCATCCCTTTTTTTTGCATCTGGCGGCGACATTCATAGTGAAGTTACGACGATATTTTTTTATGGGCACTCGTGCTCGGCTATTTCTGATGGGAAACGGTGGTGGGGATGGAAAAGCGGGATGGGCATGGTACAAAATAGAGCAGACAAGGTGCGGGAGGGGCAAGCATAAAGGAAAATGAGTGCATAACATGTCGGATGCGATCATACCAGCACTAAAGCACCGGATCCCATCAGAACTCCGAAGTTAAGCGTGCTTGGGCGAGAGTAGTACTAGGATGGGTGACCTCCTGGGAAGTCCTCGTGTTGCATCCCTTTTTTTTGCGTCTGGCGGCGACATTCATAGTGAAGTTACGACGATATTTTTTTATGGGCACTCGTGCTCGGCTATTTCTGATGGGAAACGGTGGTGGGGATGGAAAAGCGGGATGGGCATGGTACAAAATAGAGCAGACAAGGTGCGGGAGGGGCAAGCATAAAGGAAAATGAGTGCATAACATGTCGGATGCGATCATACCAGCACTAAAGCACCGGATCCCATCAGAACTCCGAAGTTAAGCGTGCTTGGGCGAGAGTAGTACTAGGATGGGTGACCTCCTGGGAAGTCCTCGTGTTGCATCCCTTTTTTTTGCATCTGGCGGCGACATTCATAGTGAAGTTACGACGATATTTTTTTATGGGCACTCGTGCTCGGCTATTTCTGATGGGAAACGGTGGTGGGGATGGAAAAGCGGGATGGGCATGGTACAAAATAGAGCAGACAAGGTGCGGGAGGGGCAAGCATAAAGGAAAATGAGTGCATAACATGTCGGATGCGATCATACCAGCACTAAAGCACCGGATCCCATCAGAACTCCGAAGTTAAGCGTGCTTGGGCGAGAGTAGTACTAGGATGGGTGACCTCCTGGGAAGTCCTCGTGTTGCATCCCTTTTTTTTGCGTCTGGCGGCGACATTCATAGTGAAGTTACGACGATATTTTTTTATGGGCACTCGTGCTCGGCTATTTCTGATGGGAAACGGTGGTGGGGATGGAAAAGCGGGATGGGCATGGTACAAAATAGAGCAGACAAGGTGCGGGAGGGGCAAGCATAAAGGAAAATGAGTGCATAACATGTCGGATGCGATCATACCAGCACTAAAGCACCGGATCCCATCAGAACTCCGAAGTTAAGCGTGCTTGGGCGAGAGTAGTACTAGGATGGGTGACCTCCTGGGAAGTCCTCGTGTTGCATCCCTTTTTTTTGCGTCTGGCGGCGACATTCATAGTGAAGTTACGACGATATTTTTTTATGGGCACTCGTGCTCGGCTATTTCTGATGGGAAACGGTGGTGGGGATGGAAAAGCGGGATGGGCATGGTACAAAATAGAGCAGACAAGGTGCGGGAGGGGCAAGCATAAAGGAAAATGAGTGCATAACATGTCGGATGCGATCATACCAGCACTAAAGCACCGGATCCCATCAGAACTCCGAAGTTAAGCGTGCTTGGGCGAGAGTAGTACTAGGATGGGTGACCTCCTGGGAAGTCCTCGTGTTGCATCCCTTTTTTTTGCATCTGGCGGCGACATTCATAGTGAAGTTACGACGATATTTTTTTATGGGCACTCGTGCTCGGCTATTTCTGATGGGAAACGGTGGTGGGGATGGAAAAGCGGGATGGGCATGGTACAAAATAGAGCAGACAAGGTGCGGGAGGGGCAAGCATAAAGGAAAATGAGTGCATAACATGTCGGATGCGATCATACCAGCACTAAAGCACCGGATCCCATCAGAACTCCGAAGTTAAGCGTGCTTGGGCGAGAGTAGTACTAGGATGGGTGACCTCCTGGGAAGTCCTCGTGTTGCATCCCTTTTTTTTGCATCTGGCGGCGACATTCATAGTGAAGTTACGACGATATTTTTTTATGGGCACTCGTGCTCGGCTATTTCTGATGGGAAACGGTGGTGGGGATGGAAAAGCGGGATGGGCATGGTACAAAATAGAGCAGACAAGGTGCGGGAGGGGCAAGCATAAAGGAAAATGAGTGCATAACATGTCGGATGCGATCATACCAGCACTAAAGCACCGGATCCCATCAGAACTCCGAAGTTAAGCGTGCTTGGGCGAGAGTAGTACTAGGATGGGTGACCTCCTGGGAAGTCCTCGTGTTGCATCCCTTTTTTTTGCGTCTGGCGGCGACATTCATAGTGAAGTTACGACGATATTTTTTTATGGGCACTCGTGCTCGGCTATTTCTGATGGGAAACGGTGGTGGGGATGGAAAAGCGGGATGGGCATGGTACAAAATAGAGCAGACAAGGTGCGGGAGGGGCAAGCATAAAGGAAAATGAGTGCATAACATGTCGGATGCGATCATACCAGCACTAAAGCACCGGATCCCATCAGAACTCCGAAGTTAAGCGTGCTTGGGCGAGAGTAGTACTAGGATGGGTGACCTCCTGGGAAGTCCTCGTGTTGCATCCCTTTTTTTTGCATCTGGCGGCGACATTCATAGTGAAGTTACGACGATATTTTTTTATGGGCACTCGTGCTCGGCTATTTCTGATGGGAAACGGTGGTGGGGATGGAAAAGCGGGATGGGCATGGTACAAAATAGAGCAGACAAGGTGCGGGAGGGGCAAGCATAAAGGAAAATGAGTGCATAACATGTCGGATGCGATCATACCAGCACTAAAGCACCGGATCCCATCAGAACTCCGAAGTTAAGCGTGCTTGGGCGAGAGTAGTACTAGGATGGGTGACCTCCTGGGAAGTCCTCGTGTTGCATCCCTTTTTTTTGCGTCTGGCGGCGACATTCATAGTGAAGTTACGACGATATTTTTTTATGGGCACTCGTGCTCGGCTATTTCTGATGGGAAACGGTGGTGGGGATGGAAAAGCGGGATGGGCATGGTACAAAATAGAGCAGACAAGGTGCGGGAGGGGCAAGCATAAAGGAAAATGAGTGCATAACATGTCGGATGCGATCATACCAGCACTAAAGCACCGGATCCCATCAGAACTCCGAAGTTAAGCGTGCTTGGGCGAGAGTAGTACTAGGATGGGTGACCTCCTGGGAAGTCCTCGTGTTGCATCCCTTTTTTTTGCGTCTGGCGGCGACATTCATAGTGAAGTTACGACGATATTTTTTTATGGGCACTCGTGCTCGGCTATTTCTGATGGGAAACGGTGGTGGGGATGGAAAAGCGGGATGGGCATGGTACAAAATAGAGCAGACAAGGTGCGGGAGGGGCAAGCATAAAGGAAAATGAGTGCATAACATGTCGGATGCGATCATACCAGCACTAAAGCACCGGATCCCATCAGAACTCCGAAGTTAAGCGTGCTTGGGCGAGAGTAGTACTAGGATGGGTGACCTCCTGGGAAGTCCTCGTGTTGCATCCCTTTTTTTTGCGTCTGGCGGCGACATTCATAGTGAAGTTACGACGATATTTTTTTATGGGCACTCGTGCTCGGCTATTTCTGATGGGAAACGGTGGTGGGGATGGAAAAGCGGGATGGGCATGGTACAAAATAGAGCAGACAAGGTGCGGGAGGGGCAAGCATAAAGGAAAATGAGTGCATAACATGTCGGATGCGATCATACCAGCACTAAAGCACCGGATCCCATCAGAACTCCGAAGTTAAGCGTGCTTGGGCGAGAGTAGTACTAGGATGGGTGACCTCCTGGGAAGTCCTCGTGTTGCATCCCTTTTTTTTGCATCTGGCGGCGACATTCATAGTGAAGTTACGACGATATTTTTTTATGGGCACTCGTGCTCGGCTATTTCTGATGGGAAACGGTGGTGGGGATGGAAAAGCGGGATGGGCATGGTACAAAATAGAGCAGACAAGGTGCGGGAGGGGCAAGCATAAAGGAAAATGAGTGCATAACATGTCGGATGCGATCATACCAGCACTAAAGCACCGGATCCCATCAGAACTCCGAAGTTAAGCGTGCTTGGGCGAGAGTAGTACTAGGATGGGTGACCTCCTGGGAAGTCCTCGTGTTGCATCCCTTTTTTTTGCGTCTGGCGGCGACATTCATAGTGAAGTTACGACGATATTTTTTTATGGGCACTCGTGCTCGGCTATTTCTGATGGGAAACGGTGGTGGGGATGGAAAAGCGGGATGGGCATGGTACAAAATAGAGCAGACAAGGTGCGGGAGGGGCAAGCATAAAGGAAAATGAGTGCATAACATGTCGGATGCGATCATACCAGCACTAAAGCACCGGATCCCATCAGAACTCCGAAGTTAAGCGTGCTTGGGCGAGAGTAGTACTAGGATGGGTGACCTCCTGGGAAGTCCTCGTGTTGCATCCCTTTTTTTTGCGTCTGGCGGCGACATTCATAGTGAAGTTACGACGATATTTTTTTATGGGCACTCGTGCTCGGCTATTTCTGATGGGAAACGGTGGTGGGGATGGAAAAGCGGGATGGGCATGGTACAAAATAGAGCAGACAAGGTGCGGGAGGGGCAAGCATAAAGGAAAATGAGTGCATAACATGTCGGATGCGATCATACCAGCACTAAAGCACCGGATCCCATCAGAACTCCGAAGTTAAGCGTGCTTGGGCGAGAGTAGTACTAGGATGGGTGACCTCCTGGGAAGTCCTCGTGTTGCATCCCTTTTTTTTTGCGTCTGGCGGCGACATTCATAGTGAAGTTACGACGATATTTTTTTATGGGCACTCGTGCTCGGCTATTTCTGATGGGAAACGGTGGTGGGGATGGAAAAGCGGGATGGGCATGGTACAAAATAGAGCAGACAAGGTGCGGGAGGGGCAAGCATAAAGGAAAATGAGTGCATAACATGTCGGATGCGATCATACCAGCACTAAAGCACCGGATCCCATCAGAACTCCGAAGTTAAGCGTGCTTGGGCGAGAGTAGTACTAGGATGGGTGACCTCCTGGGAAGTCCTCGTGTTGCATCCCTTTTTTTTGCGTCTGGCGGCGACATTCATAGTGAAGTTACGACGATATTTTTTTATGGGCACTCGTGCTCGGCTATTTCTGATGGGAAACGGTGGTGGGGATGGAAAAGCGGGATGGGCATGGTACAAAATAGAGCAGACAAGGTGCGGGAGGGGCAAGCATAAAGGAAAATGAGTGCATAACATGTCGGATGCGATCATACCAGCACTAAAGCACCGGATCCCATCAGAACTCCGAAGTTAAGCGTGCTTGGGCGAGAGTAGTACTAGGATGGGTGACCTCCTGGGAAGTCCTCGTGTTGCATCCCTTTTTTTTGCGTCTGGCGGCGACATTCATAGTGAAGTTACGACGATATTTTTTTATGGGCACTCGTGCTCGGCTATTTCTGATGGGAAACGGTGGTGGGGATGGAAAAGCGGGATGGGCATGGTACAAAATAGAGCAGACAAGGTGCGGGAGGGGCAAGCATAAAGGAAAATGAGTGCATAACATGTCGGATGCGATCATACCAGCACTAAAGCACCGGATCCCATCAGAACTCCGAAGTTAAGCGTGCTTGGGCGAGAGTAGTACTAGGATGGGTGACCTCCTGGGAAGTCCTCGTGTTGCATCCCTTTTTTTTGCGTCTGGCGGCGACATTCATAGTGAAGTTACGACGATATTTTTTTATGGGCACTCGTGCTCGGCTATTTCTGATGGGAAACGGTGGTGGGGATGGAAAAGCGGGATGGGCATGGTACAAAATAGAGCAGACAAGGTGCGGGAGGGGCAAGCATAAAGGAAAATGAGTGCATAACATGTCGGATGCGATCATACCAGCACTAAAGCACCGGATCCCATCAGAACTCCGAAGTTAAGCGTGCTTGGGCGAGAGTAGTACTAGGATGGGTGACCTCCTGGGAAGTCCTCGTGTTGCATCCCTTTTTTTTGCGTCTGGCGGCGACATTCATAGTGAAGTTACGACGATATTTTTTTATGGGCACTCGTGCTCGGCTATTTCTGATGGGAAACGGTGGTGGGGATGGAAAAGCGGGATGGGCATGGTACAAAATAGAGCAGACAAGGTGCGGGAGGGGCAAGCATAAAGGAAAATGAGTGCATAACATGTCGGATGCGATCATACCAGCACTAAAGCACCGGATCCCATCAGAACTCCGAAGTTAAGCGTGCTTGGGCGAGAGTAGTACTAGGATGGGTGACCTCCTGGGAAGTCCTCGTGTTGCATCCCTTTTTTTTGCATCTGGCGGCGACATTCATAGTGAAGTTACGACGATATTTTTTTATGGGCACTCGTGCTCGGCTATTTCTGATGGGAAACGGTGGTGGGGATGGAAAAGCGGGATGGGCATGGTACAAAATAGAGCAGACAAGGTGCGGGAGGGGCAAGCATAAAGGAAAATGAGTGCATAACATGTCGGATGCGATCATACCAGCACTAAAGCACCGGATCCCATCAGAACTCCGAAGTTAAGCGTGCTTGGGCGAGAGTAGTACTAGGATGGGTGACCTCCTGGGAAGTCCTCGTGTTGCATCCCTTTTTTTTGCGTCTGGCGGCGACATTCATAGTGAAGTTACGACGATATTTTTTTATGGGCACTCGTGCTCGGCTATTTCTGATGGGAAACGGTGGTGGGGATGGAAAAGCGGGATGGGCATGGTACAAAATAGAGCAGACAAGGTGCGGGAGGGGCAAGCATAAAGGAAAATGAGTGCATAACATGTCGGATGCGATCATACCAGCACTAAAGCACCGGATCCCATCAGAACTCCGAAGTTAAGCGTGCTTGGGCGAGAGTAGTACTAGGATGGGTGACCTCCTGGGAAGTCCTCGTGTTGCATCCCTTTTTTTTGCGTCTGGCGGCGACATTCATAGTGAAGTTACGACGATATTTTTTTATGGGCACTCGTGCTCGGCTATTTCTGATGGGAAACGGTGGTGGGGATGGAAAAGCGGGATGGGCATGGTACAAAATAGAGCAGACAAGGTGCGGGAGGGGCAAGCATAAAGGAAAATGAGTGCATAACATGTCGGATGCGATCATACCAGCACTAAAGCACCGGATCCCATCAGAACTCCGAAGTTAAGCGTGCTTGGGCGAGAGTAGTACTAGGATGGGTGACCTCCTGGGAAGTCCTCGTGTTGCATCCCTTTTTTTTGCATCTGGCGGCGACATTCATAGTGAAGTTACGACGATATTTTTTTATGGGCACTCGTGCTCGGCTATTTCTGATGGGAAACGGTGGTGGGGATGGAAAAGCGGGATGGGCATGGTACAAAATAGAGCAGACAAGGTGCGGGAGGGGCAAGCATAAAGGAAAATGAGTGCATAACATGTCGGATGCGATCATACCAGCACTAAAGCACCGGATCCCATCAGAACTCCGAAGTTAAGCGTGCTTGGGCGAGAGTAGTACTAGGATGGGTGACCTCCTGGGAAGTCCTCGTGTTGCATCCCTTTTTTTTGCGTCTGGCGGCGACATTCATAGTGAAGTTACGACGATATTTTTTTATGGGCACTCGTGCTCGGCTATTTCTGATGGGAAACGGTGGTGGGGATGGAAAAGCGGGATGGGCATGGTACAAAATAGAGCAGACAAGGTGCGGGAGGGGCAAGCATAAAGGAAAATGAGTGCATAACATGTCGGATGCGATCATACCAGCACTAAAGCACCGGATCCCATCAGAACTCCGAAGTTAAGCGTGCTTGGGCGAGAGTAGTACTAGGATGGGTGACCTCCTGGGAAGTCCTCGTGTTGCATCCCTTTTTTTTGCGTCTGGCGGCGACATTCATAGTGAAGTTACGACGATATTTTTTTATGGGCACTCGTGCTCGGCTATTTCTGATGGGAAACGGTGGTGGGGATGGAAAAGCGGGATGGGCATGGTACAAAATAGAGCAGACAAGGTGCGGGAGGGGCAAGCATAAAGGAAAATGAGTGCATAACATGTCGGATGCGATCATACCAGCACTAAAGCACCGGATCCCATCAGAACTCCGAAGTTAAGCGTGCTTGGGCGAGAGTAGTACTAGGATGGGTGACCTCCTGGGAAGTCCTCGTGTTGCATCCCTTTTTTTTTGCATCTGGCGGCGACATTCATAGTGAAGTTACGACGATATTTTTTTATGGGCACTCGTGCTCGGCTATTTCTGATGGGAAACGGTGGTGGGGATGGAAAAGCGGGATGGGCATGGTACAAAATAGAGCAGACAAGGTGCGGGAGGGGCAAGCATAAAGGAAAATGAGTGCATAACATGTCGGATGCGATCATACCAGCACTAAAGCACCGGATCCCATCAGAACTCCGAAGTTAAGCGTGCTTGGGCGAGAGTAGTACTAGGATGGGTGACCTCCTGGGAAGTCCTCGTGTTGCATCCCTTTTTTTTGCGTCTGGCGGCGACATTCATAGTGAAGTTACGACGATATTTTTTTATGGGCACTCGTGCTCGGCTATTTCTGATGGGAAACGGTGGTGGGGATGGAAAAGCGGGATGGGCATGGTACAAAATAGAGCAGACAAGGTGCGGGAGGGGCAAGCATAAAGGAAAATGAGTGCATAACATGTCGGATGCGATCATACCAGCACTAAAGCACCGGATCCCATCAGAACTCCGAAGTTAAGCGTGCTTGGGCGAGAGTAGTACTAGGATGGGTGACCTCCTGGGAAGTCCTCGTGTTGCATCCCTTTTTTTTGCGTCTGGCGGCGACATTCATAGTGAAGTTACGACGATATTTTTTTATGGGCACTCGTGCTCGGCTATTTCTGATGGGAAACGGTGGTGGGGATGGAAAAGCGGGATGGGCATGGTACAAAATAGAGCAGACAAGGTGCGGGAGGGGCAAGCATAAAGGAAAATGAGTGCATAACATGTCGGATGCGATCATACCAGCACTAAAGCACCGGATCCCATCAGAACTCCGAAGTTAAGCGTGCTTGGGCGAGAGTAGTACTAGGATGGGTGACCTCCTGGGAAGTCCTCGTGTTGCATCCCTTTTTTTTGCATCTGGCGGCGACATTCATAGTGAAGTTACGACGATATTTTTTTATGGGCACTCGTGCTCGGCTATTTCTGATGGGAAACGGTGGTGGGGATGGAAAAGCGGGATGGGCATGGTACAAAATAGAGCAGACAAGGTGCGGGAGGGGCAAGCATAAAGGAAAATGAGTGCATAACATGTCGGATGCGATCATACCAGCACTAAAGCACCGGATCCCATCAGAACTCCGAAGTTAAGCGTGCTTGGGCGAGAGTAGTACTAGGATGGGTGACCTCCTGGGAAGTCCTCGTGTTGCATCCCTTTTTTTTGCGTCTGGCGGCGACATTCATAGTGAAGTTACGACGATATTTTTTTATGGGCACTCGTGCTCGGCTATTTCTGATGGGAAACGGTGGTGGGGATGGAAAAGCGGGATGGGCATGGTACAAAATAGAGCAGACAAGGTGCGGGAGGGGCAAGCATAAAGGAAAATGAGTGCATAACATGTCGGATGCGATCATACCAGCACTAAAGCACCGGATCCCATCAGAACTCCGAAGTTAAGCGTGCTTGGGCGAGAGTAGTACTAGGATGGGTGACCTCCTGGGAAGTCCTCGTGTTGCATCCCTTTTTTTTGCGTCTGGCGGCGACATTCATAGTGAAGTTACGACGATATTTTTTTATGGGCACTCGTGCTCGGCTATTTCTGATGGGAAACGGTGGTGGGGATGGAAAAGCGGGATGGGCATGGTACAAAATAGAGCAGACAAGGTGCGGGAGGGGCAAGCATAAAGGAAAATGAGTGCATAACATGTCGGATGCGATCATACCAGCACTAAAGCACCGGATCCCATCAGAACTCCGAAGTTAAGCGTGCTTGGGCGAGAGTAGTACTAGGATGGGTGACCTCCTGGGAAGTCCTCGTGTTGCATCCCTTTTTTTTGCATCTGGCGGCGACATTCATAGTGAAGTTACGACGATATTTTTTTATGGGCACTCGTGCTCGGCTATTTCTGATGGGAAACGGTGGTGGGGATGGAAAAGCGGGATGGGCATGGTACAAAATAGAGCAGACAAGGTGCGGGAGGGGCAAGCATAAAGGAAAATGAGTGCATAACATGTCGGATGCGATCATACCAGCACTAAAGCACCGGATCCCATCAGAACTCCGAAGTTAAGCGTGCTTGGGCGAGAGTAGTACTAGGATGGGTGACCTCCTGGGAAGTCCTCGTGTTGCATCCCTTTTTTTTGCATCTGGCGGCGACATTCATAGTGAAGTTACGACGATATTTTTTTATGGGCACTCGTGCTCGGCTATTTCTGATGGGAAACGGTGGTGGGGATGGAAAAGCGGGATGGGCATGGTACAAAATAGAGCAGACAAGGTGCGGGAGGGGCAAGCATAAAGGAAAATGAGTGCATAACATGTCGGATGCGATCATACCAGCACTAAAGCACCGGATCCCATCAGAACTCCGAAGTTAAGCGTGCTTGGGCGAGAGTAGTACTAGGATGGGTGACCTCCTGGGAAGTCCTCGTGTTGCATCCCTTTTTTTTGCGTCTGGCGGCGACATTCATAGTGAAGTTACGACGATATTTTTTTATGGGCACTCGTGCTCGGCTATTTCTGATGGGAAACGGTGGTGGGGATGGAAAAGCGGGATGGGCATGGTACAAAATAGAGCAGACAAGGTGCGGGAGGGGCAAGCATAAAGGAAAATGAGTGCATAACATGTCGGATGCGATCATACCAGCACTAAAGCACCGGATCCCATCAGAACTCCGAAGTTAAGCGTGCTTGGGCGAGAGTAGTACTAGGATGGGTGACCTCCTGGGAAGTCCTCGTGTTGCATCCCTTTTTTTTGCGTCTGGCGGCGACATTCATAGTGAAGTTACGACGATATTTTTTTATGGGCACTCGTGCTCGGCTATTTCTGATGGGAAACGGTGGTGGGGATGGAAAAGCGGGATGGGCATGGTACAAAATAGAGCAGACAAGGTGCGGGAGGGGCAAGCATAAAGGAAAATGAGTGCATAACATGTCGGATGCGATCATACCAGCACTAAAGCACCGGATCCCATCAGAACTCCGAAGTTAAGCGTGCTTGGGCGAGAGTAGTACTAGGATGGGTGACCTCCTGGGAAGTCCTCGTGTTGCATCCCTTTTTTTTGCATCTGGCGGCGACATTCATAGTGAAGTTACGACGATATTTTTTTATGGGCACTCGTGCTCGGCTATTTCTGATGGGAAACGGTGGTGGGGATGGAAAAGCGGGATGGGCATGGTACAAAATAGAGCAGACAAGGTGCGGGAGGGGCAAGCATAAAGGAAAATGAGTGCATAACATGTCGGATGCGATCATACCAGCACTAAAGCACCGGATCCCATCAGAACTCCGAAGTTAAGCGTGCTTGGGCGAGAGTAGTACTAGGATGGGTGACCTCCTGGGAAGTCCTCGTGTTGCATCCCTTTTTTTTGCGTCTGGCGGCGACATTCATAGTGAAGTTACGACGATATTTTTTTATGGGCACTCGTGCTCGGCTATTTCTGATGGGAAACGGTGGTGGGGATGGAAAAGCGGGATGGGCATGGTACAAAATAGAGCAGACAAGGTGCGGGAGGGGCAAGCATAAAGGAAAATGAGTGCATAACATGTCGGATGCGATCATACCAGCACTAAAGCACCGGATCCCATCAGAACTCCGAAGTTAAGCGTGCTTGGGCGAGAGTAGTACTAGGATGGGTGACCTCCTGGGAAGTCCTCGTGTTGCATCCCTTTTTTTTGCGTCTGGCGGCGACATTCATAGTGAAGTTACGACGATATTTTTTTATGGGCACTCGTGCTCGGCTATTTCTGATGGGAAACGGTGGTGGGGATGGAAAAGCGGGATGGGCATGGTACAAAATAGAGCAGACAAGGTGCGGGAGGGGCAAGCATAAAGGAAAATGAGTGCATAACATGTCGGATGCGATCATACCAGCACTAAAGCACCGGATCCCATCAGAACTCCGAAGTTAAGCGTGCTTGGGCGAGAGTAGTACTAGGATGGGTGACCTCCTGGGAAGTCCTCGTGTTGCATCCCTTTTTTTTGCGTCTGGCGGCGACATTCATAGTGAAGTTACGACGATATTTTTTTATGGGCACTCGTGCTCGGCTATTTCTGATGGGAAACGGTGGTGGGGATGGAAAAGCGGGATGGGCATGGTACAAAATAGAGCAGACAAGGTGCGGGAGGGGCAAGCATAAAGGAAAATGAGTGCATAACATGTCGGATGCGATCATACCAGCACTAAAGCACCGGATCCCATCAGAACTCCGAAGTTAAGCGTGCTTGGGCGAGAGTAGTACTAGGATGGGTGACCTCCTGGGAAGTCCTCGTGTTGCATCCCTTTTTTTTGCATCTGGCGGCGACATTCATAGTGAAGTTACGACGATATTTTTTTATGGGCATATTTCTGATGGGAAACGGTGGTGGGGATGGAAAAGCGGGATGGGCATGGTACAAAATAGAGCAGACAAGGTGCGGGAGGGGCAAGCATAAAGGAAAATGAGTGCATAACATGTCGGATGCGATCATACCAGCACTAAAGCACCGGATCCCATCAGAACTCCGAAGTTAAGCGTGCTTGGGCGAGAGTAGTACTAGGATGGGTGACCTCCTGGGAAGTCCTCGTGTTGCATCCCTTTTTTTTGCGTCTGGCGGCGACATTCATAGTGAAGTTACGACGATATTTTTTTATGGGCACTCGTGCTCGGCTATTTCTGATGGGAAACGGTGGTGGGGATGGAAAAGCGGGATGGGCATGGTACAAAATAGAGCAGACAAGGTGCGGGAGGGGCAAGCATAAAGGAAAATGAGTGCATAACATGTCGGATGCGATCATACCAGCACTAAAGCACCGGATCCCATCAGAACTCCGAAGTTAAGCGTGCTTGGGCGAGAGTAGTACTAGGATGGGTGACCTCCTGGGAAGTCCTCGTGTTGCATCCCTTTTTTTTGCGTCTGGCGGCGACATTCATAGTGAAGTTACGACGATATTTTTTTATGGGCACTCGTGCTCGGCTATTTCTGATGGGAAACGGTGGTGGGGATGGAAAAGCGGGATGGGCATGGTACAAAATAGAGCAGACAAGGTGCGGGAGGGGCAAGCATAAAGGAAAATGAGTGCATAACATGTCGGATGCGATCATACCAGCACTAAAGCACCGGATCCCATCAGAACTCCGAAGTTAAGCGTGCTTGGGCGAGAGTAGTACTAGGATGGGTGACCTCCTGGGAAGTCCTCGTGTTGCATCCCTTTTTTTTGCGTCTGGCGGCGACATTCATAGTGAAGTTACGACGATATTTTTTTATGGGCACTCGTGCTCGGCTATTTCTGATGGGAAACGGTGGTGGGGATGGAAAAGCGGGATGGGCATGGTACAAAATAGAGCAGACAAGGTGCGGGAGGGGCAAGCATAAAGGAAAATGAGTGCATAACATGTCGGATGCGATCATACCAGCACTAAAGCACCGGATCCCATCAGAACTCCGAAGTTAAGCGTGCTTGGGCGAGAGTAGTACTAGGATGGGTGACCTCCTGGGAAGTCCTCGTGTTGCATCCCTTTTTTTTGCGTCTGGCGGCGACATTCATAGTGAAGTTACGACGATATTTTTTTATGGGCACTCGTGCTCGGCTATTTCTGATGGGAAACGGTGGTGGGGATGGAAAAGCGGGATGGGCATGGTACAAAATAGAGCAGACAAGGTGCGGGAGGGGCAAGCATAAAGGAAAATGAGTGCATAACATGTCGGATGCGATCATACCAGCACTAAAGCACCGGATCCCATCAGAACTCCGAAGTTAAGCGTGCTTGGGCGAGAGTAGTACTAGGATGGGTGACCTCCTGGGAAGTCCTCGTGTTGCATCCCTTTTTTTTGCATCTGGCGGCGACATTCATAGTGAAGTTACGACGATATTTTTTTATGGGCACTCGTGCTCGGCTATTTCTGATGGGAAACGGTGGTGGGGATGGAAAAGCGGGATGGGCATGGTACAAAATAGAGCAGACAAGGTGCGGGAGGGGCAAGCATAAAGGAAAATGAGTGCATAACATGTCGGATGCGATCATACCAGCACTAAAGCACCGGATCCCATCAGAACTCCGAAGTTAAGCGTGCTTGGGCGAGAGTAGTACTAGGATGGGTGACCTCCTGGGAAGTCCTCGTGTTGCATCCCTTTTTTTTGCGTCTGGCGGCGACATTCATAGTGAAGTTACGACGATATTTTTTTATGGGCACTCGTGCTCGGCTATTTCTGATGGGAAACGGTGGTGGGGATGGAAAAGCGGGATGGGCATGGTACAAAATAGAGCAGACAAGGTGCGGGAGGGGCAAGCATAAAGGAAAATGAGTGCATAACATGTCGGATGCGATCATACCAGCACTAAAGCACCGGATCCCATCAGAACTCCGAAGTTAAGCGTGCTTGGGCGAGAGTAGTACTAGGATGGGTGACCTCCTGGGAAGTCCTCGTGTTGCATCCCTTTTTTTTGCGTCTGGCGGCGACATTCATAGTGAAGTTACGACGATATTTTTTTATGGGCACTCGTGCTCGGCTATTTCTGATGGGAAACGGTGGTGGGGATGGAAAAGCGGGATGGGCATGGTACAAAATAGAGCAGACAAGGTGCGGGAGGGGCAAGCATAAAGGAAAATGAGTGCATAACATGTCGGATGCGATCATACCAGCACTAAAGCACCGGATCCCATCAGAACTCCGAAGTTAAGCGTGCTTGGGCGAGAGTAGTACTAGGATGGGTGACCTCCTGGGAAGTCCTCGTGTTGCATCCCTTTTTTTTGCGTCTGGCGGCGACATTCATAGTGAAGTTACGACGATATTTTTTTATGGGCACTCGTGCTCGGCTATTTCTGATGGGAAACGGTGGTGGGGATGGAAAAGCGGGATGGGCATGGTACAAAATAGAGCAGACAAGGTGCGGGAGGGGCAAGCATAAAGGAAAATGAGTGCATAACATGTCGGATGCGATCATACCAGCACTAAAGCACCGGATCCCATCAGAACTCCGAAGTTAAGCGTGCTTGGGCGAGAGTAGTACTAGGATGGGTGACCTCCTGGGAAGTCCTCGTGTTGCATCCCTTTTTTTTGCATCTGGCGGCGACATTCATAGTGAAGTTACGACGATATTTTTTTATGGGCACTCGTGCTCGGCTATTTCTGATGGGAAACGGTGGTGGGGATGGAAAAGCGGGATGGGCATGGTACAAAATAGAGCAGACAAGGTGCGGGAGGGGCAAGCATAAAGGAAAATGAGTGCATAACATGTCGGATGCGATCATACCAGCACTAAAGCACCGGATCCCATCAGAACTCCGAAGTTAAGCGTGCTTGGGCGAGAGTAGTACTAGGATGGGTGACCTCCTGGGAAGTCCTCGTGTTGCATCCCTTTTTTTTGCATCTGGCGGCGACATTCATAGTGAAGTTACGACGATATTTTTTTATGGGCACTCGTGCTCGGCTATTTCTGATGGGAAACGGTGGTGGGGATGGAAAAGCGGGATGGGCATGGTACAAAATAGAGCAGACAAGGTGCGGGAGGGGCAAGCATAAAGGAAAATGAGTGCATAACATGTCGGATGCGATCATACCAGCACTAAAGCACCGGATCCCATCAGAACTCCGAAGTTAAGCGTGCTTGGGCGAGAGTAGTACTAGGATGGGTGACCTCCTGGGAAGTCCTCGTGTTGCATCCCTTTTTTTTGCGTCTGGCGGCGACATTCATAGTGAAGTTACGACGATATTTTTTTATGGGCACTCGTGCTCGGCTATTTCTGATGGGAAACGGTGGTGGGGATGGAAAAGCGGGATGGGCATGGTACAAAATAGAGCAGACAAGGTGCGGGAGGGGCAAGCATAAAGGAAAATGAGTGCATAACATGTCGGATGCGATCATACCAGCACTAAAGCACCGGATCCCATCAGAACTCCGAAGTTAAGCGTGCTTGGGCGAGAGTAGTACTAGGATGGGTGACCTCCTGGGAAGTCCTCGTGTTGCATCCCTTTTTTTTGCGTCTGGCGGCGACATTCATAGTGAAGTTACGACGATATTTTTTTATGGGCACTCGTGCTCGGCTATTTCTGATGGGAAACGGTGGTGGGGATGGAAAAGCGGGATGGGCATGGTACAAAATAGAGCAGACAAGGTGCGGGAGGGGCAAGCATAAAGGAAAATGAGTGCATAACATGTCGGATGCGATCATACCAGCACTAAAGCACCGGATCCCATCAGAACTCCGAAGTTAAGCGTGCTTGGGCGAGAGTAGTACTAGGATGGGTGACCTCCTGGGAAGTCCTCGTGTTGCATCCCTTTTTTTTGCATCTGGCGGCGACATTCATAGTGAAGTTACGACGATATTTTTTTATGGGCACTCGTGCTCGGCTATTTCTGATGGGAAACGGTGGTGGGGATGGAAAAGCGGGATGGGCATGGTACAAAATAGAGCAGACAAGGTGCGGGAGGGGCAAGCATAAAGGAAAATGAGTGCATAACATGTCGGATGCGATCATACCAGCACTAAAGCACCGGATCCCATCAGAACTCCGAAGTTAAGCGTGCTTGGGCGAGAGTAGTACTAGGATGGGTGACCTCCTGGGAAGTCCTCGTGTTGCATCCCTTTTTTTTGCATCTGGCGGCGACATTCATAGTGAAGTTACGACGATATTTTTTTATGGGCACTCGTGCTCGGCTATTTCTGATGGGAAACGGTGGTGGGGATGGAAAAGCGGGATGGGCATGGTACAAAATAGAGCAGACAAGGTGCGGGAGGGGCAAGCATAAAGGAAAATGAGTGCATAACATGTCGGATGCGATCATACCAGCACTAAAGCACCGGATCCCATCAGAACTCCGAAGTTAAGCGTGCTTGGGCGAGAGTAGTACTAGGATGGGTGACCTCCTGGGAAGTCCTCGTGTTGCATCCCTTTTTTTTGCGTCTGGCGGCGACATTCATAGTGAAGTTACGACGATATTTTTTTATGGGCACTCGTGCTCGGCTATTTCTGATGGGAAACGGTGGTGGGGATGGAAAAGCGGGATGGGCATGGTACAAAATAGAGCAGACAAGGTGCGGGAGGGGCAAGCATAAAGGAAAATGAGTGCATAACATGTCGGATGCGATCATACCAGCACTAAAGCACCGGATCCCATCAGAACTCCGAAGTTAAGCGTGCTTGGGCGAGAGTAGTACTAGGATGGGTGACCTCCTGGGAAGTCCTCGTGTTGCATCCCTTTTTTTTGCATCTGGCGGCGACATTCATAGTGAAGTTACGACGATATTTTTTTATGGGCACTCGTGCTCGGCTATTTCTGATGGGAAACGGTGGTGGGGATGGAAAAGCGGGATGGGCATGGTACAAAATAGAGCAGACAAGGTGCGGGAGGGGCAAGCATAAAGGAAAATGAGTGCATAACATGTCGGATGCGATCATACCAGCACTAAAGCACCGGATCCCATCAGAACTCCGAAGTTAAGCGTGCTTGGGCGAGAGTAGTACTAGGATGGGTGACCTCCTGGGAAGTCCTCGTGTTGCATCCCTTTTTTTTGCATCTGGCGGCGACATTCATAGTGAAGTTACGACGATATTTTTTTATGGGCACTCGTGCTCGGCTATTTCTGATGGGAAACGGTGGTGGGGATGGAAAAGCGGGATGGGCATGGTACAAAATAGAGCAGACAAGGTGCGGGAGGGGCAAGCATAAAGGAAAATGAGTGCATAACATGTCGGATGCGATCATACCAGCACTAAAGCACCGGATCCCATCAGAACTCCGAAGTTAAGCGTGCTTGGGCGAGAGTAGTACTAGGATGGGTGACCTCCTGGGAAGTCCTCGTGTTGCATCCCTTTTTTTTGCGTCTGGCGGCGACATTCATAGTGAAGTTACGACGATATTTTTTTATGGGCACTCGTGCTCGGCTATTTCTGATGGGAAACGGTGGTGGGGATGGAAAAGCGGGATGGGCATGGTACAAAATAGAGCAGACAAGGTGCGGGAGGGGCAAGCATAAAGGAAAATGAGTGCATAACATGTCGGATGCGATCATACCAGCACTAAAGCACCGGATCCCATCAGAACTCCGAAGTTAAGCGTGCTTGGGCGAGAGTAGTACTAGGATGGGTGACCTCCTGGGAAGTCCTCGTGTTGCATCCCTTTTTTTTGCATCTGGCGGCGACATTCATAGTGAAGTTACGACGATATTTTTTTATGGGCACTCGTGCTCGGCTATTTCTGATGGGAAACGGTGGTGGGGATGGAAAAGCGGGATGGGCATGGTACAAAATAGAGCAGACAAGGTGCGGGAGGGGCAAGCATAAAGGAAAATGAGTGCATAACATGTCGGATGCGATCATACCAGCACTAAAGCACCGGATCCCATCAGAACTCCGAAGTTAAGCGTGCTTGGGCGAGAGTAGTACTAGGATGGGTGACCTCCTGGGAAGTCCTCGTGTTGCATCCCTTTTTTTTGCATCTGGCGGCGACATTCATAGTGAAGTTACGACGATATTTTTTTATGGGCACTCGTGCTCGGCTATTTCTGATGGGAAACGGTGGTGGGGATGGAAAAGCGGGATGGGCATGGTACAAAATAGAGCAGACAAGGTGCGGGAGGGGCAAGCATAAAGGAAAATGAGTGCATAACATGTCGGATGCGATCATACCAGCACTAAAGCACCGGATCCCATCAGAACTCCGAAGTTAAGCGTGCTTGGGCGAGAGTAGTACTAGGATGGGTGACCTCCTGGGAAGTCCTCGTGTTGCATCCCTTTTTTTTGCGTCTGGCGGCGACATTCATAGTGAAGTTACGACGATATTTTTTTATGGGCACTCGTGCTCGGCTATTTCTGATGGGAAACGGTGGTGGGGATGGAAAAGCGGGATGGGCATGGTACAAAATAGAGCAGACAAGGTGCGGGAGGGGCAAGCATAAAGGAAAATGAGTGCATAACATGTCGGATGCGATCATACCAGCACTAAAGCACCGGATCCCATCAGAACTCCGAAGTTAAGCGTGCTTGGGCGAGAGTAGTACTAGGATGGGTGACCTCCTGGGAAGTCCTCGTGTTGCATCCCTTTTTTTTTGCGTCTGGCGGCGACATTCATAGTGAAGTTACGACGATATTTTTTTATGGGCACTCGTGCTCGGCTATTTCTGATGGGAAACGGTGGTGGGGATGGAAAAGCGGGATGGGCATGGTACAAAATAGAGCAGACAAGGTGCGGGAGGGGCAAGCATAAAGGAAAATGAGTGCATAACATGTCGGATGCGATCATACCAGCACTAAAGCACCGGATCCCATCAGAACTCCGAAGTTAAGCGTGCTTGGGCGAGAGTAGTACTAGGATGGGTGACCTCCTGGGAAGTCCTCGTGTTGCATCCCTTTTTTTTTGCGTCTGGCGGCGACATTCATAGTGAAGTTACGACGATATTTTTTTATGGGCACTCGTGCTCGGCTATTTCTGATGGGAAACGGTGGTGGGGATGGAAAAGCGGGATGGGCATGGTACAAAATAGAGCAGACAAGGTGCGGGAGGGGCAAGCATAAAGGAAAATGAGTGCATAACATGTCGGATGCGATCATACCAGCACTAAAGCACCGGATCCCATCAGAACTCCGAAGTTAAGCGTGCTTGGGCGAGAGTAGTACTAGGATGGGTGACCTCCTGGGAAGTCCTCGTGTTGCATCCCGCATCTGGCGGCGACATTCATAGTGAAGTTACGACGATATTTTTTTATGGGCACTCGTGCTCGGCTATTTCTGATGGGAAACGGTGGTGGGGATGGAAAAGCGGGATGGGCATGGTACAAAATAGAGCAGACAAGGTGCGGGAGGGGCAAGCATAAAGGAAAATGAGTGCATAACATGTCGGATGCGATCATACCAGCACTAAAGCACCGGATCCCATCAGAACTCCGAAGTTAAGCGTGCTTGGGCGAGAGTAGTACTAGGATGGGTGACCTCCTGGGAAGTCCTCGTGTTGCATCCCTTTTTTTTGCGTCTGGCGGCGACATTCATAGTGAAGTTACGACGATATTTTTTTATGGGCACTCGTGCTCGGCTATTTCTGATGGGAAACGGTGGTGGGGATGGAAAAGCGGGATGGGCATGGTACAAAATAGAGCAGACAAGGTGCGGGAGGGGCAAGCATAAAGGAAAATGAGTGCATAACATGTCGGATGCGATCATACCAGCACTAAAGCACCGGATCCCATCAGAACTCCGAAGTTAAGCGTGCTTGGGCGAGAGTAGTACTAGGATGGGTGACCTCCTGGGAAGTCCTCGTGTTGCATCCCTTTTTTTTGCATCTGGCGGCGACATTCATAGTGAAGTTACGACGATATTTTTTTATGGGCACTCGTGCTCGGCTATTTCTGATGGGAAACGGTGGTGGGGATGGAAAAGCGGGATGGGCATGGTACAAAATAGAGCAGACAAGGTGCGGGAGGGGCAAGCATAAAGGAAAATGAGTGCATAACATGTCGGATGCGATCATACCAGCACTAAAGCACCGGATCCCATCAGAACTCCGAAGTTAAGCGTGCTTGGGCGAGAGTAGTACTAGGATGGGTGACCTCCTGGGAAGTCCTCGTGTTGCATCCCTTTTTTTTGCGTCTGGCGGCGACATTCATAGTGAAGTTACGACGATATTTTTTTATGGGCACTCGTGCTCGGCTATTTCTGATGGGAAACGGTGGTGGGGATGGAAAAGCGGGATGGGCATGGTACAAAATAGAGCAGACAAGGTGCGGGAGGGGCAAGCATAAAGGAAAATGAGTGCATAACATGTCGGATGCGATCATACCAGCACTAAAGCACCGGATCCCATCAGAACTCCGAAGTTAAGCGTGCTTGGGCGAGAGTAGTACTAGGATGGGTGACCTCCTGGGAAGTCCTCGTGTTGCATCCCTTTTTTTTGCGTCTGGCGGCGACATTCATAGTGAAGTTACGACGATATTTTTTTATGGGCACTCGTGCTCGGCTATTTCTGATGGGAAACGGTGGTGGGGATGGAAAAGCGGGATGGGCATGGTACAAAATAGAGCAGACAAGGTGCGGGAGGGGCAAGCATAAAGGAAAATGAGTGCATAACATGTCGGATGCGATCATACCAGCACTAAAGCACCGGATCCCATCAGAACTCCGAAGTTAAGCGTGCTTGGGCGAGAGTAGTACTAGGATGGGTGACCTCCTGGGAAGTCCTCGTGTTGCATCCCTTTTTTTTGCGTCTGGCGGCGACATTCATAGTGAAGTTACGACGATATTTTTTTATGGGCACTCGTGCTCGGCTATTTCTGATGGGAAACGGTGGTGGGGATGGAAAAGCGGGATGGGCATGGTACAAAATAGAGCAGACAAGGTGCGGGAGGGGCAAGCATAAAGGAAAATGAGTGCATAACATGTCGGATGCGATCATACCAGCACTAAAGCACCGGATCCCATCAGAACTCCGAAGTTAAGCGTGCTTGGGCGAGAGTAGTACTAGGATGGGTGACCTCCTGGGAAGTCCTCGTGTTGCATCCCTTTTTTTTGCATCTGGCGGCGACATTCATAGTGAAGTTACGACGATATTTTTTTATGGGCACTCGTGCTCGGCTATTTCTGATGGGAAACGGTGGTGGGGATGGAAAAGCGGGATGGGCATGGTACAAAATAGAGCAGACAAGGTGCGGGAGGGGCAAGCATAAAGGAAAATGAGTGCATAACATGTCGGATGCGATCATACCAGCACTAAAGCACCGGATCCCATCAGAACTCCGAAGTTAAGCGTGCTTGGGCGAGAGTAGTACTAGGATGGGTGACCTCCTGGGAAGTCCTCGTGTTGCATCCCTTTTTTTTGCGTCTGGCGGCGACATTCATAGTGAAGTTACGACGATATTTTTTTATGGGCACTCGTGCTCGGCTATTTCTGATGGGAAACGGTGGTGGGGATGGAAAAGCGGGATGGGCATGGTACAAAATAGAGCAGACAAGGTGCGGGAGGGGCAAGCATAAAGGAAAATGAGTGCATAACATGTCGGATGCGATCATACCAGCACTAAAGCACCGGATCCCATCAGAACTCCGAAGTTAAGCGTGCTTGGGCGAGAGTAGTACTAGGATGGGTGACCTCCTGGGAAGTCCTCGTGTTGCATCCCTTTTTTTTGCATCTGGCGGCGACATTCATAGTGAAGTTACGACGATATTTTTTTATGGGCACTCGTGCTCGGCTATTTCTGATGGGAAACGGTGGTGGGGATGGAAAAGCGGGATGGGCATGGTACAAAATAGAGCAGACAAGGTGCGGGAGGGGCAAGCATAAAGGAAAATGAGTGCATAACATGTCGGATGCGATCATACCAGCACTAAAGCACCGGATCCCATCAGAACTCCGAAGTTAAGCGTGCTTGGGCGAGAGTAGTACTAGGATGGGTGACCTCCTGGGAAGTCCTCGTGTTGCATCCCTTTTTTTTGCGTCTGGCGGCGACATTCATAGTGAAGTTACGACGATATTTTTTTATGGGCACTCGTGCTCGGCTATTTCTGATGGGAAACGGTGGTGGGGATGGAAAAGCGGGATGGGCATGGTACAAAATAGAGCAGACAAGGTGCGGGAGGGGCAAGCATAAAGGAAAATGAGTGCATAACATGTCGGATGCGATCATACCAGCACTAAAGCACCGGATCCCATCAGAACTCCGAAGTTAAGCGTGCTTGGGCGAGAGTAGTACTAGGATGGGTGACCTCCTGGGAAGTCCTCGTGTTGCATCCCTTTTTTTTGCGTCTGGCGGCGACATTCATAGTGAAGTTACGACGATATTTTTTTATGGGCACTCGTGCTCGGCTATTTCTGATGGGAAACGGTGGTGGGGATGGAAAAGCGGGATGGGCATGGTACAAAATAGAGCAGACAAGGTGCGGGAGGGGCAAGCATAAAGGAAAATGAGTGCATAACATGTCGGATGCGATCATACCAGCACTAAAGCACCGGATCCCATCAGAACTCCGAAGTTAAGCGTGCTTGGGCGAGAGTAGTACTAGGATGGGTGACCTCCTGGGAAGTCCTCGTGTTGCATCCCTTTTTTTTGCATCTGGCGGCGACATTCATAGTGAAGTTACGACGATATTTTTTTATGGGCACTCGTGCTCGGCTATTTCTGATGGGAAACGGTGGTGGGGATGGAAAAGCGGGATGGGCATGGTACAAAATAGAGCAGACAAGGTGCGGGAGGGGCAAGCATAAAGGAAAATGAGTGCATAACATGTCGGATGCGATCATACCAGCACTAAAGCACCGGATCCCATCAGAACTCCGAAGTTAAGCGTGCTTGGGCGAGAGTAGTACTAGGATGGGTGACCTCCTGGGAAGTCCTCGTGTTGCATCCCTTTTTTTTGCATCTGGCGGCGACATTCATAGTGAAGTTACGACGATATTTTTTTATGGGCACTCGTGCTCGGCTATTTCTGATGGGAAACGGTGGTGGGGATGGAAAAGCGGGATGGGCATGGTACAAAATAGAGCAGACAAGGTGCGGGAGGGGCAAGCATAAAGGAAAATGAGTGCATAACATGTCGGATGCGATCATACCAGCACTAAAGCACCGGATCCCATCAGAACTCCGAAGTTAAGCGTGCTTGGGCGAGAGTAGTACTAGGATGGGTGACCTCCTGGGAAGTCCTCGTGTTGCATCCCTTTTTTTTGCATCTGGCGGCGACATTCATAGTGAAGTTACGACGATATTTTTTTATGGGCACTCGTGCTCGGCTATTTCTGATGGGAAACGGTGGTGGGGATGGAAAAGCGGGATGGGCATGGTACAAAATAGAGCAGACAAGGTGCGGGAGGGGCAAGCATAAAGGAAAATGAGTGCATAACATGTCGGATGCGATCATACCAGCACTAAAGCACCGGATCCCATCAGAACTCCGAAGTTAAGCGTGCTTGGGCGAGAGTAGTACTAGGATGGGTGACCTCCTGGGAAGTCCTCGTGTTGCATCCCTTTTTTTTTGCATCTGGCGGCGACATTCATAGTGAAGTTACGACGATATTTTTTTATGGGCACTCGTGCTCGGCTATTTCTGATGGGAAACGGTGGTGGGGATGGAAAAGCGGGATGGGCATGGTACAAAATAGAGCAGACAAGGTGCGGGAGGGGCAAGCATAAAGGAAAATGAGTGCATAACATGTCGGATGCGATCATACCAGCACTAAAGCACCGGATCCCATCAGAACTCCGAAGTTAAGCGTGCTTGGGCGAGAGTAGTACTAGGATGGGTGACCTCCTGGGAAGTCCTCGTGTTGCATCCCTTTTTTTTTGCGTCTGGCGGCGACATTCATAGTGAAGTTACGACGATATTTTTTTATGGGCACTCGTGCTCGGCTATTTCTGATGGGAAACGGTGGTGGGGATGGAAAAGCGGGATGGGCATGGTACAAAATAGAGCAGACAAGGTGCGGGAGGGGCAAGCATAAAGGAAAATGAGTGCATAACATGTCGGATGCGATCATACCAGCACTAAAGCACCGGATCCCATCAGAACTCCGAAGTTAAGCGTGCTTGGGCGAGAGTAGTACTAGGATGGGTGACCTCCTGGGAAGTCCTCGTGTTGCATCCCTTTTTTTTGCGTCTGGCGGCGACATTCATAGTGAAGTTACGACGATATTTTTTTATGGGCACTCGTGCTCGGCTATTTCTGATGGGAAACGGTGGTGGGGATGGAAAAGCGGGATGGGCATGGTACAAAATAGAGCAGACAAGGTGCGGGAGGGGCAAGCATAAAGGAAAATGAGTGCATAACATGTCGGATGCGATCATACCAGCACTAAAGCACCGGATCCCATCAGAACTCCGAAGTTAAGCGTGCTTGGGCGAGAGTAGTACTAGGATGGGTGACCTCCTGGGAAGTCCTCGTGTTGCATCCCTTTTTTTTGCATCTGGCGGCGACATTCATAGTGAAGTTACGACGATATTTTTTTATGGGCACTCGTGCTCGGCTATTTCTGATGGGAAACGGTGGTGGGGATGGAAAAGCGGGATGGGCATGGTACAAAATAGAGCAGACAAGGTGCGGGAGGGGCAAGCATAAAGGAAAATGAGTGCATAACATGTCGGATGCGATCATACCAGCACTAAAGCACCGGATCCCATCAGAACTCCGAAGTTAAGCGTGCTTGGGCGAGAGTAGTACTAGGATGGGTGACCTCCTGGGAAGTCCTCGTGTTGCATCCCTTTTTTTTGCGTCTGGCGGCGACATTCATAGTGAAGTTACGACGATATTTTTTTATGGGCACTCGTGCTCGGCTATTTCTGATGGGAAACGGTGGTGGGGATGGAAAAGCGGGATGGGCATGGTACAAAATAGAGCAGACAAGGTGCGGGAGGGGCAAGCATAAAGGAAAATGAGTGCATAACATGTCGGATGCGATCATACCAGCACTAAAGCACCGGATCCCATCAGAACTCCGAAGTTAAGCGTGCTTGGGCGAGAGTAGTACTAGGATGGGTGACCTCCTGGGAAGTCCTCGTGTTGCATCCCTTTTTTTTGCGTCTGGCGGCGACATTCATAGTGAAGTTACGACGATATTTTTTTATGGGCACTCGTGCTCGGCTATTTCTGATGGGAAACGGTGGTGGGGATGGAAAAGCGGGATGGGCATGGTACAAAATAGAGCAGACAAGGTGCGGGAGGGGCAAGCATAAAGGAAAATGAGTGCATAACATGTCGGATGCGATCATACCAGCACTAAAGCACCGGATCCCATCAGAACTCCGAAGTTAAGCGTGCTTGGGCGAGAGTAGTACTAGGATGGGTGACCTCCTGGGAAGTCCTCGTGTTGCATCCCTTTTTGCGTCTGGCGGCGACATTCATAGTGAAGTTACGACGATATTTTTTTATGGGCACTCGTGCTCGGCTATTTCTGATGGGAAACGGTGGTGGGGATGGAAAAGCGGGATGGGCATGGTACAAAATAGAGCAGACAAGGTGCGGGAGGGGCAAGCATAAAGGAAAATGAGTGCATAACATGTCGGATGCGATCATACCAGCACTAAAGCACCGGATCCCATCAGAACTCCGAAGTTAAGCGTGCTTGGGCGAGAGTAGTACTAGGATGGGTGACCTCCTGGGAAGTCCTCGTGTTGCATCCCTTTTTTTTGCATCTGGCGGCGACATTCATAGTGAAGTTACGACGATATTTTTTTATGGGCACTCGTGCTCGGCTATTTCTGATGGGAAACGGTGGTGGGGATGGAAAAGCGGGATGGGCATGGTACAAAATAGAGCAGACAAGGTGCGGGAGGGGCAAGCATAAAGGAAAATGAGTGCATAACATGTCGGATGCGATCATACCAGCACTAAAGCACCGGATCCCATCAGAACTCCGAAGTTAAGCGTGCTTGGGCGAGAGTAGTACTAGGATGGGTGACCTCCTGGGAAGTCCTCGTGTTGCATCCCTTTTTTTTGCATCTGGCGGCGACATTCATAGTGAAGTTACGACGATATTTTTTTATGGGCACTCGTGCTCGGCTATTTCTGATGGGAAACGGTGGTGGGGATGGAAAAGCGGGATGGGCATGGTACAAAATAGAGCAGACAAGGTGCGGGAGGGGCAAGCATAAAGGAAAATGAGTGCATAACATGTCGGATGCGATCATACCAGCACTAAAGCACCGGATCCCATCAGAACTCCGAAGTTAAGCGTGCTTGGGCGAGAGTAGTACTAGGATGGGTGACCTCCTGGGAAGTCCTCGTGTTGCATCCCTTTTTTTTGCATCTGGCGGCGACATTCATAGTGAAGTTACGACGATATTTTTTTATGGGCACTCGTGCTCGGCTATTTCTGATGGGAAACGGTGGTGGGGATGGAAAAGCGGGATGGGCATGGTACAAAATAGAGCAGACAAGGTGCGGGAGGGGCAAGCATAAAGGAAAATGAGTGCATAACATGTCGGATGCGATCATACCAGCACTAAAGCACCGGATCCCATCAGAACTCCGAAGTTAAGCGTGCTTGGGCGAGAGTAGTACTAGGATGGGTGACCTCCTGGGAAGTCCTCGTGTTGCATCCCTTTTTTTTGCGTCTGGCGGCGACATTCATAGTGAAGTTACGACGATATTTTTTTATGGGCACTCGTGCTCGGCTATTTCTGATGGGAAACGGTGGTGGGGATGGAAAAGCGGGATGGGCATGGTACAAAATAGAGCAGACAAGGTGCGGGAGGGGCAAGCATAAAGGAAAATGAGTGCATAACATGTCGGATGCGATCATACCAGCACTAAAGCACCGGATCCCATCAGAACTCCGAAGTTAAGCGTGCTTGGGCGAGAGTAGTACTAGGATGGGTGACCTCCTGGGAAGTCCTCGTGTTGCATCCCTTTTTTTTGCGTCTGGCGGCGACATTCATAGTGAAGTTACGACGATATTTTTTTATGGGCACTCGTGCTCGGCTATTTCTGATGGGAAACGGTGGTGGGGATGGAAAAGCGGGATGGGCATGGTACAAAATAGAGCAGACAAGGTGCGGGAGGGGCAAGCATAAAGGAAAATGAGTGCATAACATGTCGGATGCGATCATACCAGCACTAAAGCACCGGATCCCATCAGAACTCCGAAGTTAAGCGTGCTTGGGCGAGAGTAGTACTAGGATGGGTGACCTCCTGGGAAGTCCTCGTGTTGCATCCCTTTTTTTTGCATCTGGCGGCGACATTCATAGTGAAGTTACGACGATATTTTTTTATGGGCACTCGTGCTCGGCTATTTCTGATGGGAAACGGTGGTGGGGATGGAAAAGCGGGATGGGCATGGTACAAAATAGAGCAGACAAGGTGCGGGAGGGGCAAGCATAAAGGAAAATGAGTGCATAACATGTCGGATGCGATCATACCAGCACTAAAGCACCGGATCCCATCAGAACTCCGAAGTTAAGCGTGCTTGGGCGAGAGTAGTACTAGGATGGGTGACCTCCTGGGAAGTCCTCGTGTTGCATCCCTTTTTTTTGCATCTGGCGGCGACATTCATAGTGAAGTTACGACGATATTTTTTTATGGGCACTCGTGCTCGGCTATTTCTGATGGGAAACGGTGGTGGGGATGGAAAAGCGGGATGGGCATGGTACAAAATAGAGCAGACAAGGTGCGGGAGGGGCAAGCATAAAGGAAAATGAGTGCATAACATGTCGGATGCGATCATACCAGCACTAAAGCACCGGATCCCATCAGAACTCCGAAGTTAAGCGTGCTTGGGCGAGAGTAGTACTAGGATGGGTGACCTCCTGGGAAGTCCTCGTGTTGCATCCCTTTTTTTTGCATCTGGCGGCGACATTCATAGTGAAGTTACGACGATATTTTTTTATGGGCACTCGTGCTCGGCTATTTCTGATGGGAAACGGTGGTGGGGATGGAAAAGCGGGATGGGCATGGTACAAAATAGAGCAGACAAGGTGCGGGAGGGGCAAGCATAAAGGAAAATGAGTGCATAACATGTCGGATGCGATCATACCAGCACTAAAGCACCGGATCCCATCAGAACTCCGAAGTTAAGCGTGCTTGGGCGAGAGTAGTACTAGGATGGGTGACCTCCTGGGAAGTCCTCGTGTTGCATCCCTTTTTTTTGCGTCTGGCGGCGACATTCATAGTGAAGTTACGACGATATTTTTTTATGGGCACTCGTGCTCGGCTATTTCTGATGGGAAACGGTGGTGGGGATGGAAAAGCGGGATGGGCATGGTACAAAATAGAGCAGACAAGGTGCGGGAGGGGCAAGCATAAAGGAAAATGAGTGCATAACATGTCGGATGCGATCATACCAGCACTAAAGCACCGGATCCCATCAGAACTCCGAAGTTAAGCGTGCTTGGGCGAGAGTAGTACTAGGATGGGTGACCTCCTGGGAAGTCCTCGTGTTGCATCCCTTTTTTTTGCATCTGGCGGCGACATTCATAGTGAAGTTACGACGATATTTTTTTATGGGCACTCGTGCTCGGCTATTTCTGATGGGAAACGGTGGTGGGGATGGAAAAGCGGGATGGGCATGGTACAAAATAGAGCAGACAAGGTGCGGGAGGGGCAAGCATAAAGGAAAATGAGTGCATAACATGTCGGATGCGATCATACCAGCACTAAAGCACCGGATCCCATCAGAACTCCGAAGTTAAGCGTGCTTGGGCGAGAGTAGTACTAGGATGGGTGACCTCCTGGGAAGTCCTCGTGTTGCATCCCTTTTTTTTGCATCTGGCGGCGACATTCATAGTGAAGTTACGACGATATTTTTTTATGGGCACTCGTGCTCGGCTATTTCTGATGGGAAACGGTGGTGGGGATGGAAAAGCGGGATGGGCATGGTACAAAATAGAGCAGACAAGGTGCGGGAGGGGCAAGCATAAAGGAAAATGAGTGCATAACATGTCGGATGCGATCATACCAGCACTAAAGCACCGGATCCCATCAGAACTCCGAAGTTAAGCGTGCTTGGGCGAGAGTAGTACTAGGATGGGTGACCTCCTGGGAAGTCCTCGTGTTGCATCCCTTTTTTTTGCATCTGGCGGCGACATTCATAGTGAAGTTACGACGATATTTTTTTATGGGCACTCGTGCTCGGCTATTTCTGATGGGAAACGGTGGTGGGGATGGAAAAGCGGGATGGGCATGGTACAAAATAGAGCAGACAAGGTGCGGGAGGGGCAAGCATAAAGGAAAATGAGTGCATAACATGTCGGATGCGATCATACCAGCACTAAAGCACCGGATCCCATCAGAACTCCGAAGTTAAGCGTGCTTGGGCGAGAGTAGTACTAGGATGGGTGACCTCCTGGGAAGTCCTCGTGTTGCATCCCTTTTTTTTGCATCTGGCGGCGACATTCATAGTGAAGTTACGACGATATTTTTTTATGGGCACTCGTGCTCGGCTATTTCTGATGGGAAACGGTGGTGGGGATGGAAAAGCGGGATGGGCATGGTACAAAATAGAGCAGACAAGGTGCGGGAGGGGCAAGCATAAAGGAAAATGAGTGCATAACATGTCGGATGCGATCATACCAGCACTAAAGCACCGGATCCCATCAGAACTCCGAAGTTAAGCGTGCTTGGGCGAGAGTAGTACTAGGATGGGTGACCTCCTGGGAAGTCCTCGTGTTGCATCCCTTTTTTTTGCGTCTGGCGGCGACATTCATAGTGAAGTTACGACGATATTTTTTTATGGGCACTCGTGCTCGGCTATTTCTGATGGGAAACGGTGGTGGGGATGGAAAAGCGGGATGGGCATGGTACAAAATAGAGCAGACAAGGTGCGGGAGGGGCAAGCATAAAGGAAAATGAGTGCATAACATGTCGGATGCGATCATACCAGCACTAAAGCACCGGATCCCATCAGAACTCCGAAGTTAAGCGTGCTTGGGCGAGAGTAGTACTAGGATGGGTGACCTCCTGGGAAGTCCTCGTGTTGCATCCCTTTTTTTTGCATCTGGCGGCGACATTCATAGTGAAGTTACGACGATATTTTTTTATGGGCACTCGTGCTCGGCTATTTCTGATGGGAAACGGTGGTGGGGATGGAAAAGCGGGATGGGCATGGTACAAAATAGAGCAGACAAGGTGCGGGAGGGGCAAGCATAAAGGAAAATGAGTGCATAACATGTCGGATGCGATCATACCAGCACTAAAGCACCGGATCCCATCAGAACTCCGAAGTTAAGCGTGCTTGGGCGAGAGTAGTACTAGGATGGGTGACCTCCTGGGAAGTCCTCGTGTTGCATCCCTTTTTTTTGCATCTGGCGGCGACATTCATAGTGAAGTTACGACGATATTTTTTTATGGGCACTCGTGCTCGGCTATTTCTGATGGGAAACGGTGGTGGGGATGGAAAAGCGGGATGGGCATGGTACAAAATAGAGCAGACAAGGTGCGGGAGGGGCAAGCATAAAGGAAAATGAGTGCATAACATGTCGGATGCGATCATACCAGCACTAAAGCACCGGATCCCATCAGAACTCCGAAGTTAAGCGTGCTTGGGCGAGAGTAGTACTAGGATGGGTGACCTCCTGGGAAGTCCTCGTGTTGCATCCCTTTTTTTTGCGTCTGGCGGCGACATTCATAGTGAAGTTACGACGATATTTTTTTATGGGCACTCGTGCTCGGCTATTTCTGATGGGAAACGGTGGTGGGGATGGAAAAGCGGGATGGGCATGGTACAAAATAGAGCAGACAAGGTGCGGGAGGGGCAAGCATAAAGGAAAATGAGTGCATAACATGTCGGATGCGATCATACCAGCACTAAAGCACCGGATCCCATCAGAACTCCGAAGTTAAGCGTGCTTGGGCGAGAGTAGTACTAGGATGGGTGACCTCCTGGGAAGTCCTCGTGTTGCATCCCTTTTTTTTGCATCTGGCGGCGACATTCATAGTGAAGTTACGACGATATTTTTTTATGGGCACTCGTGCTCGGCTATTTCTGATGGGAAACGGTGGTGGGGATGGAAAAGCGGGATGGGCATGGTACAAAATAGAGCAGACAAGGTGCGGGAGGGGCAAGCATAAAGGAAAATGAGTGCATAACATGTCGGATGCGATCATACCAGCACTAAAGCACCGGATCCCATCAGAACTCCGAAGTTAAGCGTGCTTGGGCGAGAGTAGTACTAGGATGGGTGACCTCCTGGGAAGTCCTCGTGTTGCATCCCTTTTTTTTGCATCTGGCGGCGACATTCATAGTGAAGTTACGACGATATTTTTTTATGGGCACTCGTGCTCGGCTATTTCTGATGGGAAACGGTGGTGGGGATGGAAAAGCGGGATGGGCATGGTACAAAATAGAGCAGACAAGGTGCGGGAGGGGCAAGCATAAAGGAAAATGAGTGCATAACATGTCGGATGCGATCATACCAGCACTAAAGCACCGGATCCCATCAGAACTCCGAAGTTAAGCGTGCTTGGGCGAGAGTAGTACTAGGATGGGTGACCTCCTGGGAAGTCCTCGTGTTGCATCCCTTTTTTTTGCGTCTGGCGGCGACATTCATAGTGAAGTTACGACGATATTTTTTTATGGGCACTCGTGCTCGGCTATTTCTGATGGGAAACGGTGGTGGGGATGGAAAAGCGGGATGGGCATGGTACAAAATAGAGCAGACAAGGTGCGGGAGGGGCAAGCATAAAGGAAAATGAGTGCATAACATGTCGGATGCGATCATACCAGCACTAAAGCACCGGATCCCATCAGAACTCCGAAGTTAAGCGTGCTTGGGCGAGAGTAGTACTAGGATGGGTGACCTCCTGGGAAGTCCTCGTGTTGCATCCCTTTTTTTTGCATCTGGCGGCGACATTCATAGTGAAGTTACGACGATATTTTTTTATGGGCACTCGTGCTCGGCTATTTCTGATGGGAAACGGTGGTGGGGATGGAAAAGCGGGATGGGCATGGTACAAAATAGAGCAGACAAGGTGCGGGAGGGGCAAGCATAAAGGAAAATGAGTGCATAACATGTCGGATGCGATCATACCAGCACTAAAGCACCGGATCCCATCAGAACTCCGAAGTTAAGCGTGCTTGGGCGAGAGTAGTACTAGGATGGGTGACCTCCTGGGAAGTCCTCGTGTTGCATCCCTTTTTTTTGCATCTGGCGGCGACATTCATAGTGAAGTTACGACGATATTTTTTTATGGGCACTCGTGCTCGGCTATTTCTGATGGGAAACGGTGGTGGGGATGGAAAAGCGGGATGGGCATGGTACAAAATAGAGCAGACAAGGTGCGGGAGGGGCAAGCATAAAGGAAAATGAGTGCATAACATGTCGGATGCGATCATACCAGCACTAAAGCACCGGATCCCATCAGAACTCCGAAGTTAAGCGTGCTTGGGCGAGAGTAGTACTAGGATGGGTGACCTCCTGGGAAGTCCTCGTGTTGCATCCCTTTTTTTTGCATCTGGCGGCGACATTCATAGTGAAGTTACGACGATATTTTTTTATGGGCACTCGTGCTCGGCTATTTCTGATGGGAAACGGTGGTGGGGATGGAAAAGCGGGATGGGCATGGTACAAAATAGAGCAGACAAGGTGCGGGAGGGGCAAGCATAAAGGAAAATGAGTGCATAACATGTCGGATGCGATCATACCAGCACTAAAGCACCGGATCCCATCAGAACTCCGAAGTTAAGCGTGCTTGGGCGAGAGTAGTACTAGGATGGGTGACCTCCTGGGAAGTCCTCGTGTTGCATCCCTTTTTTTTGCATCTGGCGGCGACATTCATAGTGAAGTTACGACGATATTTTTTTATGGGCACTCGTGCTCGGCTATTTCTGATGGGAAACGGTGGTGGGGATGGAAAAGCGGGATGGGCATGGTACAAAATAGAGCAGACAAGGTGCGGGAGGGGCAAGCATAAAGGAAAATGAGTGCATAACATGTCGGATGCGATCATACCAGCACTAAAGCACCGGATCCCATCAGAACTCCGAAGTTAAGCGTGCTTGGGCGAGAGTAGTACTAGGATGGGTGACCTCCTGGGAAGTCCTCGTGTTGCATCCCTTTTTTTTGCGTCTGGCGGCGACATTCATAGTGAAGTTACGACGATATTTTTTTATGGGCACTCGTGCTCGGCTATTTCTGATGGGAAACGGTGGTGGGGATGGAAAAGCGGGATGGGCATGGTACAAAATAGAGCAGACAAGGTGCGGGAGGGGCAAGCATAAAGGAAAATGAGTGCATAACATGTCGGATGCGATCATACCAGCACTAAAGCACCGGATCCCATCAGAACTCCGAAGTTAAGCGTGCTTGGGCGAGAGTAGTACTAGGATGGGTGACCTCCTGGGAAGTCCTCGTGTTGCATCCCTTTTTTTTGCATCTGGCGGCGACATTCATAGTGAAGTTACGACGATATTTTTTTATGGGCACTCGTGCTCGGCTATTTCTGATGGGAAACGGTGGTGGGGATGGAAAAGCGGGATGGGCATGGTACAAAATAGAGCAGACAAGGTGCGGGAGGGGCAAGCATAAAGGAAAATGAGTGCATAACATGTCGGATGCGATCATACCAGCACTAAAGCACCGGATCCCATCAGAACTCCGAAGTTAAGCGTGCTTGGGCGAGAGTAGTACTAGGATGGGTGACCTCCTGGGAAGTCCTCGTGTTGCATCCCTTTTTTTTGCGTCTGGCGGCGACATTCATAGTGAAGTTACGACGATATTTTTTTATGGGCACTCGTGCTCGGCTATTTCTGATGGGAAACGGTGGTGGGGATGGAAAAGCGGGATGGGCATGGTACAAAATAGAGCAGACAAGGTGCGGGAGGGGCAAGCATAAAGGAAAATGAGTGCATAACATGTCGGATGCGATCATACCAGCACTAAAGCACCGGATCCCATCAGAACTCCGAAGTTAAGCGTGCTTGGGCGAGAGTAGTACTAGGATGGGTGACCTCCTGGGAAGTCCTCGTGTTGCATCCCTTTTTTTTGCATCTGGCGGCGACATTCATAGTGAAGTTACGACGATATTTTTTTATGGGCACTCGTGCTCGGCTATTTCTGATGGGAAACGGTGGTGGGGATGGAAAAGCGGGATGGGCATGGTACAAAATAGAGCAGACAAGGTGCGGGAGGGGCAAGCATAAAGGAAAATGAGTGCATAACATGTCGGATGCGATCATACCAGCACTAAAGCACCGGATCCCATCAGAACTCCGAAGTTAAGCGTGCTTGGGCGAGAGTAGTACTAGGATGGGTGACCTCCTGGGAAGTCCTCGTGTTGCATCCCTTTTTTTTGCATCTGGCGGCGACATTCATAGTGAAGTTACGACGATATTTTTTTATGGGCACTCGTGCTCGGCTATTTCTGATGGGAAACGGTGGTGGGGATGGAAAAGCGGGATGGGCATGGTACAAAATAGAGCAGACAAGGTGCGGGAGGGGCAAGCATAAAGGAAAATGAGTGCATAACATGTCGGATGCGATCATACCAGCACTAAAGCACCGGATCCCATCAGAACTCCGAAGTTAAGCGTGCTTGGGCGAGAGTAGTACTAGGATGGGTGACCTCCTGGGAAGTCCTCGTGTTGCATCCCTTTTTTTTGCATCTGGCGGCGACATTCATAGTGAAGTTACGACGATATTTTTTTATGGGCACTCGTGCTCGGCTATTTCTGATGGGAAACGGTGGTGGGGATGGAAAAGCGGGATGGGCATGGTACAAAATAGAGCAGACAAGGTGCGGGAGGGGCAAGCATAAAGGAAAATGAGTGCATAACATGTCGGATGCGATCATACCAGCACTAAAGCACCGGATCCCATCAGAACTCCGAAGTTAAGCGTGCTTGGGCGAGAGTAGTACTAGGATGGGTGACCTCCTGGGAAGTCCTCGTGTTGCATCCCTTTTTTTTGCATCTGGCGGCGACATTCATAGTGAAGTTACGACGATATTTTTTTATGGGCACTCGTGCTCGGCTATTTCTGATGGGAAACGGTGGTGGGGATGGAAAAGCGGGATGGGCATGGTACAAAATAGAGCAGACAAGGTGCGGGAGGGGCAAGCATAAAGGAAAATGAGTGCATAACATGTCGGATGCGATCATACCAGCACTAAAGCACCGGATCCCATCAGAACTCCGAAGTTAAGCGTGCTTGGGCGAGAGTAGTACTAGGATGGGTGACCTCCTGGGAAGTCCTCGTGTTGCATCCCTTTTTTTTGCGTCTGGCGGCGACATTCATAGTGAAGTTACGACGATATTTTTTTATGGGCACTCGTGCTCGGCTATTTCTGATGGGAAACGGTGGTGGGGATGGAAAAGCGGGATGGGCATGGTACAAAATAGAGCAGACAAGGTGCGGGAGGGGCAAGCATAAAGGAAAATGAGTGCATAACATGTCGGATGCGATCATACCAGCACTAAAGCACCGGATCCCATCAGAACTCCGAAGTTAAGCGTGCTTGGGCGAGAGTAGTACTAGGATGGGTGACCTCCTGGGAAGTCCTCGTGTTGCATCCCTTTTTTTTGCGTCTGGCGGCGACATTCATAGTGAAGTTACGACGATATTTTTTTATGGGCACTCGTGCTCGGCTATTTCTGATGGGAAACGGTGGTGGGGATGGAAAAGCGGGATGGGCATGGTACAAAATAGAGCAGACAAGGTGCGGGAGGGGCAAGCATAAAGGAAAATGAGTGCATAACATGTCGGATGCGATCATACCAGCACTAAAGCACCGGATCCCATCAGAACTCCGAAGTTAAGCGTGCTTGGGCGAGAGTAGTACTAGGATGGGTGACCTCCTGGGAAGTCCTCGTGTTGCATCCCTTTTTTTTGCATCTGGCGGCGACATTCATAGTGAAGTTACGACGATATTTTTTTATGGGCACTCGTGCTCGGCTATTTCTGATGGGAAACGGTGGTGGGGATGGAAAAGCGGGATGGGCATGGTACAAAATAGAGCAGACAAGGTGCGGGAGGGGCAAGCATAAAGGAAAATGAGTGCATAACATGTCGGATGCGATCATACCAGCACTAAAGCACCGGATCCCATCAGAACTCCGAAGTTAAGCGTGCTTGGGCGAGAGTAGTACTAGGATGGGTGACCTCCTGGGAAGTCCTCGTGTTGCATCCCTTTTTTTTGCATCTGGCGGCGACATTCATAGTGAAGTTACGACGATATTTTTTTATGGGCACTCGTGCTCGGCTATTTCTGATGGGAAACGGTGGTGGGGATGGAAAAGCGGGATGGGCATGGTACAAAATAGAGCAGACAAGGTGCGGGAGGGGCAAGCATAAAGGAAAATGAGTGCATAACATGTCGGATGCGATCATACCAGCACTAAAGCACCGGATCCCATCAGAACTCCGAAGTTAAGCGTGCTTGGGCGAGAGTAGTACTAGGATGGGTGACCTCCTGGGAAGTCCTCGTGTTGCATCCCTTTTTTTTGCATCTGGCGGCGACATTCATAGTGAAGTTACGACGATATTTTTTTATGGGCACTCGTGCTCGGCTATTTCTGATGGGAAACGGTGGTGGGGATGGAAAAGCGGGATGGGCATGGTACAAAATAGAGCAGACAAGGTGCGGGAGGGGCAAGCATAAAGGAAAATGAGTGCATAACATGTCGGATGCGATCATACCAGCACTAAAGCACCGGATCCCATCAGAACTCCGAAGTTAAGCGTGCTTGGGCGAGAGTAGTACTAGGATGGGTGACCTCCTGGGAAGTCCTCGTGTTGCATCCTTTTTTTTTGCGGCGGCGACATTCATAGTGAAGTTACGACGATATTTTTTTATGGGCACTCGTGCTCGGCTATTTCTGATGGGAAACGGTGGTGGGGATGGAAAAGCGGGATGGGCATGGTACAAAATAGAGCAGACAAGGTGCGGGAGGGGCAAGCATAAAGGAAAATGAGTGCATAACATGTCGGATGCGATCATACCAGCACTAAAGCACCGGATCCCATCAGAACTCCGAAGTTAAGCGTGCTTGGGCGAGAGTAGTACTAGGATGGGTGACCTCCTGGGAAGTCCTCGTGTTGCATCCCTTTTTTTTGCATCTGGCGGCGACATTCATAGTGAAGTTACGACGATATTTTTTTATGGGCACTCGTGCTCGGCTATTTCTGATGGGAAACGGTGGTGGGGATGGAAAAGCGGGATGGGCATGGTACAAAATAGAGCAGACAAGGTGCGGGAGGGGCAAGCATAAAGGAAAATGAGTGCATAACATGTCGGATGCGATCATACCAGCACTAAAGCACCGGATCCCATCAGAACTCCGAAGTTAAGCGTGCTTGGGCGAGAGTAGTACTAGGATGGGTGACCTCCTGGGAAGTCCTCGTGTTGCATCCCTTTTTTTTGCATCTGGCGGCGACATTCATAGTGAAGTTACGACGATATTTTTTTATGGGCACTCGTGCTCGGCTATTTCTGATGGGAAACGGTGGTGGGGATGGAAAAGCGGGATGGGCATGGTACAAAATAGAGCAGACAAGGTGCGGGAGGGGCAAGCATAAAGGAAAATGAGTGCATAACATGTCGGATGCGATCATACCAGCACTAAAGCACCGGATCCCATCAGAACTCCGAAGTTAAGCGTGCTTGGGCGAGAGTAGTACTAGGATGGGTGACCTCCTGGGAAGTCCTCGTGTTGCATCCCTTTTTTTTGCATCTGGCGGCGACATTCATAGTGAAGTTACGACGATATTTTTTTATGGGCACTCGTGCTCGGCTATTTCTGATGGGAAACGGTGGTGGGGATGGAAAAGCGGGATGGGCATGGTACAAAATAGAGCAGACAAGGTGCGGGAGGGGCAAGCATAAAGGAAAATGAGTGCATAACATGTCGGATGCGATCATACCAGCACTAAAGCACCGGATCCCATCAGAACTCCGAAGTTAAGCGTGCTTGGGCGAGAGTAGTACTAGGATGGGTGACCTCCTGGGAAGTCCTCGTGTTGCATCCCTTTTTTTTGCATCTGGCGGCGACATTCATAGTGAAGTTACGACGATATTTTTTTATGGGCACTCGTGCTCGGCTATTTCTGATGGGAAACGGTGGTGGGGATGGAAAAGCGGGATGGGCATGGTACAAAATAGAGCAGACAAGGTGCGGGAGGGGCAAGCATAAAGGAAAATGAGTGCATAACATGTCGGATGCGATCATACCAGCACTAAAGCACCGGATCCCATCAGAACTCCGAAGTTAAGCGTGCTTGGGCGAGAGTAGTACTAGGATGGGTGACCTCCTGGGAAGTCCTCGTGTTGCATCCCTTTTTTTTGCATCTGGCGGCGACATTCATAGTGAAGTTACGACGATATTTTTTTATGGGCACTCGTGCTCGGCTATTTCTGATGGGAAACGGTGGTGGGGATGGAAAAGCGGGATGGGCATGGTACAAAATAGAGCAGACAAGGTGCGGGAGGGGCAAGCATAAAGGAAAATGAGTGCATAACATGTCGGATGCGATCATACCAGCACTAAAGCACCGGATCCCATCAGAACTCCGAAGTTAAGCGTGCTTGGGCGAGAGTAGTACTAGGATGGGTGACCTCCTGGGAAGTCCTCGTGTTGCATCCCTTTTTTTTGCATCTGGCGGCGACATTCATAGTGAAGTTACGACGATATTTTTTTATGGGCACTCGTGCTCGGCTATTTCTGATGGGAAACGGTGGTGGGGATGGAAAAGCGGGATGGGCATGGTACAAAATAGAGCAGACAAGGTGCGGGAGGGGCAAGCATAAAGGAAAATGAGTGCATAACATGTCGGATGCGATCATACCAGCACTAAAGCACCGGATCCCATCAGAACTCCGAAGTTAAGCGTGCTTGGGCGAGAGTAGTACTAGGATGGGTGACCTCCTGGGAAGTCCTCGTGTTGCATCCCTTTTTTTTGCATCTGGCGGCGACATTCATAGTGAAGTTACGACGATATTTTTTTATGGGCACTCGTGCTCGGCTATTTCTGATGGGAAACGGTGGTGGGGATGGAAAAGCGGGATGGGCATGGTACAAAATAGAGCAGACAAGGTGCGGGAGGGGCAAGCATAAAGGAAAATGAGTGCATAACATGTCGGATGCGATCATACCAGCACTAAAGCACCGGATCCCATCAGAACTCCGAAGTTAAGCGTGCTTGGGCGAGAGTAGTACTAGGATGGGTGACCTCCTGGGAAGTCCTCGTGTTGCATCCCTTTTTTTTGCATCTGGCGGCGACATTCATAGTGAAGTTACGACGATATTTTTTTATGGGCACTCGTGCTCGGCTATTTCTGATGGGAAACGGTGGTGGGGATGGAAAAGCGGGATGGGCATGGTACAAAATAGAGCAGACAAGGTGCGGGAGGGGCAAGCATAAAGGAAAATGAGTGCATAACATGTCGGATGCGATCATACCAGCACTAAAGCACCGGATCCCATCAGAACTCCGAAGTTAAGCGTGCTTGGGCGAGAGTAGTACTAGGATGGGTGACCTCCTGGGAAGTCCTCGTGTTGCATCCCTTTTTTTTGCGTCTGGCGGCGACATTCATAGTGAAGTTACGACGATATTTTTTTATGGGCACTCGTGCTCGGCTATTTCTGATGGGAAACGGTGGTGGGGATGGAAAAGCGGGATGGGCATGGTACAAAATAGAGCAGACAAGGTGCGGGAGGGGCAAGCATAAAGGAAAATGAGTGCATAACATGTCGGATGCGATCATACCAGCACTAAAGCACCGGATCCCATCAGAACTCCGAAGTTAAGCGTGCTTGGGCGAGAGTAGTACTAGGATGGGTGACCTCCTGGGAAGTCCTCGTGTTGCATCCCTTTTTTTTGCATCTGGCGGCGACATTCATAGTGAAGTTACGACGATATTTTTTTATGGGCACTCGTGCTCGGCTATTTCTGATGGGAAACGGTGGTGGGGATGGAAAAGCGGGATGGGCATGGTACAAAATAGAGCAGACAAGGTGCGGGAGGGGCAAGCATAAAGGAAAATGAGTGCATAACATGTCGGATGCGATCATACCAGCACTAAAGCACCGGATCCCATCAGAACTCCGAAGTTAAGCGTGCTTGGGCGAGAGTAGTACTAGGATGGGTGACCTCCTGGGAAGTCCTCGTGTTGCATCCCTTTTTTTTGCATCTGGCGGCGACATTCATAGTGAAGTTACGACGATATTTTTTTATGGGCACTCGTGCTCGGCTATTTCTGATGGGAAACGGTGGTGGGGATGGAAAAGCGGGATGGGCATGGTACAAAATAGAGCAGACAAGGTGCGGGAGGGGCAAGCATAAAGGAAAATGAGTGCATAACATGTCGGATGCGATCATACCAGCACTAAAGCACCGGATCCCATCAGAACTCCGAAGTTAAGCGTGCTTGGGCGAGAGTAGTACTAGGATGGGTGACCTCCTGGGAAGTCCTCGTGTTGCATCCCTTTTTTTTGCGTCTGGCGGCGACATTCATAGTGAAGTTACGACGATATTTTTTTATGGGCACTCGTGCTCGGCTATTTCTGATGGGAAACGGTGGTGGGGATGGAAAAGCGGGATGGGCATGGTACAAAATAGAGCAGACAAGGTGCGGGAGGGGCAAGCATAAAGGAAAATGAGTGCATAACATGTCGGATGCGATCATACCAGCACTAAAGCACCGGATCCCATCAGAACTCCGAAGTTAAGCGTGCTTGGGCGAGAGTAGTACTAGGATGGGTGACCTCCTGGGAAGTCCTCGTGTTGCATCCCTTTTTTTTGCGTCTGGCGGCGACATTCATAGTGAAGTTACGACGATATTTTTTTATGGGCACTCGTGCTCGGCTATTTCTGATGGGAAACGGTGGTGGGGATGGAAAAGCGGGATGGGCATGGTACAAAATAGAGCAGACAAGGTGCGGGAGGGGCAAGCATAAAGGAAAATGAGTGCATAACATGTCGGATGCGATCATACCAGCACTAAAGCACCGGATCCCATCAGAACTCCGAAGTTAAGCGTGCTTGGGCGAGAGTAGTACTAGGATGGGTGACCTCCTGGGAAGTCCTCGTGTTGCATCCCTTTTTTTTGCATCTGGCGGCGACATTCATAGTGAAGTTACGACGATATTTTTTTATGGGCACTCGTGCTCGGCTATTTCTGATGGGAAACGGTGGTGGGGATGGAAAAGCGGGATGGGCATGGTACAAAATAGAGCAGACAAGGTGCGGGAGGGGCAAGCATAAAGGAAAATGAGTGCATAACATGTCGGATGCGATCATACCAGCACTAAAGCACCGGATCCCATCAGAACTCCGAAGTTAAGCGTGCTTGGGCGAGAGTAGTACTAGGATGGGTGACCTCCTGGGAAGTCCTCGTGTTGCATCCCTTTTTTTTTGCGTCTGGCGGCGACATTCATAGTGAAGTTACGACGATATTTTTTTATGGGCACTCGTGCTCGGCTATTTCTGATGGGAAACGGTGGTGGGGATGGAAAAGCGGGATGGGCATGGTACAAAATAGAGCAGACAAGGTGCGGGAGGGGCAAGCATAAAGGAAAATGAGTGCATAACATGTCGGATGCGATCATACCAGCACTAAAGCACCGGATCCCATCAGAACTCCGAAGTTAAGCGTGCTTGGGCGAGAGTAGTACTAGGATGGGTGACCTCCTGGGAAGTCCTCGTGTTGCATCCCTTTTTTTTGCGTCTGGCGGCGACATTCATAGTGAAGTTACGACGATATTTTTTTATGGGCACTCGTGCTCGGCTATTTCTGATGGGAAACGGTGGTGGGGATGGAAAAGCGGGATGGGCATGGTACAAAATAGAGCAGACAAGGTGCGGGAGGGGCAAGCATAAAGGAAAATGAGTGCATAACATGTCGGATGCGATCATACCAGCACTAAAGCACCGGATCCCATCAGAACTCCGAAGTTAAGCGTGCTTGGGCGAGAGTAGTACTAGGATGGGTGACCTCCTGGGAAGTCCTCGTGTTGCATCCCTTTTTTTTGCATCTGGCGGCGACATTCATAGTGAAGTTACGACGATATTTTTTTATGGGCACTCGTGCTCGGCTATTTCTGATGGGAAACGGTGGTGGGGATGGAAAAGCGGGATGGGCATGGTACAAAATAGAGCAGACAAGGTGCGGGAGGGGCAAGCATAAAGGAAAATGAGTGCATAACATGTCGGATGCGATCATACCAGCACTAAAGCACCGGATCCCATCAGAACTCCGAAGTTAAGCGTGCTTGGGCGAGAGTAGTACTAGGATGGGTGACCTCCTGGGAAGTCCTCGTGTTGCATCCCTTTTTTTTGTCTGGCGGCGACATTCATAGTGAAGTTACGACGATATTTTTTTATGGGCACTCGTGCTCGGCTATTTCTGATGGGAAACGGTGGTGGGGATGGAAAAGCGGGATGGGCATGGTACAAAATAGAGCAGACAAGGTGCGGGAGGGGCAAGCATAAAGGAAAATGAGTGCATAACATGTCGGATGCGATCATACCAGCACTAAAGCACCGGATCCCATCAGAACTCCGAAGTTAAGCGTGCTTGGGCGAGAGTAGTACTAGGATGGGTGACCTCCTGGGAAGTCCTCGTGTTGCATCCCTTTTTTTTGCGTCTGGCGGCGACATTCATAGTGAAGTTACGACGATATTTTTTTATGGGCACTCGTGCTCGGCTATTTCTGATGGGAAACGGTGGTGGGGATGGAAAAGCGGGATGGGCATGGTACAAAATAGAGCAGACAAGGTGCGGGAGGGGCAAGCATAAAGGAAAATGAGTGCATAACATGTCGGATGCGATCATACCAGCACTAAAGCACCGGATCCCATCAGAACTCCGAAGTTAAGCGTGCTTGGGCGAGAGTAGTACTAGGATGGGTGACCTCCTGGGAAGTCCTCGTGTTGCATCCCTTTTTTTTGCGTCTGGCGGCGACATTCATAGTGAAGTTACGACGATATTTTTTTATGGGCACTCGTGCTCGGCTATTTCTGATGGGAAACGGTGGTGGGGATGGAAAAGCGGGATGGGCATGGTACAAAATAGAGCAGACAAGGTGCGGGAGGGGCAAGCATAAAGGAAAATGAGTGCATAACATGTCGGATGCGATCATACCAGCACTAAAGCACCGGATCCCATCAGAACTCCGAAGTTAAGCGTGCTTGGGCGAGAGTAGTACTAGGATGGGTGACCTCCTGGGAAGTCCTCGTGTTGCATCCCTTTTTTTTGCATCTGGCGGCGACATTCATAGTGAAGTTACGACGATATTTTTTTATGGGCACTCGTGCTCGGCTATTTCTGATGGGAAACGGTGGTGGGGATGGAAAAGCGGGATGGGCATGGTACAAAATAGAGCAGACAAGGTGCGGGAGGGGCAAGCATAAAGGAAAATGAGTGCATAACATGTCGGATGCGATCATACCAGCACTAAAGCACCGGATCCCATCAGAACTCCGAAGTTAAGCGTGCTTGGGCGAGAGTAGTACTAGGATGGGTGACCTCCTGGGAAGTCCTCGTGTTGCATCCCTTTTTTTTGCATCTGGCGGCGACATTCATAGTGAAGTTACGACGATATTTTTTTATGGGCACTCGTGCTCGGCTATTTCTGATGGGAAACGGTGGTGGGGATGGAAAAGCGGGATGGGCATGGTACAAAATAGAGCAGACAAGGTGCGGGAGGGGCAAGCATAAAGGAAAATGAGTGCATAACATGTCGGATGCGATCATACCAGCACTAAAGCACCGGATCCCATCAGAACTCCGAAGTTAAGCGTGCTTGGGCGAGAGTAGTACTAGGATGGGTGACCTCCTGGGAAGTCCTCGTGTTGCATCCCTTTTTTTTGCATCTGGCGGCGACATTCATAGTGAAGTTACGACGATATTTTTTTATGGGCACTCGTGCTCGGCTATTTCTGATGGGAAACGGTGGTGGGGATGGAAAAGCGGGATGGGCATGGTACAAAATAGAGCAGACAAGGTGCGGGAGGGGCAAGCATAAAGGAAAATGAGTGCATAACATGTCGGATGCGATCATACCAGCACTAAAGCACCGGATCCCATCAGAACTCCGAAGTTAAGCGTGCTTGGGCGAGAGTAGTACTAGGATGGGTGACCTCCTGGGAAGTCCTCGTGTTGCATCCCTTTTTTTTGCATCTGGCGGCGACATTCATAGTGAAGTTACGACGATATTTTTTTATGGGCACTCGTGCTCGGCTATTTCTGATGGGAAACGGTGGTGGGGATGGAAAAGCGGGATGGGCATGGTACAAAATAGAGCAGACAAGGTGCGGGAGGGGCAAGCATAAAGGAAAATGAGTGCATAACATGTCGGATGCGATCATACCAGCACTAAAGCACCGGATCCCATCAGAACTCCGAAGTTAAGCGTGCTTGGGCGAGAGTAGTACTAGGATGGGTGACCTCCTGGGAAGTCCTCGTGTTGCATCCCTTTTTTTTGCATCTGGCGGCGACATTCATAGTGAAGTTACGACGATATTTTTTTATGGGCACTCGTGCTCGGCTATTTCTGATGGGAAACGGTGGTGGGGATGGAAAAGCGGGATGGGCATGGTACAAAATAGAGCAGACAAGGTGCGGGAGGGGCAAGCATAAAGGAAAATGAGTGCATAACATGTCGGATGCGATCATACCAGCACTAAAGCACCGGATCCCATCAGAACTCCGAAGTTAAGCGTGCTTGGGCGAGAGTAGTACTAGGATGGGTGACCTCCTGGGAAGTCCTCGTGTTGCATCCCTTTTTTTTGCATCTGGCGGCGACATTCATAGTGAAGTTACGACGATATTTTTTTATGGGCACTCGTGCTCGGCTATTTCTGATGGGAAACGGTGGTGGGGATGGAAAAGCGGGATGGGCATGGTACAAAATAGAGCAGACAAGGTGCGGGAGGGGCAAGCATAAAGGAAAATGAGTGCATAACATGTCGGATGCGATCATACCAGCACTAAAGCACCGGATCCCATCAGAACTCCGAAGTTAAGCGTGCTTGGGCGAGAGTAGTACTAGGATGGGTGACCTCCTGGGAAGTCCTCGTGTTGCATCCCTTTTTTTTGCATCTGGCGGCGACATTCATAGTGAAGTTACGACGATATTTTTTTATGGGCACTCGTGCTCGGCTATTTCTGATGGGAAACGGTGGTGGGGATGGAAAAGCGGGATGGGCATGGTACAAAATAGAGCAGACAAGGTGCGGGAGGGGCAAGCATAAAGGAAAATGAGTGCATAACATGTCGGATGCGATCATACCAGCACTAAAGCACCGGATCCCATCAGAACTCCGAAGTTAAGCGTGCTTGGGCGAGAGTAGTACTAGGATGGGTGACCTCCTGGGAAGTCCTCGTGTTGCATCCCTTTTTTTTGCGTCTGGCGGCGACATTCATAGTGAAGTTACGACGATATTTTTTTATGGGCACTCGTGCTCGGCTATTTCTGATGGGAAACGGTGGTGGGGATGGAAAAGCGGGATGGGCATGGTACAAAATAGAGCAGACAAGGTGCGGGAGGGGCAAGCATAAAGGAAAATGAGTGCATAACATGTCGGATGCGATCATACCAGCACTAAAGCACCGGATCCCATCAGAACTCCGAAGTTAAGCGTGCTTGGGCGAGAGTAGTACTAGGATGGGTGACCTCCTGGGAAGTCCTCGTGTTGCATCCCTTTTTTTTGCATCTGGCGGCGACATTCATAGTGAAGTTACGACGATATTTTTTTATGGGCACTCGTGCTCGGCTATTTCTGATGGGAAACGGTGGTGGGGATGGAAAAGCGGGATGGGCATGGTACAAAATAGAGCAGACAAGGTGCGGGAGGGGCAAGCATAAAGGAAAATGAGTGCATAACATGTCGGATGCGATCATACCAGCACTAAAGCACCGGATCCCATCAGAACTCCGAAGTTAAGCGTGCTTGGGCGAGAGTAGTACTAGGATGGGTGACCTCCTGGGAAGTCCTCGTGTTGCATCCCTTTTTTTTGCATCTGGCGGCGACATTCATAGTGAAGTTACGACGATATTTTTTTATGGGCACTCGTGCTCGGCTATTTCTGATGGGAAACGGTGGTGGGGATGGAAAAGCGGGATGGGCATGGTACAAAATAGAGCAGACAAGGTGCGGGAGGGGCAAGCATAAAGGAAAATGAGTGCATAACATGTCGGATGCGATCATACCAGCACTAAAGCACCGGATCCCATCAGAACTCCGAAGTTAAGCGTGCTTGGGCGAGAGTAGTACTAGGATGGGTGACCTCCTGGGAAGTCCTCGTGTTGCATCCCTTTTTTTTGCGTCTGGCGGCGACATTCATAGTGAAGTTACGACGATATTTTTTTATGGGCACTCGTGCTCGGCTATTTCTGATGGGAAACGGTGGTGGGGATGGAAAAGCGGGATGGGCATGGTACAAAATAGAGCAGACAAGGTGCGGGAGGGGCAAGCATAAAGGAAAATGAGTGCATAACATGTCGGATGCGATCATACCAGCACTAAAGCACCGGATCCCATCAGAACTCCGAAGTTAAGCGTGCTTGGGCGAGAGTAGTACTAGGATGGGTGACCTCCTGGGAAGTCCTCGTGTTGCATCCCTTTTTTTTGCGTCTGGCGGCGACATTCATAGTGAAGTTACGACGATATTTTTTTATGGGCACTCGTGCTCGGCTATTTCTGATGGGAAACGGTGGTGGGGATGGAAAAGCGGGATGGGCATGGTACAAAATAGAGCAGACAAGGTGCGGGAGGGGCAAGCATAAAGGAAAATGAGTGCATAACATGTCGGATGCGATCATACCAGCACTAAAGCACCGGATCCCATCAGAACTCCGAAGTTAAGCGTGCTTGGGCGAGAGTAGTACTAGGATGGGTGACCTCCTGGGAAGTCCTCGTGTTGCATCCCTTTTTTTTGCATCTGGCGGCGACATTCATAGTGAAGTTACGACGATATTTTTTTATGGGCACTCGTGCTCGGCTATTTCTGATGGGAAACGGTGGTGGGGATGGAAAAGCGGGATGGGCATGGTACAAAATAGAGCAGACAAGGTGCGGGAGGGGCAAGCATAAAGGAAAATGAGTGCATAACATGTCGGATGCGATCATACCAGCACTAAAGCACCGGATCCCATCAGAACTCCGAAGTTAAGCGTGCTTGGGCGAGAGTAGTACTAGGATGGGTGACCTCCTGGGAAGTCCTCGTGTTGCATCCCTTTTTTTTGCGTCTGGCGGCGACATTCATAGTGAAGTTACGACGATATTTTTTTATGGGCACTCGTGCTCGGCTATTTCTGATGGGAAACGGTGGTGGGGATGGAAAAGCGGGATGGGCATGGTACAAAATAGAGCAGACAAGGTGCGGGAGGGGCAAGCATAAAGGAAAATGAGTGCATAACATGTCGGATGCGATCATACCAGCACTAAAGCACCGGATCCCATCAGAACTCCGAAGTTAAGCGTGCTTGGGCGAGAGTAGTACTAGGATGGGTGACCTCCTGGGAAGTCCTCGTGTTGCATCCCTTTTTTTTGCATCTGGCGGCGACATTCATAGTGAAGTTACGACGATATTTTTTTATGGGCACTCGTGCTCGGCTATTTCTGATGGGAAACGGTGGTGGGGATGGAAAAGCGGGATGGGCATGGTACAAAATAGAGCAGACAAGGTGCGGGAGGGGCAAGCATAAAGGAAAATGAGTGCATAACATGTCGGATGCGATCATACCAGCACTAAAGCACCGGATCCCATCAGAACTCCGAAGTTAAGCGTGCTTGGGCGAGAGTAGTACTAGGATGGGTGACCTCCTGGGAAGTCCTCGTGTTGCATCCCTTTTTTTTGCGTCTGGCGGCGACATTCATAGTGAAGTTACGACGATATTTTTTTATGGGCACTCGTGCTCGGCTATTTCTGATGGGAAACGGTGGTGGGGATGGAAAAGCGGGATGGGCATGGTACAAAATAGAGCAGACAAGGTGCGGGAGGGGCAAGCATAAAGGAAAATGAGTGCATAACATGTCGGATGCGATCATACCAGCACTAAAGCACCGGATCCCATCAGAACTCCGAAGTTAAGCGTGCTTGGGCGAGAGTAGTACTAGGATGGGTGACCTCCTGGGAAGTCCTCGTGTTGCATCCCTTTTTTTTGCATCTGGCGGCGACATTCATAGTGAAGTTACGACGATATTTTTTTATGGGCACTCGTGCTCGGCTATTTCTGATGGGAAACGGTGGTGGGGATGGAAAAGCGGGATGGGCATGGTACAAAATAGAGCAGACAAGGTGCGGGAGGGGCAAGCATAAAGGAAAATGAGTGCATAACATGTCGGATGCGATCATACCAGCACTAAAGCACCGGATCCCATCAGAACTCCGAAGTTAAGCGTGCTTGGGCGAGAGTAGTACTAGGATGGGTGACCTCCTGGGAAGTCCTCGTGTTGCATCCCTTTTTTTTGCGTCTGGCGGCGACATTCATAGTGAAGTTACGACGATATTTTTTTATGGGCACTCGTGCTCGGCTATTTCTGATGGGAAACGGTGGTGGGGATGGAAAAGCGGGATGGGCATGGTACAAAATAGAGCAGACAAGGTGCGGGAGGGGCAAGCATAAAGGAAAATGAGTGCATAACATGTCGGATGCGATCATACCAGCACTAAAGCACCGGATCCCATCAGAACTCCGAAGTTAAGCGTGCTTGGGCGAGAGTAGTACTAGGATGGGTGACCTCCTGGGAAGTCCTCGTGTTGCATCCCTTTTTTTTGCGTCTGGCGGCGACATTCATAGTGAAGTTACGACGATATTTTTTTATGGGCACTCGTGCTCGGCTATTTCTGATGGGAAACGGTGGTGGGGATGGAAAAGCGGGATGGGCATGGTACAAAATAGAGCAGACAAGGTGCGGGAGGGGCAAGCATAAAGGAAAATGAGTGCATAACATGTCGGATGCGATCATACCAGCACTAAAGCACCGGATCCCATCAGAACTCCGAAGTTAAGCGTGCTTGGGCGAGAGTAGTACTAGGATGGGTGACCTCCTGGGAAGTCCTCGTGTTGCATCCCTTTTTTTTGCATCTGGCGGCGACATTCATAGTGAAGTTACGACGATATTTTTTTATGGGCACTCGTGCTCGGCTATTTCTGATGGGAAACGGTGGTGGGGATGGAAAAGCGGGATGGGCATGGTACAAAATAGAGCAGACAAGGTGCGGGAGGGGCAAGCATAAAGGAAAATGAGTGCATAACATGTCGGATGCGATCATACCAGCACTAAAGCACCGGATCCCATCAGAACTCCGAAGTTAAGCGTGCTTGGGCGAGAGTAGTACTAGGATGGGTGACCTCCTGGGAAGTCCTCGTGTTGCATCCCTTTTTTTTGCGTCTGGCGGCGACATTCATAGTGAAGTTACGACGATATTTTTTTATGGGCACTCGTGCTCGGCTATTTCTGATGGGAAACGGTGGTGGGGATGGAAAAGCGGGATGGGCATGGTACAAAATAGAGCAGACAAGGTGCGGGAGGGGCAAGCATAAAGGAAAATGAGTGCATAACATGTCGGATGCGATCATACCAGCACTAAAGCACCGGATCCCATCAGAACTCCGAAGTTAAGCGTGCTTGGGCGAGAGTAGTACTAGGATGGGTGACCTCCTGGGAAGTCCTCGTGTTGCATCCCTTTTTTTTGCGTCTGGCGGCGACATTCATAGTGAAGTTACGACGATATTTTTTTATGGGCACTCGTGCTCGGCTATTTCTGATGGGAAACGGTGGTGGGGATGGAAAAGCGGGATGGGCATGGTACAAAATAGAGCAGACAAGGTGCGGGAGGGGCAAGCATAAAGGAAAATGAGTGCATAACATGTCGGATGCGATCATACCAGCACTAAAGCACCGGATCCCATCAGAACTCCGAAGTTAAGCGTGCTTGGGCGAGAGTAGTACTAGGATGGGTGACCTCCTGGGAAGTCCTCGTGTTGCATCCCTTTTTTTTGCATCTGGCGGCGACATTCATAGTGAAGTTACGACGATATTTTTTTATGGGCACTCGTGCTCGGCTATTTCTGATGGGAAACGGTGGTGGGGATGGAAAAGCGGGATGGGCATGGTACAAAATAGAGCAGACAAGGTGCGGGAGGGGCAAGCATAAAGGAAAATGAGTGCATAACATGTCGGATGCGATCATACCAGCACTAAAGCACCGGATCCCATCAGAACTCCGAAGTTAAGCGTGCTTGGGCGAGAGTAGTACTAGGATGGGTGACCTCCTGGGAAGTCCTCGTGTTGCATCCCTTTTTTTTGCGTCTGGCGGCGACATTCATAGTGAAGTTACGACGATATTTTTTTATGGGCACTCGTGCTCGGCTATTTCTGATGGGAAACGGTGGTGGGGATGGAAAAGCGGGATGGGCATGGTACAAAATAGAGCAGACAAGGTGCGGGAGGGGCAAGCATAAAGGAAAATGAGTGCATAACATGTCGGATGCGATCATACCAGCACTAAAGCACCGGATCCCATCAGAACTCCGAAGTTAAGCGTGCTTGGGCGAGAGTAGTACTAGGATGGGTGACCTCCTGGGAAGTCCTCGTGTTGCATCCCTTTTTTTTGCATCTGGCGGCGACATTCATAGTGAAGTTACGACGATATTTTTTTATGGGCACTCGTGCTCGGCTATTTCTGATGGGAAACGGTGGTGGGGATGGAAAAGCGGGATGGGCATGGTACAAAATAGAGCAGACAAGGTGCGGGAGGGGCAAGCATAAAGGAAAATGAGTGCATAACATGTCGGATGCGATCATACCAGCACTAAAGCACCGGATCCCATCAGAACTCCGAAGTTAAGCGTGCTTGGGCGAGAGTAGTACTAGGATGGGTGACCTCCTGGGAAGTCCTCGTGTTGCATCCCTTTTTTTTGCGTCTGGCGGCGACATTCATAGTGAAGTTACGACGATATTTTTTTATGGGCACTCGTGCTCGGCTATTTCTGATGGGAAACGGTGGTGGGGATGGAAAAGCGGGATGGGCATGGTACAAAATAGAGCAGACAAGGTGCGGGAGGGGCAAGCATAAAGGAAAATGAGTGCATAACATGTCGGATGCGATCATACCAGCACTAAAGCACCGGATCCCATCAGAACTCCGAAGTTAAGCGTGCTTGGGCGAGAGTAGTACTAGGATGGGTGACCTCCTGGGAAGTCCTCGTGTTGCATCCCTTTTTTTTGCATCTGGCGGCGACATTCATAGTGAAGTTACGACGATATTTTTTTATGGGCACTCGTGCTCGGCTATTTCTGATGGGAAACGGTGGTGGGGATGGAAAAGCGGGATGGGCATGGTACAAAATAGAGCAGACAAGGTGCGGGAGGGGCAAGCATAAAGGAAAATGAGTGCATAACATGTCGGATGCGATCATACCAGCACTAAAGCACCGGATCCCATCAGAACTCCGAAGTTAAGCGTGCTTGGGCGAGAGTAGTACTAGGATGGGTGACCTCCTGGGAAGTCCTCGTGTTGCATCCCTTTTTTTTTGCGTCTGGCGGCGACATTCATAGTGAAGTTACGACGATATTTTTTTATGGGCACTCGTGCTCGGCTATTTCTGATGGGAAACGGTGGTGGGGATGGAAAAGCGGGATGGGCATGGTACAAAATAGAGCAGACAAGGTGCGGGAGGGGCAAGCATAAAGGAAAATGAGTGCATAACATGTCGGATGCGATCATACCAGCACTAAAGCACCGGATCCCATCAGAACTCCGAAGTTAAGCGTGCTTGGGCGAGAGTAGTACTAGGATGGGTGACCTCCTGGGAAGTCCTCGTGTTGCATCCCTTTTTTTTGCATCTGGCGGCGACATTCATAGTGAAGTTACGACGATATTTTTTTATGGGCACTCGTGCTCGGCTATTTCTGATGGGAAACGGTGGTGGGGATGGAAAAGCGGGATGGGCATGGTACAAAATAGAGCAGACAAGGTGCGGGAGGGGCAAGCATAAAGGAAAATGAGTGCATAACATGTCGGATGCGATCATACCAGCACTAAAGCACCGGATCCCATCAGAACTCCGAAGTTAAGCGTGCTTGGGCGAGAGTAGTACTAGGATGGGTGACCTCCTGGGAAGTCCTCGTGTTGCATCCCTTTTTTTTGCATCTGGCGGCGACATTCATAGTGAAGTTACGACGATATTTTTTTATGGGCACTCGTGCTCGGCTATTTCTGATGGGAAACGGTGGTGGGGATGGAAAAGCGGGATGGGCATGGTACAAAATAGAGCAGACAAGGTGCGGGAGGGGCAAGCATAAAGGAAAATGAGTGCATAACATGTCGGATGCGATCATACCAGCACTAAAGCACCGGATCCCATCAGAACTCCGAAGTTAAGCGTGCTTGGGCGAGAGTAGTACTAGGATGGGTGACCTCCTGGGAAGTCCTCGTGTTGCATCCCTTTTTTTTGCATCTGGCGGCGACATTCATAGTGAAGTTACGACGATATTTTTTTATGGGCACTCGTGCTCGGCTATTTCTGATGGGAAACGGTGGTGGGGATGGAAAAGCGGGATGGGCATGGTACAAAATAGAGCAGACAAGGTGCGGGAGGGGCAAGCATAAAGGAAAATGAGTGCATAACATGTCGGATGCGATCATACCAGCACTAAAGCACCGGATCCCATCAGAACTCCGAAGTTAAGCGTGCTTGGGCGAGAGTAGTACTAGGATGGGTGACCTCCTGGGAAGTCCTCGTGTTGCATCCCTTTTTTTTGCGTCTGGCGGCGACATTCATAGTGAAGTTACGACGATATTTTTTTATGGGCACTCGTGCTCGGCTATTTCTGATGGGAAACGGTGGTGGGGATGGAAAAGCGGGATGGGCATGGTACAAAATAGAGCAGACAAGGTGCGGGAGGGGCAAGCATAAAGGAAAATGAGTGCATAACATGTCGGATGCGATCATACCAGCACTAAAGCACCGGATCCCATCAGAACTCCGAAGTTAAGCGTGCTTGGGCGAGAGTAGTACTAGGATGGGTGACCTCCTGGGAAGTCCTCGTGTTGCATCCCTTTTTTTTGCGTCTGGCGGCGACATTCATAGTGAAGTTACGACGATATTTTTTTATGGGCACTCGTGCTCGGCTATTTCTGATGGGAAACGGTGGTGGGGATGGAAAAGCGGGATGGGCATGGTACAAAATAGAGCAGACAAGGTGCGGGAGGGGCAAGCATAAAGGAAAATGAGTGCATAACATGTCGGATGCGATCATACCAGCACTAAAGCACCGGATCCCATCAGAACTCCGAAGTTAAGCGTGCTTGGGCGAGAGTAGTACTAGGATGGGTGACCTCCTGGGAAGTCCTCGTGTTGCATCCCTTTTTTTTGCATCTGGCGGCGACATTCATAGTGAAGTTACGACGATATTTTTTTATGGGCACTCGTGCTCGGCTATTTCTGATGGGAAACGGTGGTGGGGATGGAAAAGCGGGATGGGCATGGTACAAAATAGAGCAGACAAGGTGCGGGAGGGGCAAGCATAAAGGAAAATGAGTGCATAACATGTCGGATGCGATCATACCAGCACTAAAGCACCGGATCCCATCAGAACTCCGAAGTTAAGCGTGCTTGGGCGAGAGTAGTACTAGGATGGGTGACCTCCTGGGAAGTCCTCGTGTTGCATCCCTTTTTTTTGCATCTGGCGGCGACATTCATAGTGAAGTTACGACGATATTTTTTTATGGGCACTCGTGCTCGGCTATTTCTGATGGGAAACGGTGGTGGGGATGGAAAAGCGGGATGGGCATGGTACAAAATAGAGCAGACAAGGTGCGGGAGGGGCAAGCATAAAGGAAAATGAGTGCATAACATGTCGGATGCGATCATACCAGCACTAAAGCACCGGATCCCATCAGAACTCCGAAGTTAAGCGTGCTTGGGCGAGAGTAGTACTAGGATGGGTGACCTCCTGGGAAGTCCTCGTGTTGCATCCCTTTTTTTTGCGTCTGGCGGCGACATTCATAGTGAAGTTACGACGATATTTTTTTATGGGCACTCGTGCTCGGCTATTTCTGATGGGAAACGGTGGTGGGGATGGAAAAGCGGGATGGGCATGGTACAAAATAGAGCAGACAAGGTGCGGGAGGGGCAAGCATAAAGGAAAATGAGTGCATAACATGTCGGATGCGATCATACCAGCACTAAAGCACCGGATCCCATCAGAACTCCGAAGTTAAGCGTGCTTGGGCGAGAGTAGTACTAGGATGGGTGACCTCCTGGGAAGTCCTCGTGTTGCATCCCTTTTTTTTGCGTCTGGCGGCGACATTCATAGTGAAGTTACGACGATATTTTTTTATGGGCACTCGTGCTCGGCTATTTCTGATGGGAAACGGTGGTGGGGATGGAAAAGCGGGATGGGCATGGTACAAAATAGAGCAGACAAGGTGCGGGAGGGGCAAGCATAAAGGAAAATGAGTGCATAACATGTCGGATGCGATCATACCAGCACTAAAGCACCGGATCCCATCAGAACTCCGAAGTTAAGCGTGCTTGGGCGAGAGTAGTACTAGGATGGGTGACCTCCTGGGAAGTCCTCGTGTTGCATCCCTTTTTTTTGTCTGGCGGCGACATTCATAGTGAAGTTACGACGATATTTTTTTATGGGCACTCGTGCTCGGCTATTTCTGATGGGAAACGGTGGTGGGGATGGAAAAGCGGGATGGGCATGGTACAAAATAGAGCAGACAAGGTGCGGGAGGGGCAAGCATAAAGGAAAATGAGTGCATAACATGTCGGATGCGATCATACCAGCACTAAAGCACCGGATCCCATCAGAACTCCGAAGTTAAGCGTGCTTGGGCGAGAGTAGTACTAGGATGGGTGACCTCCTGGGAAGTCCTCGTGTTGCATCCCTTTTTTTTGCATCTGGCGGCGACATTCATAGTGAAGTTACGACGATATTTTTTTATGGGCACTCGTGCTCGGCTATTTCTGATGGGAAACGGTGGTGGGGATGGAAAAGCGGGATGGGCATGGTACAAAATAGAGCAGACAAGGTGCGGGAGGGGCAAGCATAAAGGAAAATGAGTGCATAACATGTCGGATGCGATCATACCAGCACTAAAGCACCGGATCCCATCAGAACTCCGAAGTTAAGCGTGCTTGGGCGAGAGTAGTACTAGGATGGGTGACCTCCTGGGAAGTCCTCGTGTTGCATCCCTTTTTTTTGCGTCTGGCGGCGACATTCATAGTGAAGTTACGACGATATTTTTTTATGGGCACTCGTGCTCGGCTATTTCTGATGGGAAACGGTGGTGGGGATGGAAAAGCGGGATGGGCATGGTACAAAATAGAGCAGACAAGGTGCGGGAGGGGCAAGCATAAAGGAAAATGAGTGCATAACATGTCGGATGCGATCATACCAGCACTAAAGCACCGGATCCCATCAGAACTCCGAAGTTAAGCGTGCTTGGGCGAGAGTAGTACTAGGATGGGTGACCTCCTGGGAAGTCCTCGTGTTGCATCCCTTTTTTTTGCGTCTGGCGGCGACATTCATAGTGAAGTTACGACGATATTTTTTTATGGGCACTCGTGCTCGGCTATTTCTGATGGGAAACGGTGGTGGGGATGGAAAAGCGGGATGGGCATGGTACAAAATAGAGCAGACAAGGTGCGGGAGGGGCAAGCATAAAGGAAAATGAGTGCATAACATGTCGGATGCGATCATACCAGCACTAAAGCACCGGATCCCATCAGAACTCCGAAGTTAAGCGTGCTTGGGCGAGAGTAGTACTAGGATGGGTGACCTCCTGGGAAGTCCTCGTGTTGCATCCCTTTTTTTTTGCGTCTGGCGGCGACATTCATAGTGAAGTTACGACGATATTTTTTTATGGGCACTCGTGCTCGGCTATTTCTGATGGGAAACGGTGGTGGGGATGGAAAAGCGGGATGGGCATGGTACAAAATAGAGCAGACAAGGTGCGGGAGGGGCAAGCATAAAGGAAAATGAGTGCATAACATGTCGGATGCGATCATACCAGCACTAAAGCACCGGATCCCATCAGAACTCCGAAGTTAAGCGTGCTTGGGCGAGAGTAGTACTAGGATGGGTGACCTCCTGGGAAGTCCTCGTGTTGCATCCCTTTTTTTTGCGTCTGGCGGCGACATTCATAGTGAAGTTACGACGATATTTTTTTATGGGCACTCGTGCTCGGCTATTTCTGATGGGAAACGGTGGTGGGGATGGAAAAGCGGGATGGGCATGGTACAAAATAGAGCAGACAAGGTGCGGGAGGGGCAAGCATAAAGGAAAATGAGTGCATAACATGTCGGATGCGATCATACCAGCACTAAAGCACCGGATCCCATCAGAACTCCGAAGTTAAGCGTGCTTGGGCGAGAGTAGTACTAGGATGGGTGACCTCCTGGGAAGTCCTCGTGTTGCATCCCTTTTTTTTGCATCTGGCGGCGACATTCATAGTGAAGTTACGACGATATTTTTTTATGGGCACTCGTGCTCGGCTATTTCTGATGGGAAACGGTGGTGGGGATGGAAAAGCGGGATGGGCATGGTACAAAATAGAGCAGACAAGGTGCGGGAGGGGCAAGCATAAAGGAAAATGAGTGCATAACATGTCGGATGCGATCATACCAGCACTAAAGCACCGGATCCCATCAGAACTCCGAAGTTAAGCGTGCTTGGGCGAGAGTAGTACTAGGATGGGTGACCTCCTGGGAAGTCCTCGTGTTGCATCCCTTTTTTTTGCGTCTGGCGGCGACATTCATAGTGAAGTTACGACGATATTTTTTTATGGGCACTCGTGCTCGGCTATTTCTGATGGGAAACGGTGGTGGGGATGGAAAAGCGGGATGGGCATGGTACAAAATAGAGCAGACAAGGTGCGGGAGGGGCAAGCATAAAGGAAAATGAGTGCATAACATGTCGGATGCGATCATACCAGCACTAAAGCACCGGATCCCATCAGAACTCCGAAGTTAAGCGTGCTTGGGCGAGAGTAGTACTAGGATGGGTGACCTCCTGGGAAGTCCTCGTGTTGCATCCCTTTTTTTTGCGTCTGGCGGCGACATTCATAGTGAAGTTACGACGATATTTTTTTATGGGCACTCGTGCTCGGCTATTTCTGATGGGAAACGGTGGTGGGGATGGAAAAGCGGGATGGGCATGGTACAAAATAGAGCAGACAAGGTGCGGGAGGGGCAAGCATAAAGGAAAATGAGTGCATAACATGTCGGATGCGATCATACCAGCACTAAAGCACCGGATCCCATCAGAACTCCGAAGTTAAGCGTGCTTGGGCGAGAGTAGTACTAGGATGGGTGACCTCCTGGGAAGTCCTCGTGTTGCATCCCTTTTTTTTGCGTCTGGCGGCGACATTCATAGTGAAGTTACGACGATATTTTTTTATGGGCACTCGTGCTCGGCTATTTCTGATGGGAAACGGTGGTGGGGATGGAAAAGCGGGATGGGCATGGTACAAAATAGAGCAGACAAGGTGCGGGAGGGGCAAGCATAAAGGAAAATGAGTGCATAACATGTCGGATGCGATCATACCAGCACTAAAGCACCGGATCCCATCAGAACTCCGAAGTTAAGCGTGCTTGGGCGAGAGTAGTACTAGGATGGGTGACCTCCTGGGAAGTCCTCGTGTTGCATCCCTTTTTTTTTGCGTCTGGCGGCGACATTCATAGTGAAGTTACGACGATATTTTTTTATGGGCACTCGTGCTCGGCTATTTCTGATGGGAAACGGTGGTGGGGATGGAAAAGCGGGATGGGCATGGTACAAAATAGAGCAGACAAGGTGCGGGAGGGGCAAGCATAAAGGAAAATGAGTGCATAACATGTCGGATGCGATCATACCAGCACTAAAGCACCGGATCCCATCAGAACTCCGAAGTTAAGCGTGCTTGGGCGAGAGTAGTACTAGGATGGGTGACCTCCTGGGAAGTCCTCGTGTTGCATCCCTTTTTTTTGCATCTGGCGGCGACATTCATAGTGAAGTTACGACGATATTTTTTTATGGGCACTCGTGCTCGGCTATTTCTGATGGGAAACGGTGGTGGGGATGGAAAAGCGGGATGGGCATGGTACAAAATAGAGCAGACAAGGTGCGGGAGGGGCAAGCATAAAGGAAAATGAGTGCATAACATGTCGGATGCGATCATACCAGCACTAAAGCACCGGATCCCATCAGAACTCCGAAGTTAAGCGTGCTTGGGCGAGAGTAGTACTAGGATGGGTGACCTCCTGGGAAGTCCTCGTGTTGCATCCCTTTTTTTTGCATCTGGCGGCGACATTCATAGTGAAGTTACGACGATATTTTTTTATGGGCACTCGTGCTCGGCTATTTCTGATGGGAAACGGTGGTGGGGATGGAAAAGCGGGATGGGCATGGTACAAAATAGAGCAGACAAGGTGCGGGAGGGGCAAGCATAAAGGAAAATGAGTGCATAACATGTCGGATGCGATCATACCAGCACTAAAGCACCGGATCCCATCAGAACTCCGAAGTTAAGCGTGCTTGGGCGAGAGTAGTACTAGGATGGGTGACCTCCTGGGAAGTCCTCGTGTTGCATCCCTTTTTTTTGCGTCTGGCGGCGACATTCATAGTGAAGTTACGACGATATTTTTTTATGGGCACTCGTGCTCGGCTATTTCTGATGGGAAACGGTGGTGGGGATGGAAAAGCGGGATGGGCATGGTACAAAATAGAGCAGACAAGGTGCGGGAGGGGCAAGCATAAAGGAAAATGAGTGCATAACATGTCGGATGCGATCATACCAGCACTAAAGCACCGGATCCCATCAGAACTCCGAAGTTAAGCGTGCTTGGGCGAGAGTAGTACTAGGATGGGTGACCTCCTGGGAAGTCCTCGTGTTGCATCCCTTTTTTTTGCATCTGGCGGCGACATTCATAGTGAAGTTACGACGATATTTTTTTATGGGCACTCGTGCTCGGCTATTTCTGATGGGAAACGGTGGTGGGGATGGAAAAGCGGGATGGGCATGGTACAAAATAGAGCAGACAAGGTGCGGGAGGGGCAAGCATAAAGGAAAATGAGTGCATAACATGTCGGATGCGATCATACCAGCACTAAAGCACCGGATCCCATCAGAACTCCGAAGTTAAGCGTGCTTGGGCGAGAGTAGTACTAGGATGGGTGACCTCCTGGGAAGTCCTCGTGTTGCATCCCTTTTTTTTGCGTCTGGCGGCGACATTCATAGTGAAGTTACGACGATATTTTTTTATGGGCACTCGTGCTCGGCTATTTCTGATGGGAAACGGTGGTGGGGATGGAAAAGCGGGATGGGCATGGTACAAAATAGAGCAGACAAGGTGCGGGAGGGGCAAGCATAAAGGAAAATGAGTGCATAACATGTCGGATGCGATCATACCAGCACTAAAGCACCGGATCCCATCAGAACTCCGAAGTTAAGCGTGCTTGGGCGAGAGTAGTACTAGGATGGGTGACCTCCTGGGAAGTCCTCGTGTTGCATCCCTTTTTTTTGCATCTGGCGGCGACATTCATAGTGAAGTTACGACGATATTTTTTTATGGGCACTCGTGCTCGGCTATTTCTGATGGGAAACGGTGGTGGGGATGGAAAAGCGGGATGGGCATGGTACAAAATAGAGCAGACAAGGTGCGGGAGGGGCAAGCATAAAGGAAAATGAGTGCATAACATGTCGGATGCGATCATACCAGCACTAAAGCACCGGATCCCATCAGAACTCCGAAGTTAAGCGTGCTTGGGCGAGAGTAGTACTAGGATGGGTGACCTCCTGGGAAGTCCTCGTGTTGCATCCCTTTTTTTTGCGTCTGGCGGCGACATTCATAGTGAAGTTACGACGATATTTTTTTATGGGCACTCGTGCTCGGCTATTTCTGATGGGAAACGGTGGTGGGGATGGAAAAGCGGGATGGGCATGGTACAAAATAGAGCAGACAAGGTGCGGGAGGGGCAAGCATAAAGGAAAATGAGTGCATAACATGTCGGATGCGATCATACCAGCACTAAAGCACCGGATCCCATCAGAACTCCGAAGTTAAGCGTGCTTGGGCGAGAGTAGTACTAGGATGGGTGACCTCCTGGGAAGTCCTCGTGTTGCATCCCTTTTTTTTTGCGTCTGGCGGCGACATTCATAGTGAAGTTACGACGATATTTTTTTATGGGCACTCGTGCTCGGCTATTTCTGATGGGAAACGGTGGTGGGGATGGAAAAGCGGGATGGGCATGGTACAAAATAGAGCAGACAAGGTGCGGGAGGGGCAAGCATAAAGGAAAATGAGTGCATAACATGTCGGATGCGATCATACCAGCACTAAAGCACCGGATCCCATCAGAACTCCGAAGTTAAGCGTGCTTGGGCGAGAGTAGTACTAGGATGGGTGACCTCCTGGGAAGTCCTCGTGTTGCATCCCTTTTTTTTGCATCTGGCGGCGACATTCATAGTGAAGTTACGACGATATTTTTTTATGGGCACTCGTGCTCGGCTATTTCTGATGGGAAACGGTGGTGGGGATGGAAAAGCGGGATGGGCATGGTACAAAATAGAGCAGACAAGGTGCGGGAGGGGCAAGCATAAAGGAAAATGAGTGCATAACATGTCGGATGCGATCATACCAGCACTAAAGCACCGGATCCCATCAGAACTCCGAAGTTAAGCGTGCTTGGGCGAGAGTAGTACTAGGATGGGTGACCTCCTGGGAAGTCCTCGTGTTGCATCCCTTTTTTTTGCGTCTGGCGGCGACATTCATAGTGAAGTTACGACGATATTTTTTTATGGGCACTCGTGCTCGGCTATTTCTGATGGGAAACGGTGGTGGGGATGGAAAAGCGGGATGGGCATGGTACAAAATAGAGCAGACAAGGTGCGGGAGGGGCAAGCATAAAGGAAAATGAGTGCATAACATGTCGGATGCGATCATACCAGCACTAAAGCACCGGATCCCATCAGAACTCCGAAGTTAAGCGTGCTTGGGCGAGAGTAGTACTAGGATGGGTGACCTCCTGGGAAGTCCTCGTGTTGCATCCCTTTTTTTTGCGTCTGGCGGCGACATTCATAGTGAAGTTACGACGATATTTTTTTATGGGCACTCGTGCTCGGCTATTTCTGATGGGAAACGGTGGTGGGGATGGAAAAGCGGGATGGGCATGGTACAAAATAGAGCAGACAAGGTGCGGGAGGGGCAAGCATAAAGGAAAATGAGTGCATAACATGTCGGATGCGATCATACCAGCACTAAAGCACCGGATCCCATCAGAACTCCGAAGTTAAGCGTGCTTGGGCGAGAGTAGTACTAGGATGGGTGACCTCCTGGGAAGTCCTCGTGTTGCATCCCTTTTTTTTGCGTCTGGCGGCGACATTCATAGTGAAGTTACGACGATATTTTTTTATGGGCACTCGTGCTCGGCTATTTCTGATGGGAAACGGTGGTGGGGATGGAAAAGCGGGATGGGCATGGTACAAAATAGAGCAGACAAGGTGCGGGAGGGGCAAGCATAAAGGAAAATGAGTGCATAACATGTCGGATGCGATCATACCAGCACTAAAGCACCGGATCCCATCAGAACTCCGAAGTTAAGCGTGCTTGGGCGAGAGTAGTACTAGGATGGGTGACCTCCTGGGAAGTCCTCGTGTTGCATCCCTTTTTTTTTGCATCTGGCGGCGACATTCATAGTGAAGTTACGACGATATTTTTTTATGGGCACTCGTGCTCGGCTATTTCTGATGGGAAACGGTGGTGGGGATGGAAAAGCGGGATGGGCATGGTACAAAATAGAGCAGACAAGGTGCGGGAGGGGCAAGCATAAAGGAAAATGAGTGCATAACATGTCGGATGCGATCATACCAGCACTAAAGCACCGGATCCCATCAGAACTCCGAAGTTAAGCGTGCTTGGGCGAGAGTAGTACTAGGATGGGTGACCTCCTGGGAAGTCCTCGTGTTGCATCCCTTTTTTTTGCGTCTGGCGGCGACATTCATAGTGAAGTTACGACGATATTTTTTTATGGGCACTCGTGCTCGGCTATTTCTGATGGGAAACGGTGGTGGGGATGGAAAAGCGGGATGGGCATGGTACAAAATAGAGCAGACAAGGTGCGGGAGGGGCAAGCATAAAGGAAAATGAGTGCATAACATGTCGGATGCGATCATACCAGCACTAAAGCACCGGATCCCATCAGAACTCCGAAGTTAAGCGTGCTTGGGCGAGAGTAGTACTAGGATGGGTGACCTCCTGGGAAGTCCTCGTGTTGCATCCCTTTTTTTTGCGTCTGGCGGCGACATTCATAGTGAAGTTACGACGATATTTTTTTATGGGCACTCGTGCTCGGCTATTTCTGATGGGAAACGGTGGTGGGGATGGAAAAGCGGGATGGGCATGGTACAAAATAGAGCAGACAAGGTGCGGGAGGGGCAAGCATAAAGGAAAATGAGTGCATAACATGTCGGATGCGATCATACCAGCACTAAAGCACCGGATCCCATCAGAACTCCGAAGTTAAGCGTGCTTGGGCGAGAGTAGTACTAGGATGGGTGACCTCCTGGGAAGTCCTCGTGTTGCATCCCTTTTTTTTGCGTCTGGCGGCGACATTCATAGTGAAGTTACGACGATATTTTTTTATGGGCACTCGTGCTCGGCTATTTCTGATGGGAAACGGTGGTGGGGATGGAAAAGCGGGATGGGCATGGTACAAAATAGAGCAGACAAGGTGCGGGAGGGGCAAGCATAAAGGAAAATGAGTGCATAACATGTCGGATGCGATCATACCAGCACTAAAGCACCGGATCCCATCAGAACTCCGAAGTTAAGCGTGCTTGGGCGAGAGTAGTACTAGGATGGGTGACCTCCTGGGAAGTCCTCGTGTTGCATCCCTTTTTTTTGCGTCTGGCGGCGACATTCATAGTGAAGTTACGACGATATTTTTTTATGGGCACTCGTGCTCGGCTATTTCTGATGGGAAACGGTGGTGGGGATGGAAAAGCGGGATGGGCATGGTACAAAATAGAGCAGACAAGGTGCGGGAGGGGCAAGCATAAAGGAAAATGAGTGCATAACATGTCGGATGCGATCATACCAGCACTAAAGCACCGGATCCCATCAGAACTCCGAAGTTAAGCGTGCTTGGGCGAGAGTAGTACTAGGATGGGTGACCTCCTGGGAAGTCCTCGTGTTGCATCCCTTTTTTTTGCATCTGGCGGCGACATTCATAGTGAAGTTACGACGATATTTTTTTATGGGCACTCGTGCTCGGCTATTTCTGATGGGAAACGGTGGTGGGGATGGAAAAGCGGGATGGGCATGGTACAAAATAGAGCAGACAAGGTGCGGGAGGGGCAAGCATAAAGGAAAATGAGTGCATAACATGTCGGATGCGATCATACCAGCACTAAAGCACCGGATCCCATCAGAACTCCGAAGTTAAGCGTGCTTGGGCGAGAGTAGTACTAGGATGGGTGACCTCCTGGGAAGTCCTCGTGTTGCATCCCTTTTTTTTGCGTCTGGCGGCGACATTCATAGTGAAGTTACGACGATATTTTTTTATGGGCACTCGTGCTCGGCTATTTCTGATGGGAAACGGTGGTGGGGATGGAAAAGCGGGATGGGCATGGTACAAAATAGAGCAGACAAGGTGCGGGAGGGGCAAGCATAAAGGAAAATGAGTGCATAACATGTCGGATGCGATCATACCAGCACTAAAGCACCGGATCCCATCAGAACTCCGAAGTTAAGCGTGCTTGGGCGAGAGTAGTACTAGGATGGGTGACCTCCTGGGAAGTCCTCGTGTTGCATCCCTTTTTTTTGCATCTGGCGGCGACATTCATAGTGAAGTTACGACGATATTTTTTTATGGGCACTCGTGCTCGGCTATTTCTGATGGGAAACGGTGGTGGGGATGGAAAAGCGGGATGGGCATGGTACAAAATAGAGCAGACAAGGTGCGGGAGGGGCAAGCATAAAGGAAAATGAGTGCATAACATGTCGGATGCGATCATACCAGCACTAAAGCACCGGATCCCATCAGAACTCCGAAGTTAAGCGTGCTTGGGCGAGAGTAGTACTAGGATGGGTGACCTCCTGGGAAGTCCTCGTGTTGCATCCCTTTTTTTTGTCTGGCGGCGACATTCATAGTGAAGTTACGACGATATTTTTTTATGGGCACTCGTGCTCGGCTATTTCTGATGGGAAACGGTGGTGGGGATGGAAAAGCGGGATGGGCATGGTACAAAATAGAGCAGACAAGGTGCGGGAGGGGCAAGCATAAAGGAAAATGAGTGCATAACATGTCGGATGCGATCATACCAGCACTAAAGCACCGGATCCCATCAGAACTCCGAAGTTAAGCGTGCTTGGGCGAGAGTAGTACTAGGATGGGTGACCTCCTGGGAAGTCCTCGTGTTGCATCTGGCGGCGACATTCATAGTGAAGTTACGACGATATTTTTTTATGGGCACTCGTGCTCGGCTATTTCTGATGGGAAACGGTGGTGGGGATGGAAAAGCGGGATGGGCATGGTACAAAATAGAGCAGACAAGGTGCGGGAGGGGCAAGCATAAAGGAAAATGAGTGCATAACATGTCGGATGCGATCATACCAGCACTAAAGCACCGGATCCCATCAGAACTCCGAAGTTAAGCGTGCTTGGGCGAGAGTAGTACTAGGATGGGTGACCTCCTGGGAAGTCCTCGTGTTGCATCCCTTTTTTTTGCGTCTGGCGGCGACATTCATAGTGAAGTTACGACGATATTTTTTTATGGGCACTCGTGCTCGGCTATTTCTGATGGGAAACGGTGGTGGGGATGGAAAAGCGGGATGGGCATGGTACAAAATAGAGCAGACAAGGTGCGGGAGGGGCAAGCATAAAGGAAAATGAGTGCATAACATGTCGGATGCGATCATACCAGCACTAAAGCACCGGATCCCATCAGAACTCCGAAGTTAAGCGTGCTTGGGCGAGAGTAGTACTAGGATGGGTGACCTCCTGGGAAGTCCTCGTGTTGCATCCCTTTTTTTTGCATCTGGCGGCGACATTCATAGTGAAGTTACGACGATATTTTTTTATGGGCACTCGTGCTCGGCTATTTCTGATGGGAAACGGTGGTGGGGATGGAAAAGCGGGATGGGCATGGTACAAAATAGAGCAGACAAGGTGCGGGAGGGGCAAGCATAAAGGAAAATGAGTGCATAACATGTCGGATGCGATCATACCAGCACTAAAGCACCGGATCCCATCAGAACTCCGAAGTTAAGCGTGCTTGGGCGAGAGTAGTACTAGGATGGGTGACCTCCTGGGAAGTCCTCGTGTTGCATCCCTTTTTTTTGCGTCTGGCGGCGACATTCATAGTGAAGTTACGACGATATTTTTTTATGGGCACTCGTGCTCGGCTATTTCTGATGGGAAACGGTGGTGGGGATGGAAAAGCGGGATGGGCATGGTACAAAATAGAGCAGACAAGGTGCGGGAGGGGCAAGCATAAAGGAAAATGAGTGCATAACATGTCGGATGCGATCATACCAGCACTAAAGCACCGGATCCCATCAGAACTCCGAAGTTAAGCGTGCTTGGGCGAGAGTAGTACTAGGATGGGTGACCTCCTGGGAAGTCCTCGTGTTGCATCCCTTTTTTTTGCGTCTGGCGGCGACATTCATAGTGAAGTTACGACGATATTTTTTTATGGGCACTCGTGCTCGGCTATTTCTGATGGGAAACGGTGGTGGGGATGGAAAAGCGGGATGGGCATGGTACAAAATAGAGCAGACAAGGTGCGGGAGGGGCAAGCATAAAGGAAAATGAGTGCATAACATGTCGGATGCGATCATACCAGCACTAAAGCACCGGATCCCATCAGAACTCCGAAGTTAAGCGTGCTTGGGCGAGAGTAGTACTAGGATGGGTGACCTCCTGGGAAGTCCTCGTGTTGCATCCCTTTTTTTTGCGTCTGGCGGCGACATTCATAGTGAAGTTACGACGATATTTTTTTATGGGCACTCGTGCTCGGCTATTTCTGATGGGAAACGGTGGTGGGGATGGAAAAGCGGGATGGGCATGGTACAAAATAGAGCAGACAAGGTGCGGGAGGGGCAAGCATAAAGGAAAATGAGTGCATAACATGTCGGATGCGATCATACCAGCACTAAAGCACCGGATCCCATCAGAACTCCGAAGTTAAGCGTGCTTGGGCGAGAGTAGTACTAGGATGGGTGACCTCCTGGGAAGTCCTCGTGTTGCATCCCTTTTTTTTGCATCTGGCGGCGACATTCATAGTGAAGTTACGACGATATTTTTTTATGGGCACTCGTGCTCGGCTATTTCTGATGGGAAACGGTGGTGGGGATGGAAAAGCGGGATGGGCATGGTACAAAATAGAGCAGACAAGGTGCGGGAGGGGCAAGCATAAAGGAAAATGAGTGCATAACATGTCGGATGCGATCATACCAGCACTAAAGCACCGGATCCCATCAGAACTCCGAAGTTAAGCGTGCTTGGGCGAGAGTAGTACTAGGATGGGTGACCTCCTGGGAAGTCCTCGTGTTGCATCCCTTTTTTTTGCGTCTGGCGGCGACATTCATAGTGAAGTTACGACGATATTTTTTTATGGGCACTCGTGCTCGGCTATTTCTGATGGGAAACGGTGGTGGGGATGGAAAAGCGGGATGGGCATGGTACAAAATAGAGCAGACAAGGTGCGGGAGGGGCAAGCATAAAGGAAAATGAGTGCATAACATGTCGGATGCGATCATACCAGCACTAAAGCACCGGATCCCATCAGAACTCCGAAGTTAAGCGTGCTTGGGCGAGAGTAGTACTAGGATGGGTGACCTCCTGGGAAGTCCTCGTGTTGCATCCCTTTTTTTTGCATCTGGCGGCGACATTCATAGTGAAGTTACGACGATATTTTTTTATGGGCACTCGTGCTCGGCTATTTCTGATGGGAAACGGTGGTGGGGATGGAAAAGCGGGATGGGCATGGTACAAAATAGAGCAGACAAGGTGCGGGAGGGGCAAGCATAAAGGAAAATGAGTGCATAACATGTCGGATGCGATCATACCAGCACTAAAGCACCGGATCCCATCAGAACTCCGAAGTTAAGCGTGCTTGGGCGAGAGTAGTACTAGGATGGGTGACCTCCTGGGAAGTCCTCGTGTTGCATCCCTTTTTTTTTTGCGGCGACATTCATAGTGAAGTTACGACGATATTTTTTTATGGGCACTCGTGCTCGGCTATTTCTGATGGGAAACGGTGGTGGGGATGGAAAAGCGGGATGGGCATGGTACAAAATAGAGCAGACAAGGTGCGGGAGGGGCAAGCATAAAGGAAAATGAGTGCATAACATGTCGGATGCGATCATACCAGCACTAAAGCACCGGATCCCATCAGAACTCCGAAGTTAAGCGTGCTTGGGCGAGAGTAGTACTAGGATGGGTGACCTCCTGGGAAGTCCTCGTGTTGCATCCCTTTTTTTTGCGTCTGGCGGCGACATTCATAGTGAAGTTACGACGATATTTTTTTATGGGCACTCGTGCTCGGCTATTTCTGATGGGAAACGGTGGTGGGGATGGAAAAGCGGGATGGGCATGGTACAAAATAGAGCAGACAAGGTGCGGGAGGGGCAAGCATAAAGGAAAATGAGTGCATAACATGTCGGATGCGATCATACCAGCACTAAAGCACCGGATCCCATCAGAACTCCGAAGTTAAGCGTGCTTGGGCGAGAGTAGTACTAGGATGGGTGACCTCCTGGGAAGTCCTCGTGTTGCATCCCTTTTTTTTGCGTCTGGCGGCGACATTCATAGTGAAGTTACGACGATATTTTTTTATGGGCACTCGTGCTCGGCTATTTCTGATGGGAAACGGTGGTGGGGATGGAAAAGCGGGATGGGCATGGTACAAAATAGAGCAGACAAGGTGCGGGAGGGGCAAGCATAAAGGAAAATGAGTGCATAACATGTCGGATGCGATCATACCAGCACTAAAGCACCGGATCCCATCAGAACTCCGAAGTTAAGCGTGCTTGGGCGAGAGTAGTACTAGGATGGGTGACCTCCTGGGAAGTCCTCGTGTTGCATCCCTTTTTTTTGCGTCTGGCGGCGACATTCATAGTGAAGTTACGACGATATTTTTTTATGGGCACTCGTGCTCGGCTATTTCTGATGGGAAACGGTGGTGGGGATGGAAAAGCGGGATGGGCATGGTACAAAATAGAGCAGACAAGGTGCGGGAGGGGCAAGCATAAAGGAAAATGAGTGCATAACATGTCGGATGCGATCATACCAGCACTAAAGCACCGGATCCCATCAGAACTCCGAAGTTAAGCGTGCTTGGGCGAGAGTAGTACTAGGATGGGTGACCTCCTGGGAAGTCCTCGTGTTGCATCCCTTTTTTTTGCATCTGGCGGCGACATTCATAGTGAAGTTACGACGATATTTTTTTATGGGCACTCGTGCTCGGCTATTTCTGATGGGAAACGGTGGTGGGGATGGAAAAGCGGGATGGGCATGGTACAAAATAGAGCAGACAAGGTGCGGGAGGGGCAAGCATAAAGGAAAATGAGTGCATAACATGTCGGATGCGATCATACCAGCACTAAAGCACCGGATCCCATCAGAACTCCGAAGTTAAGCGTGCTTGGGCGAGAGTAGTACTAGGATGGGTGACCTCCTGGGAAGTCCTCGTGTTGCATCCCTTTTTTTTGCGTCTGGCGGCGACATTCATAGTGAAGTTACGACGATATTTTTTTATGGGCACTCGTGCTCGGCTATTTCTGATGGGAAACGGTGGTGGGGATGGAAAAGCGGGATGGGCATGGTACAAAATAGAGCAGACAAGGTGCGGGAGGGGCAAGCATAAAGGAAAATGAGTGCATAACATGTCGGATGCGATCATACCAGCACTAAAGCACCGGATCCCATCAGAACTCCGAAGTTAAGCGTGCTTGGGCGAGAGTAGTACTAGGATGGGTGACCTCCTGGGAAGTCCTCGTGTTGCATCCCTTTTTTTTGCATCTGGCGGCGACATTCATAGTGAAGTTACGACGATATTTTTTTATGGGCACTCGTGCTCGGCTATTTCTGATGGGAAACGGTGGTGGGGATGGAAAAGCGGGATGGGCATGGTACAAAATAGAGCAGACAAGGTGCGGGAGGGGCAAGCATAAAGGAAAATGAGTGCATAACATGTCGGATGCGATCATACCAGCACTAAAGCACCGGATCCCATCAGAACTCCGAAGTTAAGCGTGCTTGGGCGAGAGTAGTACTAGGATGGGTGACCTCCTGGGAAGTCCTCGTGTTGCATCCCTTTTTTTTTGCGTCTGGCGGCGACATTCATAGTGAAGTTACGACGATATTTTTTTATGGGCACTCGTGCTCGGCTATTTCTGATGGGAAACGGTGGTGGGGATGGAAAAGCGGGATGGGCATGGTACAAAATAGAGCAGACAAGGTGCGGGAGGGGCAAGCATAAAGGAAAATGAGTGCATAACATGTCGGATGCGATCATACCAGCACTAAAGCACCGGATCCCATCAGAACTCCGAAGTTAAGCGTGCTTGGGCGAGAGTAGTACTAGGATGGGTGACCTCCTGGGAAGTCCTTTTGCGTCTGGCGGCGACATTCATAGTGAAGTTACGACGATATTTTTTTATGGGCACTCGTGCTCGGCTATTTCTGATGGGAAACGGTGGTGGGGATGGAAAAGCGGGATGGGCATGGTACAAAATAGAGCAGACAAGGTGCGGGAGGGGCAAGCATAAAGGAAAATGAGTGCATAACATGTCGGATGCGATCATACCAGCACTAAAGCACCGGATCCCATCAGAACTCCGAAGTTAAGCGTGCTTGGGCGAGAGTAGTACTAGGATGGGTGACCTCCTGGGAAGTCCTCGTGTTGCATCCCTTTTTTTTGCGTCTGGCGGCGACATTCATAGTGAAGTTACGACGATATTTTTTTATGGGCACTCGTGCTCGGCTATTTCTGATGGGAAACGGTGGTGGGGATGGAAAAGCGGGATGGGCATGGTACAAAATAGAGCAGACAAGGTGCGGGAGGGGCAAGCATAAAGGAAAATGAGTGCATAACATGTCGGATGCGATCATACCAGCACTAAAGCACCGGATCCCATCAGAACTCCGAAGTTAAGCGTGCTTGGGCGAGAGTAGTACTAGGATGGGTGACCTCCTGGGAAGTCCTCGTGTTGCATCCCTTTTTTTTTGCGTCTGGCGGCGACATTCATAGTGAAGTTACGACGATATTTTTTTATGGGCACTCGTGCTCGGCTATTTCTGATGGGAAACGGTGGTGGGGATGGAAAAGCGGGATGGGCATGGTACAAAATAGAGCAGACAAGGTGCGGGAGGGGCAAGCATAAAGGAAAATGAGTGCATAACATGTCGGATGCGATCATACCAGCACTAAAGCACCGGATCCCATCAGAACTCCGAAGTTAAGCGTGCTTGGGCGAGAGTAGTACTAGGATGGGTGACCTCCTGGGAAGTCCTCGTGTTGCATCCCTTTTTTTTGCGTCTGGCGGCGACATTCATAGTGAAGTTACGACGATATTTTTTTATGGGCACTCGTGCTCGGCTATTTCTGATGGGAAACGGTGGTGGGGATGGAAAAGCGGGATGGGCATGGTACAAAATAGAGCAGACAAGGTGCGGGAGGGGCAAGCATAAAGGAAAATGAGTGCATAACATGTCGGATGCGATCATACCAGCACTAAAGCACCGGATCCCATCAGAACTCCGAAGTTAAGCGTGCTTGGGCGAGAGTAGTACTAGGATGGGTGACCTCCTGGGAAGTCCTCGTGTTGCATCCCTTTTTTTTGCGTCTGGCGGCGACATTCATAGTGAAGTTACGACGATATTTTTTTATGGGCACTCGTGCTCGGCTATTTCTGATGGGAAACGGTGGTGGGGATGGAAAAGCGGGATGGGCATGGTACAAAATAGAGCAGACAAGGTGCGGGAGGGGCAAGCATAAAGGAAAATGAGTGCATAACATGTCGGATGCGATCATACCAGCACTAAAGCACCGGATCCCATCAGAACTCCGAAGTTAAGCGTGCTTGGGCGAGAGTAGTACTAGGATGGGTGACCTCCTGGGAAGTCCTCGTGTTGCATCCCTTTTTTTTGCGTCTGGCGGCGACATTCATAGTGAAGTTACGACGATATTTTTTTATGGGCACTCGTGCTCGGCTATTTCTGATGGGAAACGGTGGTGGGGATGGAAAAGCGGGATGGGCATGGTACAAAATAGAGCAGACAAGGTGCGGGAGGGGCAAGCATAAAGGAAAATGAGTGCATAACATGTCGGATGCGATCATACCAGCACTAAAGCACCGGATCCCATCAGAACTCCGAAGTTAAGCGTGCTTGGGCGAGAGTAGTACTAGGATGGGTGACCTCCTGGGAAGTCCTCGTGTTGCATCCCTTTTTTTTGCATCTGGCGGCGACATTCATAGTGAAGTTACGACGATATTTTTTTATGGGCACTCGTGCTCGGCTATTTCTGATGGGAAACGGTGGTGGGGATGGAAAAGCGGGATGGGCATGGTACAAAATAGAGCAGACAAGGTGCGGGAGGGGCAAGCATAAAGGAAAATGAGTGCATAACATGTCGGATGCGATCATACCAGCACTAAAGCACCGGATCCCATCAGAACTCCGAAGTTAAGCGTGCTTGGGCGAGAGTAGTACTAGGATGGGTGACCTCCTGGGAAGTCCTCGTGTTGCATCCCTTTTTTTTGCGTCTGGCGGCGACATTCATAGTGAAGTTACGACGATATTTTTTTATGGGCACTCGTGCTCGGCTATTTCTGATGGGAAACGGTGGTGGGGATGGAAAAGCGGGATGGGCATGGTACAAAATAGAGCAGACAAGGTGCGGGAGGGGCAAGCATAAAGGAAAATGAGTGCATAACATGTCGGATGCGATCATACCAGCACTAAAGCACCGGATCCCATCAGAACTCCGAAGTTAAGCGTGCTTGGGCGAGAGTAGTACTAGGATGGGTGACCTCCTGGGAAGTCCTCGTGTTGCATCCCTTTTTTTTGCGTCTGGCGGCGACATTCATAGTGAAGTTACGACGATATTTTTTTATGGGCACTCGTGCTCGGCTATTTCTGATGGGAAACGGTGGTGGGGATGGAAAAGCGGGATGGGCATGGTACAAAATAGAGCAGACAAGGTGCGGGAGGGGCAAGCATAAAGGAAAATGAGTGCATAACATGTCGGATGCGATCATACCAGCACTAAAGCACCGGATCCCATCAGAACTCCGAAGTTAAGCGTGCTTGGGCGAGAGTAGTACTAGGATGGGTGACCTCCTGGGAAGTCCTCGTGTTGCATCCCTTTTTTTTGCGTCTGGCGGCGACATTCATAGTGAAGTTACGACGATATTTTTTTATGGGCACTCGTGCTCGGCTATTTCTGATGGGAAACGGTGGTGGGGATGGAAAAGCGGGATGGGCATGGTACAAAATAGAGCAGACAAGGTGCGGGAGGGGCAAGCATAAAGGAAAATGAGTGCATAACATGTCGGATGCGATCATACCAGCACTAAAGCACCGGATCCCATCAGAACTCCGAAGTTAAGCGTGCTTGGGCGAGAGTAGTACTAGGATGGGTGACCTCCTGGGAAGTCCTCGTGTTGCATCCCTTTTTTTTGCATCTGGCGGCGACATTCATAGTGAAGTTACGACGATATTTTTTTATGGGCACTCGTGCTCGGCTATTTCTGATGGGAAACGGTGGTGGGGATGGAAAAGCGGGATGGGCATGGTACAAAATAGAGCAGACAAGGTGCGGGAGGGGCAAGCATAAAGGAAAATGAGTGCATAACATGTCGGATGCGATCATACCAGCACTAAAGCACCGGATCCCATCAGAACTCCGAAGTTAAGCGTGCTTGGGCGAGAGTAGTACTAGGATGGGTGACCTCCTGGGAAGTCCTCGTGTTGCATCCCTTTTTTTTTGCGTCTGGCGGCGACATTCATAGTGAAGTTACGACGATATTTTTTTATGGGCACTCGTGCTCGGCTATTTCTGATGGGAAACGGTGGTGGGGATGGAAAAGCGGGATGGGCATGGTACAAAATAGAGCAGACAAGGTGCGGGAGGGGCAAGCATAAAGGAAAATGAGTGCATAACATGTCGGATGCGATCATACCAGCACTAAAGCACCGGATCCCATCAGAACTCCGAAGTTAAGCGTGCTTGGGCGAGAGTAGTACTAGGATGGGTGACCTCCTGGGAAGTCCTCGTGTTGCATCCCTTTTTTTTGCGTCTGGCGGCGACATTCATAGTGAAGTTACGACGATATTTTTTTATGGGCACTCGTGCTCGGCTATTTCTGATGGGAAACGGTGGTGGGGATGGAAAAGCGGGATGGGCATGGTACAAAATAGAGCAGACAAGGTGCGGGAGGGGCAAGCATAAAGGAAAATGAGTGCATAACATGTCGGATGCGATCATACCAGCACTAAAGCACCGGATCCCATCAGAACTCCGAAGTTAAGCGTGCTTGGGCGAGAGTAGTACTAGGATGGGTGACCTCCTGGGAAGTCCTCGTGTTGCATCCCTTTTTTTTGCGTCTGGCGGCGACATTCATAGTGAAGTTACGACGATATTTTTTTATGGGCACTCGTGCTCGGCTATTTCTGATGGGAAACGGTGGTGGGGATGGAAAAGCGGGATGGGCATGGTACAAAATAGAGCAGACAAGGTGCGGGAGGGGCAAGCATAAAGGAAAATGAGTGCATAACATGTCGGATGCGATCATACCAGCACTAAAGCACCGGATCCCATCAGAACTCCGAAGTTAAGCGTGCTTGGGCGAGAGTAGTACTAGGATGGGTGACCTCCTGGGAAGTCCTCGTGTTGCATCCCTTTTTTTTGCGTCTGGCGGCGACATTCATAGTGAAGTTACGACGATATTTTTTTATGGGCACTCGTGCTCGGCTATTTCTGATGGGAAACGGTGGTGGGGATGGAAAAGCGGGATGGGCATGGTACAAAATAGAGCAGACAAGGTGCGGGAGGGGCAAGCATAAAGGAAAATGAGTGCATAACATGTCGGATGCGATCATACCAGCACTAAAGCACCGGATCCCATCAGAACTCCGAAGTTAAGCGTGCTTGGGCGAGAGTAGTACTAGGATGGGTGACCTCCTGGGAAGTCCTCGTGTTGCATCCCTTTTTTTTGCATCTGGCGGCGACATTCATAGTGAAGTTACGACGATATTTTTTTATGGGCACTCGTGCTCGGCTATTTCTGATGGGAAACGGTGGTGGGGATGGAAAAGCGGGATGGGCATGGTACAAAATAGAGCAGACAAGGTGCGGGAGGGGCAAGCATAAAGGAAAATGAGTGCATAACATGTCGGATGCGATCATACCAGCACTAAAGCACCGGATCCCATCAGAACTCCGAAGTTAAGCGTGCTTGGGCGAGAGTAGTACTAGGATGGGTGACCTCCTGGGAAGTCCTCGTGTTGCATCCCTTTTTTTTGCGTCTGGCGGCGACATTCATAGTGAAGTTACGACGATATTTTTTTATGGGCACTCGTGCTCGGCTATTTCTGATGGGAAACGGTGGTGGGGATGGAAAAGCGGGATGGGCATGGTACAAAATAGAGCAGACAAGGTGCGGGAGGGGCAAGCATAAAGGAAAATGAGTGCATAACATGTCGGATGCGATCATACCAGCACTAAAGCACCGGATCCCATCAGAACTCCGAAGTTAAGCGTGCTTGGGCGAGAGTAGTACTAGGATGGGTGACCTCCTGGGAAGTCCTCGTGTTGCATCCCTTTTTTTTGTCTGGCGGCGACATTCATAGTGAAGTTACGACGATATTTTTTTATGGGCACTCGTGCTCGGCTATTTCTGATGGGAAACGGTGGTGGGGATGGAAAAGCGGGATGGGCATGGTACAAAATAGAGCAGACAAGGTGCGGGAGGGGCAAGCATAAAGGAAAATGAGTGCATAACATGTCGGATGCGATCATACCAGCACTAAAGCACCGGATCCCATCAGAACTCCGAAGTTAAGCGTGCTTGGGCGAGAGTAGTACTAGGATGGGTGACCTCCTGGGAAGTCCTCGTGTTGCATCCCTTTTTTTTTCTGGCGGCGACATTCATAGTGAAGTTACGACGATATTTTTTTATGGGCACTCGTGCTCGGCTATTTCTGATGGGAAACGGTGGTGGGGATGGAAAAGCGGGATGGGCATGGTACAAAATAGAGCAGACAAGGTGCGGGAGGGGCAAGCATAAAGGAAAATGAGTGCATAACATGTCGGATGCGATCATACCAGCACTAAAGCACCGGATCCCATCAGAACTCCGAAGTTAAGCGTGCTTGGGCGAGAGTAGTACTAGGATGGGTGACCTCCTGGGAAGTCCTCGTGTTGCATCCCTTTTTTTTGCGTCTGGCGGCGACATTCATAGTGAAGTTACGACGATATTTTTTTATGGGCACTCGTGCTCGGCTATTTCTGATGGGAAACGGTGGTGGGGATGGAAAAGCGGGATGGGCATGGTACAAAATAGAGCAGACAAGGTGCGGGAGGGGCAAGCATAAAGGAAAATGAGTGCATAACATGTCGGATGCGATCATACCAGCACTAAAGCACCGGATCCCATCAGAACTCCGAAGTTAAGCGTGCTTGGGCGAGAGTAGTACTAGGATGGGTGACCTCCTGGGAAGTCCTCGTGTTGCATCCCTTTTTTTTGCGTCTGGCGGCGACATTCATAGTGAAGTTACGACGATATTTTTTTATGGGCACTCGTGCTCGGCTATTTCTGATGGGAAACGGTGGTGGGGATGGAAAAGCGGGATGGGCATGGTACAAAATAGAGCAGACAAGGTGCGGGAGGGGCAAGCATAAAGGAAAATGAGTGCATAACATGTCGGATGCGATCATACCAGCACTAAAGCACCGGATCCCATCAGAACTCCGAAGTTAAGCGTGCTTGGGCGAGAGTAGTACTAGGATGGGTGACCTCCTGGGAAGTCCTCGTGTTGCATCCCTTTTTTTTGCATCTGGCGGCGACATTCATAGTGAAGTTACGACGATATTTTTTTATGGGCACTCGTGCTCGGCTATTTCTGATGGGAAACGGTGGTGGGGATGGAAAAGCGGGATGGGCATGGTACAAAATAGAGCAGACAAGGTGCGGGAGGGGCAAGCATAAAGGAAAATGAGTGCATAACATGTCGGATGCGATCATACCAGCACTAAAGCACCGGATCCCATCAGAACTCCGAAGTTAAGCGTGCTTGGGCGAGAGTAGTACTAGGATGGGTGACCTCCTGGGAAGTCCTCGTGTTGCATCCCTTTTTTTTGCGTCTGGCGGCGACATTCATAGTGAAGTTACGACGATATTTTTTTATGGGCACTCGTGCTCGGCTATTTCTGATGGGAAACGGTGGTGGGGATGGAAAAGCGGGATGGGCATGGTACAAAATAGAGCAGACAAGGTGCGGGAGGGGCAAGCATAAAGGAAAATGAGTGCATAACATGTCGGATGCGATCATACCAGCACTAAAGCACCGGATCCCATCAGAACTCCGAAGTTAAGCGTGCTTGGGCGAGAGTAGTACTAGGATGGGTGACCTCCTGGGAAGTCCTCGTGTTGCATCCCTTTTTTTTGCGTCTGGCGGCGACATTCATAGTGAAGTTACGACGATATTTTTTTATGGGCACTCGTGCTCGGCTATTTCTGATGGGAAACGGTGGTGGGGATGGAAAAGCGGGATGGGCATGGTACAAAATAGAGCAGACAAGGTGCGGGAGGGGCAAGCATAAAGGAAAATGAGTGCATAACATGTCGGATGCGATCATACCAGCACTAAAGCACCGGATCCCATCAGAACTCCGAAGTTAAGCGTGCTTGGGCGAGAGTAGTACTAGGATGGGTGACCTCCTGGGAAGTCCTCGTGTTGCATCCCTTTTTTTTGCGTCTGGCGGCGACATTCATAGTGAAGTTACGACGATATTTTTTTATGGGCACTCGTGCTCGGCTATTTCTGATGGGAAACGGTGGTGGGGATGGAAAAGCGGGATGGGCATGGTACAAAATAGAGCAGACAAGGTGCGGGAGGGGCAAGCATAAAGGAAAATGAGTGCATAACATGTCGGATGCGATCATACCAGCACTAAAGCACCGGATCCCATCAGAACTCCGAAGTTAAGCGTGCTTGGGCGAGAGTAGTACTAGGATGGGTGACCTCCTGGGAAGTCCTCGTGTTGCATCCCTTTTTTTTGCATCTGGCGGCGACATTCATAGTGAAGTTACGACGATATTTTTTTATGGGCACTCGTGCTCGGCTATTTCTGATGGGAAACGGTGGTGGGGATGGAAAAGCGGGATGGGCATGGTACAAAATAGAGCAGACAAGGTGCGGGAGGGGCAAGCATAAAGGAAAATGAGTGCATAACATGTCGGATGCGATCATACCAGCACTAAAGCACCGGATCCCATCAGAACTCCGAAGTTAAGCGTGCTTGGGCGAGAGTAGTACTAGGATGGGTGACCTCCTGGGAAGTCCTCGTGTTGCATCCCTTTTTTTTGCATCTGGCGGCGACATTCATAGTGAAGTTACGACGATATTTTTTTATGGGCACTCGTGCTCGGCTATTTCTGATGGGAAACGGTGGTGGGGATGGAAAAGCGGGATGGGCATGGTACAAAATAGAGCAGACAAGGTGCGGGAGGGGCAAGCATAAAGGAAAATGAGTGCATAACATGTCGGATGCGATCATACCAGCACTAAAGCACCGGATCCCATCAGAACTCCGAAGTTAAGCGTGCTTGGGCGAGAGTAGTACTAGGATGGGTGACCTCCTGGGAAGTCCTCGTGTTGCATCCCTTTTTTTTGCGTCTGGCGGCGACATTCATAGTGAAGTTACGACGATATTTTTTTATGGGCACTCGTGCTCGGCTATTTCTGATGGGAAACGGTGGTGGGGATGGAAAAGCGGGATGGGCATGGTACAAAATAGAGCAGACAAGGTGCGGGAGGGGCAAGCATAAAGGAAAATGAGTGCATAACATGTCGGATGCGATCATACCAGCACTAAAGCACCGGATCCCATCAGAACTCCGAAGTTAAGCGTGCTTGGGCGAGAGTAGTACTAGGATGGGTGACCTCCTGGGAAGTCCTCGTGTTGCATCCCTTTTTTTTGCGTCTGGCGGCGACATTCATAGTGAAGTTACGACGATATTTTTTTATGGGCACTCGTGCTCGGCTATTTCTGATGGGAAACGGTGGTGGGGATGGAAAAGCGGGATGGGCATGGTACAAAATAGAGCAGACAAGGTGCGGGAGGGGCAAGCATAAAGGAAAATGAGTGCATAACATGTCGGATGCGATCATACCAGCACTAAAGCACCGGATCCCATCAGAACTCCGAAGTTAAGCGTGCTTGGGCGAGAGTAGTACTAGGATGGGTGACCTCCTGGGAAGTCCTCGTGTTGCATCCCTTTTTTTTGCGTCTGGCGGCGACATTCATAGTGAAGTTACGACGATATTTTTTTATGGGCACTCGTGCTCGGCTATTTCTGATGGGAAACGGTGGTGGGGATGGAAAAGCGGGATGGGCATGGTACAAAATAGAGCAGACAAGGTGCGGGAGGGGCAAGCATAAAGGAAAATGAGTGCATAACATGTCGGATGCGATCATACCAGCACTAAAGCACCGGATCCCATCAGAACTCCGAAGTTAAGCGTGCTTGGGCGAGAGTAGTACTAGGATGGGTGACCTCCTGGGAAGTCCTCGTGTTGCATCCCTTTTTTTTTGCGTCTGGCGGCGACATTCATAGTGAAGTTACGACGATATTTTTTTATGGGCACTCGTGCTCGGCTATTTCTGATGGGAAACGGTGGTGGGGATGGAAAAGCGGGATGGGCATGGTACAAAATAGAGCAGACAAGGTGCGGGAGGGGCAAGCATAAAGGAAAATGAGTGCATAACATGTCGGATGCGATCATACCAGCACTAAAGCACCGGATCCCATCAGAACTCCGAAGTTAAGCGTGCTTGGGCGAGAGTAGTACTAGGATGGGTGACCTCCTGGGAAGTCCTCGTGTTGCATCCCTTTTTTTTGCATCTGGCGGCGACATTCATAGTGAAGTTACGACGATATTTTTTTATGGGCACTCGTGCTCGGCTATTTCTGATGGGAAACGGTGGTGGGGATGGAAAAGCGGGATGGGCATGGTACAAAATAGAGCAGACAAGGTGCGGGAGGGGCAAGCATAAAGGAAAATGAGTGCATAACATGTCGGATGCGATCATACCAGCACTAAAGCACCGGATCCCATCAGAACTCCGAAGTTAAGCGTGCTTGGGCGAGAGTAGTACTAGGATGGGTGACCTCCTGGGAAGTCCTCGTGTTGCATCCCTTTTTTTTGCGTCTGGCGGCGACATTCATAGTGAAGTTACGACGATATTTTTTTATGGGCACTCGTGCTCGGCTATTTCTGATGGGAAACGGTGGTGGGGATGGAAAAGCGGGATGGGCATGGTACAAAATAGAGCAGACAAGGTGCGGGAGGGGCAAGCATAAAGGAAAATGAGTGCATAACATGTCGGATGCGATCATACCAGCACTAAAGCACCGGATCCCATCAGAACTCCGAAGTTAAGCGTGCTTGGGCGAGAGTAGTACTAGGATGGGTGACCTCCTGGGAAGTCCTCGTGTTGCATCCCTTTTTTTTGCGTCTGGCGGCGACATTCATAGTGAAGTTACGACGATATTTTTTTATGGGCACTCGTGCTCGGCTATTTCTGATGGGAAACGGTGGTGGGGATGGAAAAGCGGGATGGGCATGGTACAAAATAGAGCAGACAAGGTGCGGGAGGGGCAAGCATAAAGGAAAATGAGTGCATAACATGTCGGATGCGATCATACCAGCACTAAAGCACCGGATCCCATCAGAACTCCGAAGTTAAGCGTGCTTGGGCGAGAGTAGTACTAGGATGGGTGACCTCCTGGGAAGTCCTCGTGTTGCATCCCTTTTTTTTGCGTCTGGCGGCGACATTCATAGTGAAGTTACGACGATATTTTTTTATGGGCACTCGTGCTCGGCTATTTCTGATGGGAAACGGTGGTGGGGATGGAAAAGCGGGATGGGCATGGTACAAAATAGAGCAGACAAGGTGCGGGAGGGGCAAGCATAAAGGAAAATGAGTGCATAACATGTCGGATGCGATCATACCAGCACTAAAGCACCGGATCCCATCAGAACTCCGAAGTTAAGCGTGCTTGGGCGAGAGTAGTACTAGGATGGGTGACCTCCTGGGAAGTCCTCGTGTTGCATCCCTTTTTTTTGCGTCTGGCGGCGACATTCATAGTGAAGTTACGACGATATTTTTTTATGGGCACTCGTGCTCGGCTATTTCTGATGGGAAACGGTGGTGGGGATGGAAAAGCGGGATGGGCATGGTACAAAATAGAGCAGACAAGGTGCGGGAGGGGCAAGCATAAAGGAAAATGAGTGCATAACATGTCGGATGCGATCATACCAGCACTAAAGCACCGGATCCCATCAGAACTCCGAAGTTAAGCGTGCTTGGGCGAGAGTAGTACTAGGATGGGTGACCTCCTGGGAAGTCCTCGTGTTGCATCCCTTTTTTTTTGCGTCTGGCGGCGACATTCATAGTGAAGTTACGACGATATTTTTTTATGGGCACTCGTGCTCGGCTATTTCTGATGGGAAACGGTGGTGGGGATGGAAAAGCGGGATGGGCATGGTACAAAATAGAGCAGACAAGGTGCGGGAGGGGCAAGCATAAAGGAAAATGAGTGCATAACATGTCGGATGCGATCATACCAGCACTAAAGCACCGGATCCCATCAGAACTCCGAAGTTAAGCGTGCTTGGGCGAGAGTAGTACTAGGATGGGTGACCTCCTGGGAAGTCCTCGTGTTGCATCCCTTTTTTTTGCATCTGGCGGCGACATTCATAGTGAAGTTACGACGATATTTTTTTATGGGCACTCGTGCTCGGCTATTTCTGATGGGAAACGGTGGTGGGGATGGAAAAGCGGGATGGGCATGGTACAAAATAGAGCAGACAAGGTGCGGGAGGGGCAAGCATAAAGGAAAATGAGTGCATAACATGTCGGATGCGATCATACCAGCACTAAAGCACCGGATCCCATCAGAACTCCGAAGTTAAGCGTGCTTGGGCGAGAGTAGTACTAGGATGGGTGACCTCCTGGGAAGTCCTCGTGTTGCATCCCTTTTTTTTGCGTCTGGCGGCGACATTCATAGTGAAGTTACGACGATATTTTTTTATGGGCACTCGTGCTCGGCTATTTCTGATGGGAAACGGTGGTGGGGATGGAAAAGCGGGATGGGCATGGTACAAAATAGAGCAGACAAGGTGCGGGAGGGGCAAGCATAAAGGAAAATGAGTGCATAACATGTCGGATGCGATCATACCAGCACTAAAGCACCGGATCCCATCAGAACTCCGAAGTTAAGCGTGCTTGGGCGAGAGTAGTACTAGGATGGGTGACCTCCTGGGAAGTCCTCGTGTTGCATCCCTTTTTTTTGCGTCTGGCGGCGACATTCATAGTGAAGTTACGACGATATTTTTTTATGGGCACTCGTGCTCGGCTATTTCTGATGGGAAACGGTGGTGGGGATGGAAAAGCGGGATGGGCATGGTACAAAATAGAGCAGACAAGGTGCGGGAGGGGCAAGCATAAAGGAAAATGAGTGCATAACATGTCGGATGCGATCATACCAGCACTAAAGCACCGGATCCCATCAGAACTCCGAAGTTAAGCGTGCTTGGGCGAGAGTAGTACTAGGATGGGTGACCTCCTGGGAAGTCCTCGTGTTGCATCCCTTTTTTTTGCATCTGGCGGCGACATTCATAGTGAAGTTACGACGATATTTTTTTATGGGCACTCGTGCTCGGCTATTTCTGACGGTGGTGGGGATGGAAAAGCGGGATGGGCATGGTACAAAATAGAGCAGACAAGGTGCGGGAGGGGCAAGCATAAAGGAAAATGAGTGCATAACATGTCGGATGCGATCATACCAGCACTAAAGCACCGGATCCCATCAGAACTCCGAAGTTAAGCGTGCTTGGGCGAGAGTAGTACTAGGATGGGTGACCTCCTGGGAAGTCCTCGTGTTGCATCCCTTTTTTTTCGTCTGGCGGCGACATTCATAGTGAAGTTACGACGATATTTTTTTATGGGCACTCGTGCTCGGCTATTTCTGATGGGAAACGGTGGTGGGGATGGAAAAGCGGGATGGGCATGGTACAAAATAGAGCAGACAAGGTGCGGGAGGGGCAAGCATAAAGGAAAATGAGTGCATAACATGTCGGATGCGATCATACCAGCACTAAAGCACCGGATCCCATCAGAACTCCGAAGTTAAGCGTGCTTGGGCGAGAGTAGTACTAGGATGGGTGACCTCCTGGGAAGTCCTCGTGTTGCATCCCTTTTTTTTGCGTCTGGCGGCGACATTCATAGTGAAGTTACGACGATATTTTTTTATGGGCACTCGTGCTCGGCTATTTCTGATGGGAAACGGTGGTGGGGATGGAAAAGCGGGATGGGCATGGTACAAAATAGAGCAGACAAGGTGCGGGAGGGGCAAGCATAAAGGAAAATGAGTGCATAACATGTCGGATGCGATCATACCAGCACTAAAGCACCGGATCCCATCAGAACTCCGAAGTTAAGCGTGCTTGGGCGAGAGTAGTACTAGGATGGGTGACCTCCTGGGAAGTCCTCGTGTTGCATCCCTTTTTTTTGCGTCTGGCGGCGACATTCATAGTGAAGTTACGACGATATTTTTTTATGGGCACTCGTGCTCGGCTATTTCTGATGGGAAACGGTGGTGGGGATGGAAAAGCGGGATGGGCATGGTACAAAATAGAGCAGACAAGGTGCGGGAGGGGCAAGCATAAAGGAAAATGAGTGCATAACATGTCGGATGCGATCATACCAGCACTAAAGCACCGGATCCCATCAGAACTCCGAAGTTAAGCGTGCTTGGGCGAGAGTAGTACTAGGATGGGTGACCTCCTGGGAAGTCCTCGTGTTGCATCCCTTTTTTTTGCGTCTGGCGGCGACATTCATAGTGAAGTTACGACGATATTTTTTTATGGGCACTCGTGCTCGGCTATTTCTGATGGGAAACGGTGGTGGGGATGGAAAAGCGGGATGGGCATGGTACAAAATAGAGCAGACAAGGTGCGGGAGGGGCAAGCATAAAGGAAAATGAGTGCATAACATGTCGGATGCGATCATACCAGCACTAAAGCACCGGATCCCATCAGAACTCCGAAGTTAAGCGTGCTTGGGCGAGAGTAGTACTAGGATGGGTGACCTCCTGGGAAGTCCTCGTGTTGCATCCCTTTTTTTTGCGGCGACATTCATAGTGAAGTTACGACGATATTTTTTTATGGGCACTCGTGCTCGGCTATTTCTGATGGGAAACGGTGGTGGGGATGGAAAAGCGGGATGGGCATGGTACAAAATAGAGCAGACAAGGTGCGGGAGGGGCAAGCATAAAGGAAAATGAGTGCATAACATGTCGGATGCGATCATACCAGCACTAAAGCACCGGATCCCATCAGAACTCCGAAGTTAAGCGTGCTTGGGCGAGAGTAGTACTAGGATGGGTGACCTCCTGGGAAGTCCTCGTGTTGCATCCCTTTTTTTTGCGTCTGGCGGCGACATTCATAGTGAAGTTACGACGATATTTTTTTATGGGCACTCGTGCTCGGCTATTTCTGATGGGAAACGGTGGTGGGGATGGAAAAGCGGGATGGGCATGGTACAAAATAGAGCAGACAAGGTGCGGGAGGGGCAAGCATAAAGGAAAATGAGTGCATAACATGTCGGATGCGATCATACCAGCACTAAAGCACCGGATCCCATCAGAACTCCGAAGTTAAGCGTGCTTGGGCGAGAGTAGTACTAGGATGGGTGACCTCCTGGGAAGTCCTCGTGTTGCATCCCTTTTTTTTGCGTCTGGCGGCGACATTCATAGTGAAGTTACGACGATATTTTTTTATGGGCACTCGTGCTCGGCTATTTCTGATGGGAAACGGTGGTGGGGATGGAAAAGCGGGATGGGCATGGTACAAAATAGAGCAGACAAGGTGCGGGAGGGGCAAGCATAAAGGAAAATGAGTGCATAACATGTCGGATGCGATCATACCAGCACTAAAGCACCGGATCCCATCAGAACTCCGAAGTTAAGCGTGCTTGGGCGAGAGTAGTACTAGGATGGGTGACCTCCTGGGAAGTCCTCGTGTTGCATCCCTTTTTTTTGCGTCTGGCGGCGACATTCATAGTGAAGTTACGACGATATTTTTTTATGGGCACTCGTGCTCGGCTATTTCTGATGGGAAACGGTGGTGGGGATGGAAAAGCGGGATGGGCATGGTACAAAATAGAGCAGACAAGGTGCGGGAGGGGCAAGCATAAAGGAAAATGAGTGCATAACATGTCGGATGCGATCATACCAGCACTAAAGCACCGGATCCCATCAGAACTCCGAAGTTAAGCGTGCTTGGGCGAGAGTAGTACTAGGATGGGTGACCTCCTGGGAAGTCCTCGTGTTGCATCCCTTTTTTTTGCGTCTGGCGGCGACATTCATAGTGAAGTTACGACGATATTTTTTTATGGGCACTCGTGCTCGGCTATTTCTGATGGGAAACGGTGGTGGGGATGGAAAAGCGGGATGGGCATGGTACAAAATAGAGCAGACAAGGTGCGGGAGGGGCAAGCATAAAGGAAAATGAGTGCATAACATGTCGGATGCGATCATACCAGCACTAAAGCACCGGATCCCATCAGAACTCCGAAGTTAAGCGTGCTTGGGCGAGAGTAGTACTAGGATGGGTGACCTCCTGGGAAGTCCTCGTGTTGCATCCCTTTTTTTTGCATCTGGCGGCGACATTCATAGTGAAGTTACGACGATATTTTTTTATGGGCACTCGTGCTCGGCTATTTCTGATGGGAAACGGTGGTGGGGATGGAAAAGCGGGATGGGCATGGTACAAAATAGAGCAGACAAGGTGCGGGAGGGGCAAGCATAAAGGAAAATGAGTGCATAACATGTCGGATGCGATCATACCAGCACTAAAGCACCGGATCCCATCAGAACTCCGAAGTTAAGCGTGCTTGGGCGAGAGTAGTACTAGGATGGGTGACCTCCTGGGAAGTCCTCGTGTTGCATCCCTTTTTTTTGCGTCTGGCGGCGACATTCATAGTGAAGTTACGACGATATTTTTTTATGGGCACTCGTGCTCGGCTATTTCTGATGGGAAACGGTGGTGGGGATGGAAAAGCGGGATGGGCATGGTACAAAATAGAGCAGACAAGGTGCGGGAGGGGCAAGCATAAAGGAAAATGAGTGCATAACATGTCGGATGCGATCATACCAGCACTAAAGCACCGGATCCCATCAGAACTCCGAAGTTAAGCGTGCTTGGGCGAGAGTAGTACTAGGATGGGTGACCTCCTGGGAAGTCCTCGTGTTGCATCCCTTTTTTTTTGCGTCTGGCGGCGACATTCATAGTGAAGTTACGACGATATTTTTTTATGGGCACTCGTGCTCGGCTATTTCTGATGGGAAACGGTGGTGGGGATGGAAAAGCGGGATGGGCATGGTACAAAATAGAGCAGACAAGGTGCGGGAGGGGCAAGCATAAAGGAAAATGAGTGCATAACATGTCGGATGCGATCATACCAGCACTAAAGCACCGGATCCCATCAGAACTCCGAAGTTAAGCGTGCTTGGGCGAGAGTAGTACTAGGATGGGTGACCTCCTGGGAAGTCCTCGTGTTGCATCCCTTTTTTTTGCGTCTGGCGGCGACATTCATAGTGAAGTTACGACGATATTTTTTTATGGGCACTCGTGCTCGGCTATTTCTGATGGGAAACGGTGGTGGGGATGGAAAAGCGGGATGGGCATGGTACAAAATAGAGCAGACAAGGTGCGGGAGGGGCAAGCATAAAGGAAAATGAGTGCATAACATGTCGGATGCGATCATACCAGCACTAAAGCACCGGATCCCATCAGAACTCCGAAGTTAAGCGTGCTTGGGCGAGAGTAGTACTAGGATGGGTGACCTCCTGGGAAGTCCTCGTGTTGCATCCCTTTTTTTTGCGTCTGGCGGCGACATTCATAGTGAAGTTACGACGATATTTTTTTATGGGCACTCGTGCTCGGCTATTTCTGATGGGAAACGGTGGTGGGGATGGAAAAGCGGGATGGGCATGGTACAAAATAGAGCAGACAAGGTGCGGGAGGGGCAAGCATAAAGGAAAATGAGTGCATAACATGTCGGATGCGATCATACCAGCACTAAAGCACCGGATCCCATCAGAACTCCGAAGTTAAGCGTGCTTGGGCGAGAGTAGTACTAGGATGGGTGACCTCCTGGGAAGTCCTCGTGTTGCATCCCTTTTTTTTGCGTCTGGCGGCATTCATAGTGAAGTTACGACGATATTTTTTTATGGGCACTCGTGCTCGGCTATTTCTGATGGGAAACGGTGGTGGGGATGGAAAAGCGGGATGGGCATGGTACAAAATAGAGCAGACAAGGTGCGGGAGGGGCAAGCATAAAGGAAAATGAGTGCATAACATGTCGGATGCGATCATACCAGCACTAAAGCACCGGATCCCATCAGAACTCCGAAGTTAAGCGTGCTTGGGCGAGAGTAGTACTAGGATGGGTGACCTCCTGGGAAGTCCTCGTGTTGCATCCCTTTTTTTTGCGTCTGGCGGCGACATTCATAGTGAAGTTACGACGATATTTTTTTATGGGCACTCGTGCTCGGCTATTTCTGATGGGAAACGGTGGTGGGGATGGAAAAGCGGGATGGGCATGGTACAAAATAGAGCAGACAAGGTGCGGGAGGGGCAAGCATAAAGGAAAATGAGTGCATAACATGTCGGATGCGATCATACCAGCACTAAAGCACCGGATCCCATCAGAACTCCGAAGTTAAGCGTGCTTGGGCGAGAGTAGTACTAGGATGGGTGACCTCCTGGGAAGTCCTCGTGTTGCATCCCTTTTTTTTGCGTCTGGCGGCGACATTCATAGTGAAGTTACGACGATATTTTTTTATGGGCACTCGTGCTCGGCTATTTCTGATGGGAAACGGTGGTGGGGATGGAAAAGCGGGATGGGCATGGTACAAAATAGAGCAGACAAGGTGCGGGAGGGGCAAGCATAAAGGAAAATGAGTGCATAACATGTCGGATGCGATCATACCAGCACTAAAGCACCGGATCCCATCAGAACTCCGAAGTTAAGCGTGCTTGGGCGAGAGTAGTACTAGGATGGGTGACCTCCTGGGAAGTCCTCGTGTTGCATCCCTTTTTTTTGCGTCTGGCGGCGACATTCATAGTGAAGTTACGACGATATTTTTTTATGGGCACTCGTGCTCGGCTATTTCTGATGGGAAACGGTGGTGGGGATGGAAAAGCGGGATGGGCATGGTACAAAATAGAGCAGACAAGGTGCGGGAGGGGCAAGCATAAAGGAAAATGAGTGCATAACATGTCGGATGCGATCATACCAGCACTAAAGCACCGGATCCCATCAGAACTCCGAAGTTAAGCGTGCTTGGGCGAGAGTAGTACTAGGATGGGTGACCTCCTGGGAAGTCCTCGTGTTGCATCCCTTTTTTTTGCGTCTGGCGGCGACATTCATAGTGAAGTTACGACGATATTTTTTTATGGGCACTCGTGCTCGGCTATTTCTGATGGGAAACGGTGGTGGGGATGGAAAAGCGGGATGGGCATGGTACAAAATAGAGCAGACAAGGTGCGGGAGGGGCAAGCATAAAGGAAAATGAGTGCATAACATGTCGGATGCGATCATACCAGCACTAAAGCACCGGATCCCATCAGAACTCCGAAGTTAAGCGTGCTTGGGCGAGAGTAGTACTAGGATGGGTGACCTCCTGGGAAGTCCTCGTGTTGCATCCCTTTTTTTTTGCGTGGCGGCGACATTCATAGTGAAGTTACGACGATATTTTTTTATGGGCACTCGTGCTCGGCTATTTCTGATGGGAAACGGTGGTGGGGATGGAAAAGCGGGATGGGCATGGTACAAAATAGAGCAGACAAGGTGCGGGAGGGGCAAGCATAAAGGAAAATGAGTGCATAACATGTCGGATGCGATCATACCAGCACTAAAGCACCGGATCCCATCAGAACTCCGAAGTTAAGCGTGCTTGGGCGAGAGTAGTACTAGGATGGGTGACCTCCTGGGAAGTCCTCGTGTTGCATCCCTTTTTTTTGCATCTGGCGGCGACATTCATAGTGAAGTTACGACGATATTTTTTTATGGGCACTCGTGCTCGGCTATTTCTGATGGGAAACGGTGGTGGGGATGGAAAAGCGGGATGGGCATGGTACAAAATAGAGCAGACAAGGTGCGGGAGGGGCAAGCATAAAGGAAAATGAGTGCATAACATGTCGGATGCGATCATACCAGCACTAAAGCACCGGATCCCATCAGAACTCCGAAGTTAAGCGTGCTTGGGCGAGAGTAGTACTAGGATGGGTGACCTCCTGGGAAGTCCTCGTGTTGCATCCCTTTTTTTTGCATCTGGCGGCGACATTCATAGTGAAGTTACGACGATATTTTTTTATGGGCACTCGTGCTCGGCTATTTCTGATGGGAAACGGTGGTGGGGATGGAAAAGCGGGATGGGCATGGTACAAAATAGAGCAGACAAGGTGCGGGAGGGGCAAGCATAAAGGAAAATGAGTGCATAACATGTCGGATGCGATCATACCAGCACTAAAGCACCGGATCCCATCAGAACTCCGAAGTTAAGCGTGCTTGGGCGAGAGTAGTACTAGGATGGGTGACCTCCTGGGAAGTCCTCGTGTTGCATCCCTTTTTTTTGCGTCTGGCGGCGACATTCATAGTGAAGTTACGACGATATTTTTTTATGGGCACTCGTGCTCGGCTATTTCTGATGGGAAACGGTGGTGGGGATGGAAAAGCGGGATGGGCATGGTACAAAATAGAGCAGACAAGGTGCGGGAGGGGCAAGCATAAAGGAAAATGAGTGCATAACATGTCGGATGCGATCATACCAGCACTAAAGCACCGGATCCCATCAGAACTCCGAAGTTAAGCGTGCTTGGGCGAGAGTAGTACTAGGATGGGTGACCTCCTGGGAAGTCCTCGTGTTGCATCCCTTTTTTTTGCGTCTGGCGGCGACATTCATAGTGAAGTTACGACGATATTTTTTTATGGGCACTCGTGCTCGGCTATTTCTGATGGGAAACGGTGGTGGGGATGGAAAAGCGGGATGGGCATGGTACAAAATAGAGCAGACAAGGTGCGGGAGGGGCAAGCATAAAGGAAAATGAGTGCATAACATGTCGGATGCGATCATACCAGCACTAAAGCACCGGATCCCATCAGAACTCCGAAGTTAAGCGTGCTTGGGCGAGAGTAGTACTAGGATGGGTGACCTCCTGGGAAGTCCTCGTGTTGCATCCCTTTTTTTTGCATCTGGCGGCGACATTCATAGTGAAGTTACGACGATATTTTTTTATGGGCACTCGTGCTCGGCTATTTCTGATGGGAAACGGTGGTGGGGATGGAAAAGCGGGATGGGCATGGTACAAAATAGAGCAGACAAGGTGCGGGAGGGGCAAGCATAAAGGAAAATGAGTGCATAACATGTCGGATGCGATCATACCAGCACTAAAGCACCGGATCCCATCAGAACTCCGAAGTTAAGCGTGCTTGGGCGAGAGTAGTACTAGGATGGGTGACCTCCTGGGAAGTCCTCGTGTTGCATCCCTTTTTTTTGCGTCTGGCGGCGACATTCATAGTGAAGTTACGACGATATTTTTTTATGGGCACTCGTGCTCGGCTATTTCTGATGGGAAACGGTGGTGGGGATGGAAAAGCGGGATGGGCATGGTACAAAATAGAGCAGACAAGGTGCGGGAGGGGCAAGCATAAAGGAAAATGAGTGCATAACATGTCGGATGCGATCATACCAGCACTAAAGCACCGGATCCCATCAGAACTCCGAAGTTAAGCGTGCTTGGGCGAGAGTAGTACTAGGATGGGTGACCTCCTGGGAAGTCCTCGTGTTGCATCCCTTTTTTTTGCATCTGGCGGCGACATTCATAGTGAAGTTACGACGATATTTTTTTATGGGCACTCGTGCTCGGCTATTTCTGATGGGAAACGGTGGTGGGGATGGAAAAGCGGGATGGGCATGGTACAAAATAGAGCAGACAAGGTGCGGGAGGGGCAAGCATAAAGGAAAATGAGTGCATAACATGTCGGATGCGATCATACCAGCACTAAAGCACCGGATCCCATCAGAACTCCGAAGTTAAGCGTGCTTGGGCGAGAGTAGTACTAGGATGGGTGACCTCCTGGGAAGTCCTCGTGTTGCATCCCTTTTTTTTGCATCTGGCGGCGACATTCATAGTGAAGTTACGACGATATTTTTTTATGGGCACTCGTGCTCGGCTATTTCTGATGGGAAACGGTGGTGGGGATGGAAAAGCGGGATGGGCATGGTACAAAATAGAGCAGACAAGGTGCGGGAGGGGCAAGCATAAAGGAAAATGAGTGCATAACATGTCGGATGCGATCATACCAGCACTAAAGCACCGGATCCCATCAGAACTCCGAAGTTAAGCGTGCTTGGGCGAGAGTAGTACTAGGATGGGTGACCTCCTGGGAAGTCCTCGTGTTGCATCCCTTTTTTTTGCGTCTGGCGGCGACATTCATAGTGAAGTTACGACGATATTTTTTTATGGGCACTCGTGCTCGGCTATTTCTGATGGGAAACGGTGGTGGGGATGGAAAAGCGGGATGGGCATGGTACAAAATAGAGCAGACAAGGTGCGGGAGGGGCAAGCATAAAGGAAAATGAGTGCATAACATGTCGGATGCGATCATACCAGCACTAAAGCACCGGATCCCATCAGAACTCCGAAGTTAAGCGTGCTTGGGCGAGAGTAGTACTAGGATGGGTGACCTCCTGGGAAGTCCTCGTGTTGCATCCCTTTTTTTTGCGTCTGGCGGCGACATTCATAGTGAAGTTACGACGATATTTTTTTATGGGCACTCGTGCTCGGCTATTTCTGATGGGAAACGGTGGTGGGGATGGAAAAGCGGGATGGGCATGGTACAAAATAGAGCAGACAAGGTGCGGGAGGGGCAAGCATAAAGGAAAATGAGTGCATAACATGTCGGATGCGATCATACCAGCACTAAAGCACCGGATCCCATCAGAACTCCGAAGTTAAGCGTGCTTGGGCGAGAGTAGTACTAGGATGGGTGACCTCCTGGGAAGTCCTCGTGTTGCATCCCTTTTTTTTGCGTCTGGCGGCGACATTCATAGTGAAGTTACGACGATATTTTTTTATGGGCACTCGTGCTCGGCTATTTCTGATGGGAAACGGTGGTGGGGATGGAAAAGCGGGATGGGCATGGTACAAAATAGAGCAGACAAGGTGCGGGAGGGGCAAGCATAAAGGAAAATGAGTGCATAACATGTCGGATGCGATCATACCAGCACTAAAGCACCGGATCCCATCAGAACTCCGAAGTTAAGCGTGCTTGGGCGAGAGTAGTACTAGGATGGGTGACCTCCTGGGAAGTCCTCGTGTTGCATCCCTTTTTTTTGCGTCTGGCGGCGACATTCATAGTGAAGTTACGACGATATTTTTTTATGGGCACTCGTGCTCGGCTATTTCTGATGGGAAACGGTGGTGGGGATGGAAAAGCGGGATGGGCATGGTACAAAATAGAGCAGACAAGGTGCGGGAGGGGCAAGCATAAAGGAAAATGAGTGCATAACATGTCGGATGCGATCATACCAGCACTAAAGCACCGGATCCCATCAGAACTCCGAAGTTAAGCGTGCTTGGGCGAGAGTAGTACTAGGATGGGTGACCTCCTGGGAAGTCCTCGTGTTGCATCCCTTTTTTTTGTCTGGCGGCGACATTCATAGTGAAGTTACGACGATATTTTTTTATGGGCACTCGTGCTCGGCTATTTCTGATGGGAAACGGTGGTGGGGATGGAAAAGCGGGATGGGCATGGTACAAAATAGAGCAGACAAGGTGCGGGAGGGGCAAGCATAAAGGAAAATGAGTGCATAACATGTCGGATGCGATCATACCAGCACTAAAGCACCGGATCCCATCAGAACTCCGAAGTTAAGCGTGCTTGGGCGAGAGTAGTACTAGGATGGGTGACCTCCTGGGAAGTCCTCGTGTTGCATCCCTTTTTTTTGCGTCTGGCGGCGACATTCATAGTGAAGTTACGACGATATTTTTTTATGGGCACTCGTGCTCGGCTATTTCTGATGGGAAACGGTGGTGGGGATGGAAAAGCGGGATGGGCATGGTACAAAATAGAGCAGACAAGGTGCGGGAGGGGCAAGCATAAAGGAAAATGAGTGCATAACATGTCGGATGCGATCATACCAGCACTAAAGCACCGGATCCCATCAGAACTCCGAAGTTAAGCGTGCTTGGGCGAGAGTAGTACTAGGATGGGTGACCTCCTGGGAAGTCCTCGTGTTGCATCCCTTTTTTTTGCGTCTGGCGGCGACATTCATAGTGAAGTTACGACGATATTTTTTTATGGGCACTCGTGCTCGGCTATTTCTGATGGGAAACGGTGGTGGGGATGGAAAAGCGGGATGGGCATGGTACAAAATAGAGCAGACAAGGTGCGGGAGGGGCAAGCATAAAGGAAAATGAGTGCATAACATGTCGGATGCGATCATACCAGCACTAAAGCACCGGATCCCATCAGAACTCCGAAGTTAAGCGTGCTTGGGCGAGAGTAGTACTAGGATGGGTGACCTCCTGGGAAGTCCTCGTGTTGCATCCCTTTTTTTTGCGTCTGGCGGCGACATTCATAGTGAAGTTACGACGATATTTTTTTATGGGCACTCGTGCTCGGCTATTTCTGATGGGAAACGGTGGTGGGGATGGAAAAGCGGGATGGGCATGGTACAAAATAGAGCAGACAAGGTGCGGGAGGGGCAAGCATAAAGGAAAATGAGTGCATAACATGTCGGATGCGATCATACCAGCACTAAAGCACCGGATCCCATCAGAACTCCGAAGTTAAGCGTGCTTGGGCGAGAGTAGTACTAGGATGGGTGACCTCCTGGGAAGTCCTCGTGTTGCATCCCTTTTTTTTTCTGGCGGCGACATTCATAGTGAAGTTACGACGATATTTTTTTATGGGCACTCGTGCTCGGCTATTTCTGATGGGAAACGGTGGTGGGGATGGAAAAGCGGGATGGGCATGGTACAAAATAGAGCAGACAAGGTGCGGGAGGGGCAAGCATAAAGGAAAATGAGTGCATAACATGTCGGATGCGATCATACCAGCACTAAAGCACCGGATCCCATCAGAACTCCGAAGTTAAGCGTGCTTGGGCGAGAGTAGTACTAGGATGGGTGACCTCCTGGGAAGTCCTCGTGTTGCATCCCTTTTTTTTGCATCTGGCGGCGACATTCATAGTGAAGTTACGACGATATTTTTTTATGGGCACTCGTGCTCGGCTATTTCTGATGGGAAACGGTGGTGGGGATGGAAAAGCGGGATGGGCATGGTACAAAATAGAGCAGACAAGGTGCGGGAGGGGCAAGCATAAAGGAAAATGAGTGCATAACATGTCGGATGCGATCATACCAGCACTAAAGCACCGGATCCCATCAGAACTCCGAAGTTAAGCGTGCTTGGGCGAGAGTAGTACTAGGATGGGTGACCTCCTGGGAAGTCCTCGTGTTGCATCCCTTTTTTTTGCGGCGGCGACATTCATAGTGAAGTTACGACGATATTTTTTTATGGGCACTCGTGCTCGGCTATTTCTGATGGGAAACGGTGGTGGGGATGGAAAAGCGGGATGGGCATGGTACAAAATAGAGCAGACAAGGTGCGGGAGGGGCAAGCATAAAGGAAAATGAGTGCATAACATGTCGGATGCGATCATACCAGCACTAAAGCACCGGATCCCATCAGAACTCCGAAGTTAAGCGTGCTTGGGCGAGAGTAGTACTAGGATGGGTGACCTCCTGGGAAGTCCTCGTGTTGCATCCCTTTTTTTTGCGTCTGGCGGCGACATTCATAGTGAAGTTACGACGATATTTTTTTATGGGCACTCGTGCTCGGCTATTTCTGATGGGAAACGGTGGTGGGGATGGAAAAGCGGGATGGGCATGGTACAAAATAGAGCAGACAAGGTGCGGGAGGGGCAAGCATAAAGGAAAATGAGTGCATAACATGTCGGATGCGATCATACCAGCACTAAAGCACCGGATCCCATCAGAACTCCGAAGTTAAGCGTGCTTGGGCGAGAGTAGTACTAGGATGGGTGACCTCCTGGGAAGTCCTCGTGTTGCATCCCTTTTTTTTGCATCTGGCGGCGACATTCATAGTGAAGTTACGACGATATTTTTTTATGGGCACTCGTGCTCGGCTATTTCTGATGGGAAACGGTGGTGGGGATGGAAAAGCGGGATGGGCATGGTACAAAATAGAGCAGACAAGGTGCGGGAGGGGCAAGCATAAAGGAAAATGAGTGCATAACATGTCGGATGCGATCATACCAGCACTAAAGCACCGGATCCCATCAGAACTCCGAAGTTAAGCGTGCTTGGGCGAGAGTAGTACTAGGATGGGTGACCTCCTGGGAAGTCCTCGTGTTGCATCCCTTTTTTTTGCGTCTGGCGGCGACATTCATAGTGAAGTTACGACGATATTTTTTTATGGGCACTCGTGCTCGGCTATTTCTGATGGGAAACGGTGGTGGGGATGGAAAAGCGGGATGGGCATGGTACAAAATAGAGCAGACAAGGTGCGGGAGGGGCAAGCATAAAGGAAAATGAGTGCATAACATGTCGGATGCGATCATACCAGCACTAAAGCACCGGATCCCATCAGAACTCCGAAGTTAAGCGTGCTTGGGCGAGAGTAGTACTAGGATGGGTGACCTCCTGGGAAGTCCTCGTGTTGCATCCCTTTTTTTTGCGTCTGGCGGCGACATTCATAGTGAAGTTACGACGATATTTTTTTATGGGCACTCGTGCTCGGCTATTTCTGATGGGAAACGGTGGTGGGGATGGAAAAGCGGGATGGGCATGGTACAAAATAGAGCAGACAAGGTGCGGGAGGGGCAAGCATAAAGGAAAATGAGTGCATAACATGTCGGATGCGATCATACCAGCACTAAAGCACCGGATCCCATCAGAACTCCGAAGTTAAGCGTGCTTGGGCGAGAGTAGTACTAGGATGGGTGACCTCCTGGGAAGTCCTCGTGTTGCATTTTTTTTTGCATCTGGCGGCGACATTCATAGTGAAGTTACGACGATATTTTTTTATGGGCACTCGTGCTCGGCTATTTCTGATGGGAAACGGTGGTGGGGATGGAAAAGCGGGATGGGCATGGTACAAAAAGAGCAGACAAGGTGCGGGAGGGGCAAGCATAAAGGAAAATGAGTGCATAACATGTCGGATGCGATCATACCAGCACTAAAGCACCGGATCCCATCAGAACTCCGAAGTTAAGCGTGCTTGGGCGAGAGTAGTACTAGGATGGGTGACCTCCTGGGAAGTCCTCGTGTTGCATCCCTTTTTTTTGCATCTGGCGGCGACATTCATAGTGAAGTTACGACGATATTTTTTTATGGGCACTCGTGCTCGGCTATTTCTGATGGGAAACGGTGGTGGGGATGGAAAAGCGGGATGGGCATGGTACAAAATAGAGCAGACAAGGTGCGGGAGGGGCAAGCATAAAGGAAAATGAGTGCATAACATGTCGGATGCGATCATACCAGCACTAAAGCACCGGATCCCATCAGAACTCCGAAGTTAAGCGTGCTTGGGCGAGAGTAGTACTAGGATGGGTGACCTCCTGGGAAGTCCTCGTGTTGCATCCCTTTTTTTTGCGGCGGCGACATTCATAGTGAAGTTACGACGATATTTTTTTATGGGCACTCGTGCTCGGCTATTTCTGATGGGAAACGGTGGTGGGGATGGAAAAGCGGGATGGGCATGGTACAAAATAGAGCAGACAAGGTGCGGGAGGGGCAAGCATAAAGGAAAATGAGTGCATAACATGTCGGATGCGATCATACCAGCACTAAAGCACCGGATCCCATCAGAACTCCGAAGTTAAGCGTGCTTGGGCGAGAGTAGTACTAGGATGGGTGACCTCCTGGGAAGTCCTCGTGTTGCATCCCTTTTTTTTGCATCTGGCGGCGACATTCATAGTGAAGTTACGACGATATTTTTTTATGGGCACTCGTGCTCGGCTATTTCTGATGGGAAACGGTGGTGGGGATGGAAAAGCGGGATGGGCATGGTACAAAATAGAGCAGACAAGGTGCGGGAGGGGCAAGCATAAAGGAAAATGAGTGCATAACATGTCGGATGCGATCATACCAGCACTAAAGCACCGGATCCCATCAGAACTCCGAAGTTAAGCGTGCTTGGGCGAGAGTAGTACTAGGATGGGTGACCTCCTGGGAAGTCCTCGTGTTGCATCCCTTTTTTTTGCATCTGGCGGCGACATTCATAGTGAAGTTACGACGATATTTTTTTATGGGCACTCGTGCTCGGCTATTTCTGATGGGAAACGGTGGTGGGGATGGAAAAGCGGGATGGGTGACAAAGGATTAACTTGTCAATGCCTACAGATTGTAGACTAGGGTTTTGCTAGAAGTAGAGGGCAAGTAGATCTCGAAGGTTTAGGCGAAAAGTACTCGACGATTATGAAAACTAGGGTTATGTTGACAGTAGATTCGATCCTTTTTTGTCCCTCGACTCCCCCTTATATAGGAGGCGGAGCCGAGGGTTTCGTTTTGTACAAGTTACAGAGTCCGGGACGGTTTCTAACTCATCCCGCCAGATTTACAAATAACACTTCCTATTACAACTCTAGCTTTCCTTAATGTATCTTGGGCTCCCGAATCTTCTTATTCTTCGGATAGTAGGCCTTCAGTAAACTCCGGGTACTATATTCGGCAGGCCCATTTGGTGCCTATGTCAGTAGCCCCCGAGATTTTGCTTGAATCGTAGAGTCAAGGAAAATCTCGACTGTTTATATTTATTCGAGAGCTTTTATTTATGCTTCTTCACATAAAATTCTATATTGTACAGGGATAATGGTAGTTGGGGCTAGTTCATCTGACGGATCAGGTACTAGTTAACTGCTCTAGTGGCAATCCGCAAAAACCTACTTCAAGATCACGTCCCCGGACATGATCCCGGGATACTGGTGTAAACTTCGACAGGTGCCGCTTAAGGTCTTACCATTCTGTCGAGTCCCAGTCAAATTTATCGGGTACCTAACGCGTCCGTTAGGATTTTTCTTCGTATCTGTTGATACGGATAAAAGTAGCAGAGCGCAGTCTTTGGCGATGCCACGCCCAGCAGAACGGATCTGGGGTCTTACCTTCGCAAATTTGCGGCATTCAGAAATTGATCGCAACTTTGGCGTTCTGAGAATATATTGTCGAGTGCTTTTCGCCTTTGGAATAGCACATTTTATCGAGTCATATTTGATGACTTTATTTTGTCTTCCCGATGGGAGTATATGTAGAGTTATCTGTGTAACTCGAAATATACTCACTTCTGTTTCTCTATTTTTGAAAAAATTCATCGGGCACGCGAACAGCGTTCCCGATGGGAGTAGCCCCCGAGGCTACAACCAAGAACTTGTGCTTGGGTGTAGGCTCCACAGATTAGTATCCTTTGCCGCTATATTTATAACCCTTCTCGATATTTTTATATTTATCGGGTGCGCGACCAGCGCTCCCGATGGGAGTAGCCCCCGAGGCTATGAACAAATTCTTGGATTTGGTCATAGGCTCTCGCCATTTCTATATTGTCATACTCGAAATTTTATTTTTCCAAAGTAGCCCCCGAGCGTTTGGGCAAAAACTTGTATTTGATCAAAGGCTCCAAGAGTATTCAAATGATTTACCCTGTCGCCATTCTCTTTTTATTTTTCTTGTCGACATATTCTCCTTTGTCAAATTCTCTTCATCTCTATCAATAATTGGGATTTTTTCTGCCTTGTGGGTCCATTGTTTCCACCACGTTGACACGTCGTGCAAGTGGGGGACACACGTCCTCCGCTTTTCCTGGCGCACGTACGGTAACGCCTGTTCCATTCCTTCCCAGTAAAAATACCTTTTTACCCTTGTATCTACGAGATCCTTTTTCACCACACGATTTCTTCATCCAACGGTGCACTGCTTCGTCCGAATCCTATATAAACCTTTCTTCAACCTCGGTCCAGTCCTTCGCTTGCGCCGCACATCTGTTCCCCTCTGCAAAAACTTCCCCTGCGCCCAACTCTGTTTGATCTTCCGCACGCCCTAAGCATTGCTTTGTCCACTGCCGTTGATGCCACCGCGCACGCGTCTCACTCGCCACAGCACGCCTGATTCCTCAATGGCCGCCGCGGATCTAGGAGCCGTGGAGTGGGAGAGGTCCAAGGTCACAAACCAGGACCTGAATCTCCTGAAGAAGCTGGGGATCACCAAGAAACCCAAAGCGGTTTGCTTCCCTAGTGAAGAAAGCTACCCAGCCCCTCCAATGGGGTACCGGGTAAGTTTTGTCGACCATCTCATCCGCGGTTTATCCGCCCCCATTCATCCTTTTCTCCGTGGATTGCTTTTTGTCTACGGTCTTCAACTGCACCACCTCACGCCAAACTCAATCCTCCATATTTCCATTTTCATTACTCTCTGCGAAGCCTTCCTTGGCGTCTCACCCAATTGGGCGCTATGGAAGCGCATTTTCTTCTGTCGCCGCAATGGCTCTCACAATGTCGCCTATAATATAGGCGGCGTTGTTATCTCTATCCGCTCCACTGCCAATTACTTCGATGTCAAACTCCCTGACTCCGTTCAAGGGTGGCGTAAGAGGTGGTTGTACATTCGTGAGGAAAACCATGGATGTGCAGAGGACAACATCCCTCCGTTCGATGGTGACGAGAAAATTCTTCGTCGCCGTTCTTGGGATGCGGAGGCTACCGAAGAAGAAAGAGCTTCGACTGAGGCCTTGATGACTCGTATCCGCGAGTTGCAAAATACTCGCGGCAAAGAGTTGTCGGGTATCCAGATTATAGTGTATTTCCTTAAGAGTAGAGTTCAGCCTCTTCAAGCTCGCAAATTTCCTCTTTGGAAATATACTGGCGACGAAGACGTGGATCGGCTGTCGACAGATTTGGAGGTGAAGGACTTGGAAAAACTTGTCCGAAAAATCACCTCCCTCAGCAAAAAAGATTCTATCCCTTCTTCTTGTCGCGTGAGACCATACAGCGCCGCCCATGCACTTCCTAAGGTAAACTTTGTCGCGTAATTTCTTTCTGCCTTGCTTTTTTGCATTGTTTGCTCCTTCCTGATATTCTTCCCTCTTTTTATACAGGACCACCCAAATCTTGTTTCACTTCCTCCTCTTCCTGAAGGTGGGGAAGTCGAAGAAAGGGCCATTATCTCTGATGATAACCAAGAGGCCCCCTCTTTTGTGAACGAACCCGCAGATTCTCGAAAATCTGCGGGATCTGCTGAAAAGGACGCTGCCTCTGAAGGCACTGCATCGGCCCAATCTCCTCCTCTTGCTGTTTCTCCAAAGAACAAAAGGAAGAGGGATGATGTCGAAGATTCCGGGACTTCTAAACCCGAAGAAGCTGATCCTTCGTCGCAAAAGGCAGCTTATGATCCGTATCTCGGGACCCTTATCAGTTCGTAAGTCCTTTTTCTATCTTTTTCTTGTATTTGAACATTCGTATCTATCTTGCTGTTTATATTGTCGACATTTTACTTGTAGTGATGAGGAAGAAGAGGTACCAACCGCTGATGTGGCTGCTCGAACGAGTACGTCACATACATTAGTTGCCTCGGAGACGCCAGTTGAAGGAGAAGAAACTTCGCCTCCTCGACAGAACGTCGACACTGCTACTCCTCCTTCAAGCCCCCGAGCCCCTTTGTCGAAAAGGGCGAGGACGGAAATCATCCCGGAGCCTACTCTCCAATTGAGTAGCTCCTCTAACCCTCTCTTGGAGGATGTAAGTTCTTAACTTCCTTGTCATTGTTTATGTTTTCTTTTGTTGGTTTCTATGTACCATTATATTTTTCTCATACCGCCATTTCCTTCTATCCCCCCTTTTTTTACAGCCTTTGATAAAGGATCTTCTTCGCATCGGTACCCAATTTGTCGGGTACCGTGATTATGCTAGTAAAGCTGAAGGTAATGCTTTACTCCTTCTGCTTCTTTTCTTTTGCTCCTTTTGTTGTCGAGATTTTTAACTATATTTATCTTCCTTGGTAGAAAAACTGGCGGAAGCCAATGAACGTGCCAACACACTTGCTCAACAATTAGAGCAAAGTGAAAAGGCTCGCAAAAAGGCTGAGTCAGATGCTGTTGGTGCTCGAGCAGAGGCTGATAAGGCCAAGGCTGATGCTGCTGGTGTCGAAGATCTCCGGAAGAAACTTCACGATGCCGAAACTTCGCTGAGTGAACATATAACTGCTCAATCTGCTCGCGAAGAAGCCATCCTTAAGCGCATAAGGACCCAAAATCGTCGCTTTGTCGGTGAGTATCTACTCCAATTCAAATCTTTTGGATCTTCTTTCCTTTACTCGTTTGTTGCTAAATGGATGTTCATTGTTGCAGCTAGAACGGCTCAAGAATATGAGCTTGAAGATCCCGATAATGATCCTCTGCTTGACGCCGTTTCATTCCTCGAGTTTCACGGGACGGAAGCACGTGAAGGTATCGACGAAGCTAAAGCAGGACTGTTGCGGCTCTTCCCCTATTTCTTCCCAAAGAAAGAGGCACCTGCAACTTTCCTTAATCTAGCCAAGTGCTTTAATCCTCCCGAAGATCTCGGGCTGAAGATGCGCCATGAAAACCAGAAGGTTGCCGTTGAGAGCACTGTTGCCCTGGTCGCTGACAGTCAACAAACTATTGACTGGACCAAGGTTGGCGACACGGATCAAATTGAGCAACTCAAGTGGCGATCCTTGGTCAAGGCGGCGAAACCCAACACGAAGAAAATCCTGGCGTATCTTGGGGTCAAGCCAGCTTCGACTCCTAGTTCATCGAGGCCGGAGGTCTAGTTGCATGCCTCTGTCTTTTCTATTTTTTGCTTTCTTTACTTCTTTTGCTATTGTCGTCACTTTAGCCTTGGCGACAATTACCCTGCTAGTCCCTTAGGAGAACTTCTTTTGTAATGATGGTGTAAACCTTTTAGAAGTAATGAAATTCCTCTTGGTGCTGTCATTGATCCGAAGATTTTATTTTCCAGTTAATATTTGACAATTATTCGACCAATCCTTGCTCTCCCAATGCTGCTCCTGCATCTTCCTTGTCGAAGAAAGTAGAAACCGATGACAATTTCCGTGAAGGTCCCTCAAGCACACCTTTGTCGGAAGATTTGCAAGAACTTCGACAGCAACTTCAGTTCACGAAGAAACAATCGCTAAAACTCATGGAACAAAGTCGAGAGTCTTCTCAGAGGGAGGAAATTGCGCTCCAACAAGCTCAAGATGCCATGACTGAGAAAGATGCTGCTGTTGCTGAAGCTGCTGCAGCTACGTCCCGAGAAAATTCTATGCTCCAACTACTAATAGATGCTAGTTTGGATATGGCGGGTAAGTTTCATTGTCTTCGCCTTGCTTCTTCTTTTCCTTTGCTGCTTGCCTTTTTACTCTCCTCTGACTTGTTTTATGAAACAATAGGTGCTTTTTTGGATACTGCAACTGAAAATGAACGTGTCGAGGCTCGTTCCAATGTCCTTCTTCGACTTGCACGTGAACATGGGTCGACTTTTTGGGGCACATCTGAACGGACTCGCCAAATCGTGAGGTTTCAAGATCGCGCGCTTCAGGTTCGCGGGTATCTTGACTTCTGTACCAAGACCCTCTCTATGGTTTATAACTCTATGTTTCCTCGGAACATTCAACCAAAAACTCTTCCCGAGTTAATGGAGAAGTTCAAGGATGCCCACAGGATCCATCACTTTGTCAGAGCTCAACTGGTAGCTGGCGCCAGATTTGCCCTTATAATGCTTCAGATCTGCCATTCAAAACTTGATCTGACCCAAGTTGTTGAGAAGGTTCACGAGAAGGTACGGCGCCGAAGAGTTGGTATCGATCGTATTAACACGAAGGTTTCACCTATAGCCGAAGAAATGATTGAAGACCTTCTTCGGATGGATGCCGACTTTTTTGCAGACGGTCATTATGCTGATTTTCTCGGCGCTGCTCCTGAGGAAAACAGAGTTACCCTTGATGATATATTGAATCAAGACTGATTTTTTTTTCTTGGTAGATAATTTTTCCTTGTAAATCATGAACATGACTATGTTGTGAAGTAAACATTATATTTCTATATTTTGTCTAGCCCCCGAGTATTTTTCGGTGGCTACTCGCTGTATTTGTATAATGCGAGGTTTTAAACCAAGGCAAGATAATATACACTGTATACTATTTTTGTGGGTGTAAGCCCCCGAGTCTTTTGTTGATCACTATTTTGTCTGTATCTCTTTTTATTTTGGCGAGGTATTTTTACCAAGGCAAGATGCTTCTTTTGCGTTTGTCGACACTGTGTTTATATATATATATTGTATCATGTAGGGGAGGAACCCCTGATCTTGTCGGGAAGAAGATATATAATTCCACTATCTTTATTATATTGCAGCACCGCGAGTCCGCCTCATTAAAAACCTTCTCCGGCCCCACTCGGTGCCCCGAAAAAGGAAAAGAGTGCGTCTGAAAACTCGCGGGCGTTTCAGTACATTGTAGCTTTACAAAGGGAGACTATATTTTCGACATCTAGGCGTAGAAACGCCTGAGCTGTGCCACGTTCCAGGGATTTGGTTCGTCAATCCCTGTCTTCTTGTCTTTAATTCTGTATGCTCCTCCTTCGATTACTTCTGTGACGATGTAGGGTCCAAGCCATGGTGATTCGAGTTTTTCATGACTTTTTTGGTTGAGCCGCAGAACTAAGTCACCAACTTGAAAAGACCTTGGGCGCAATCGTCGACTGTGGTAATTCTTCAGGTCCTGTTGATATTTGGCGACTCGTGACAGGACTTCATCTCGAGCTTCGTCGAGTGCATCAACGTCGTCCTCCAGGGCTTCCCTCGAAGTTTCTTCATTATATTCCGTGACTCTTGGAGAATCATGCTCTATTTCTATCGGCAGGACTGCTTCAGCTCCATGGACCAGAAAAAACGGTGTTTCTTGTGTCGCCGTATTTGGTGTTGTTCGGATACTCCACAACACACTTGGTAGCTCCTCCGGCCAAGTATGTCGAGCTTTTTCCAGTGGGCCTAGCAGGCGTTTCTTGATGCCATTGCAGATGATGCCATTGGCCTTCTCGACTTGTCCATTGGTCTGAGGATGTGCGACAGATGCAAAACTTAGTTTTATGCCCACTTCTGCACAATATGCTTTGAACTCCTTGGAAGTAAAGTTACTGCCGTTATCTGTGACGATGCTGTGAGGTACTCCGAAGCGAAAGACAATGCTCTTCACAAACTTTATTGCGGATGCTGCATCTGGTGAATTTATTGGCTTCGCCTCTATCCACTTGGTAAATTTGTCGACAGCCACCAGCAAGTACTCATATCCTCCTGGCGAAGCTTTGTGCAATTTACCCACCATGTCGAGACCCCATTGAGCAAAGGGCCAAGATAGTGGGATTGGCATAAGTTCTGCTGCTGGCGAGTGAGGTCTTGCCGCAAATCTTTGGCACGCATCGCAGGTTCGCACTATTTCCTTCGCATCCTCGATTGCTGTGAGCCAATAAAATCCTGCTCTGAAGACTTTGGCCGCAATGGCTCGACTACTTGCGTGATGCCCGCATATTCCTTCATGCACGTCCTTTAGGATGATCCTTCCTTCTTCGGGTGTAACACACCGTTGTAGCACACCCGAAATACTGCGTTTGTCTCCCCTTTTACCACAGTAAAAGCTTTTGATCGCCTAATTATTCGCCTTGCTTCGACTGGGTCGTCGGGTATGGTTTTCCTTAAGATATATGATATGTAAGCCTGCATCCATGGAATTTGCACCATCATGACTAGCTCTTGCTCTTCTTCTTCCTCTGCTGTGTCTTTGGCGATACTCGAGGGTTTCTCTTTTTTCTCCTTTTTTGTTTTTGCTGGCTTTGTTGATCTCTCGCTAATCTCTTCCCAGAATACACCTGGAGGAATCGCGAGGCATTGTGACCCGATGTTTGCGAGAACGTCGGCTTCATCGTTGCTCATCCTGCTGATGTGGTTTACCTCACAACCATCGAATAACTTCTCCAGCTCATTGTACACCTCTTTGTATGCTATCATACTTTCGTTGACTGCATCGCATTGATTCATGACTTGCTGTGCTACCAACTGTGAGTCGCCGAAAATTTTCAGTCGGGTTGCACCGCAAGCTTTCGCCATCTTCATCCCATGTATGAGAGCTTCATATTCTGCTTCATTGTTAAATGCGTTTGGGAACGTCATCCGCAGAACATACTTCAACTTGTCGCCTTCAGGTGATACTAATATCACGCCTGCTCCAGCACCTTCCAATCTTTTGGACCCGTCGAAGTTCATGGTCCAAGTCCTCGATAAATCTGGGGGTCCCGTGTTTTGTAGCTCCATCCACTCTGCAATGAAATCTGGTAAGACCTGCGACTTTATTGCTTTTCTTTTTCATACGTGATGTCCCGAGGGGAAAGTTCTATTCCCCAAAGGGAGACACGACCCGTAGCTTCTGGGTTGTTCAGTATATTTGATAAGGGAGCCTCGTTGACCACTATTATCGGGTGCGCCGAAAAATAGTGTCGCAATTTTCTTGCTGTCGTGAATACTCCATATGCTAGCTTTTGATATTGCGGGTACCGCTGTTTTGACGGAGACAGTACTTCGCTGATGAAATATACTGGTCTTTGAACTCCATGAAGCTTGCCTTCTTCTTCCCTCTCGACTACTAGGGCCGTGCTGACCACCTGAGGTGTGGCTGCAATGTACAATAGGAGAGGTTCTTTCTCTTTTGGCGCCACCAATATCGGTGGTGTCGAAATTGCTCGCTTGAGATTCTCGAAAGCTCTGTCTGCTTCCTCGTTCCATTGAAATTTTTCCCCTTGCTTGATCAATGCATAGAACGGCAGCGCCTTTTCTCCTAGCCTGGCGACGAATCTGCTTAAAGCTACGACTCGCCCCGTTAGCTGTTGTATTTCTTTCAACTTTGTTGGCTTTCTCATAGTAACGATAGCCTGTATTTTTTCGGGATTAGCTTCAATCCCTCTTGCTGATACTAAGAACCCGAGAAGTTCTCCAGCGGGAACTCCAAAAGAGCACTTTGTCGGGTTCAGCTTGAGGCAGAACTTGTCGAGGTTGTCGAAGGTTTCTTTCAAATCTTCGATCAAAGTCGACCCTTTCTTTGATGTTATTACGACATCGTCGATGTAGACTTGTACATTTTTCCCGATCTGTGTTGCTAGGCACTTCTGCATCATCCGCTGATATGTTGCTCCCGCGTTTTTCAGACCAAAGGGCATTGTTTTGTAGCAAAACACGCCATAAGGTGTGATGAACGCTGTCTTGGCTTCATCTTCTTCTTTTAATCTGATCTGGTTATAACCAGAATATGCGTCCAAGAAGGAAAGACGTTCGCATCCTGCCGTGGAGTCGATGATTTGATCGATCCTTGGGAGGGGAAAGTGATCCTTGGGACAATGTTTATTGAGACACGTGAAGTCGACGCACATGCGAAGGACTATTGTGTGTTTCTTCGGCACCATCACTGGGTTAGCTACCCATGTGGCTTCTGTAGATATTTCTCTGATGAACCAGCATCTTTGAGTCGATCTATTTCTGATAACATGGCTTTGCGGCTAGGTTCCGAAAAACGCCGCAAAGGTTGCTTTACTGGTCGTGCGAGAGGATCCAAATTGAGGTGGTGCTCGGCAAGTTCCCTGGGTACTCCTGGCATGTCGGCTGGACACCATGCGAAGATTTTCCAGTGCTCACGGAGGAACTCGACGAGCGCGCTTTCCTATGCGACATCCATGTTTGCGGCAATGGACGTCGTTTTCTTTGGATCTGTCGGGTGGATCTGTACCTCTTTTGAATCTTTGGTTATATTGAAAGTTGGCTCCTTAGAAGATCTTCCTACCTCTGGCAGCACATCATAATCAGTGAACCTTGGTGCCGCATATTCTGCTTGCATCCCGAAAGTTTCTGACAGTCGATGAAAATCTTTGTCGCATTTATCGGATAATGCAAAGCTTCCTTTGATTGTGATAGGTCCTTTAGGCCCAGGCAACCTCCACAATAGATATGTATAATGCGGCACTGCCATGAATCTGGCATACGCTGGTCGTCCCAACAAAGCATGATACTGTGACGGGAAATCCACCACTTCAAACTCCAGATTCTCTATCATGTAGTTTTCTCGGGTTCCAAACTGAACGTCGAGGTTGATCTTGCCCAATGGGTAACTTGGCTTCTCTGGTGTAATCCCGTGGAAACGTGTGTCAGTTGGTTTCAGATTTGCTAGGGATATGTTCATCTTCCTCAATGTATCTGCATACATGAGGTTTAAGCTGCTGCCGCCATCTATGAAAACTCTCGACACGTCAAAACCAGCGATTACAACGGGTAAGATGAGTGCCGATTGTCCTGGTCGAGGGACTTGCTGCGGATGGTCTGCGATTGTGAAGCCGATGTCTTGCCCCGACCAATTTAAGTACTCGACTGTTGGTGGAGGCATCTTCTCTGCCATGAACACTTGTCGAGATATTACCTTCTGCGCCCTGTTGGACGGCCTAGCTTTCTGAATCATCGAGACCACACCGTTAGAGTTGGGGTCAACATATGGAGGTGGATGTGGTGCTGCCGCAATTCTAAGCTGGTGTCGGTTTTCGTCGGTAATTGCGGGAGGAGGTGGAAGGTGAATCTCGCTTCTTGGCTCCCGAGGATTTCTGTTATTTGCTTGGGCATTTGCGATTCCTGCGGCTCGCAGCATTGCCTGAAAATTGCGGCAGTCTTTCTGGAGGTGTCCTGACTGTCTCTTTCCATTGTTGTCGAGGTAAAAATGCATTTGACACGGACCGTTCATCATCTCCTCGGGAGACACATAAGGTCTTTGAATCCTTGGTCCACTATTTTGCCTGTTGCCGCGAAAATCACCTCTATTGTCGCCTTGTTGCTCGTTGCTCCTTTGATAATCATCTCGACTATTTCCTCCAGGATTTCCCCGAAAACCAGCCGATATATGGCCGGGAGCGTCGTTGTTGTAAAACTGGCGAGAAAATCGCCTTCTATTTTGATAATTTCGACCACGATCTTCTTCTGGCGACCTGTGTCGCTTGTTGTATATTGCGTCTTCTCCATCTGCCCATTTATTGGCTATCTCCATGAGTGCTGATATGGTCTTAGGGTTTGTTCTCCCTAAGTCCTCGATGAAATCTGCTCGGCGGACTCCTGCCACGAACGCATCTATTGCCCTCTCGTCAGATATATCCTCTGCCGAGTTCTTTATGATGTTCCATCGCTGTATATACTTCCTCATCGACTCGTCGTGTTTTTGTCGGCATGCCCTCAGCTCTTCCAACGATGCAGGTTTCTTGCACGTGGATCGGAAGTTTTTCACGAAGATGTCCTCAAAGGTCTCCCAGCTGTCGATGGAATTTAAGGGGAGTTTCTTTATCCAAGATCTCGCGGCACCACTCAAGTGAACTTGGATACTTTGCATAGCTGTTGCTCTGGTTTCTCCTACCAGCTTTACCATCTCGAGATAATCCACGAGCCAATCCTCGGGATCTTGCAGGCCGTCGAACTTCTTGAAATTTTCGGGTAACTTGAACCCTTTTGGGACTCGAGTTTTTCGAACTCTTCTCGTAAAGCACGGGAGCCCACACATATCTTCGTCGGCAAGCTCTGGCGAGTGCTGACGGTCCCTCCTTTCTTGTCGCGCTCTGTCCACCCTTACTTGGACTGCTGTGTCTCTTGCTCCACTTGCTCTTGGTGGGTCTTGAACTGCTGCTGGGTCGTGGACTATTTTGCCTAGGATTTTCTTCGGGAGGCGTTGTTGCAAACGCTGTTCCCATAACTCCTACTCCAGCCATCGCCATATTGAACAATGGTTCTCTCGGGTCCCCAGCAGGTGGTCTGGATGCCAAGATATAAGCTTGTGTTGCCATGTAACCTGCCTCTGGCGTTTTTGGGATGATATTTCCTCTTTCATCGATCGACATAAAGGACATGTCGAGATTTTGGATTATGTTTCCTCTCTCTGCTTCGGGTATGTTTTGCAGCCGAGACATTGCTCTCCTCCGAGCTTCTCTGTGACTGTCTCCCGAAGTTCTAGATTGTCGACTTAAATCTGCTCGGCGTCTGCTTGATGCAGTGCTTCTTTTCTCCTATTCAGGGATGCTGTCTGTTTTTCCAACTCTCTGCTTACTCGAGCAAGTCTATATTGATATGCTTGAAGTTCTTGTACAGTAGCAGTGGTGGTCATAGGTTCTGAACCATCCATGGCTTTCGCGGCCCTATCCCACGCTTCTTGCGGGAGCTGTACTCTTGCGCGAGTTGAGGATCCAGGATATTTAGTGCCTAAGCCATGTCTGAGATCAGCGGGATCGACGTATGGATTTCCCAACTCGTCGAAAGCCTCTGATGTTTGCGGGTCTGATGTGCCTGCCCCTTCTACCACATAGATCTGATGATATTTTGTGCATTGATTTTTATCAGGATTGGTGACACCATCATATAGAGTGGTGAAGACCTTTCCGATGGCAGCAGACTTGTCGATGAAGTTGAAGCTGTCGACGCTGTCGGAGTCGCTGCTTATAAAGGAGTCCGCAGACGACTCGAAGGATGTGTTGCTGAAGATCTTGGCGAGCTTTCCGCTTGCCTTGTTGTCGACGAAGTATGGCGACGAAAACTCCTCGTCACTTGTCGAAAAGTTAGAATCGACCGCTGAAAATTCCGACGAGATCGGAACTTTGAGACGGTAGGATCCTTCCTTGTTGACGCCAAATCGGAATTTTCCGAACGTCATGGTGATGGGCTCCTCCAGATAGGCACATGCATCCATACGGGAGGGCGGGTGAGGAATAAAATTGAATAGATCAGTTTTTCCCTTGTTACCTCGATCCATCGCGTTGCTTGCTGTTGATGAAGTCGAAGATCTTGAACGTGCCATCGAGATCAGATCCTTGCAGCCTCTAATCCCCACAGACGGCGCCAATGGACAAAGGATTAACTTGTCAATGCCTACAGATTGTAGACTAGGGTTTTGCTAGAAGTAGAGGGCAAGTAGATCTCGAAGGTTTAGGCGAAAAGTACTCGACGATTATGAAAACTAGGGTTATGTTGACAGTAGATTCGATCCTTTCTTTGTCCCTCGACTCCCCCTTATATAGGAGGCGAGCCGAGGGTTTCGTTTTGTACAAGTTACAGAGTCCGGGACGGTTTCTAACTCATCCCGCCAGATTTACAAATAACACTTCCTATTACAACTCTAGCTTTCCTTAATGTATCTTGGGCTCCCGAATCTTCTTATTCTTCGGATAGTAGGCCTTCAGTAAACTCCGGGTACTATATTCGGCAGGCCCATTTGGGGTGCCTATGTCAATGGGCATGGTACAAAATATAGCAGACAAGGTGCGGGAGGGGCAAGCATAAAGGAAAATGAGTGCATAACATGTCGGATGCGATCATACCAGCACTAAAGCACCGGATCCCATCAGAACTCCGAAGTTAAGCGTGCTTGGGCGAGAGTAGTACTAGGATGGGTGACCTCCTGGGAAGTCCTCATGTTGCATCCCTTTTTTTTGCGTCTGGCGGCGACATTCATAGTGAAGTTACGACGATATTTTTTTATGGGCACTCGTGCTCGGCTATTTCTGATGGGAAACGGTGGTGGGGATGGAAAAGCGGGATGGGCATGGTACAAAATAGAGCAGACAAGGTGCGGGAGGGGCAAGCATAAAGGAAAATGAGTGCATAACATGTCGGATGCGATCATACCAGCACTAAAGCACCGGATCCCATCAGAACTCCGAAGTTAAGCGTGCTTGGGCGAGAGTAGTACTAGGATGGGTGACCTCCTGGGAAGTCCTCGTGTTGCATCCCTTTTTTTTTGCGTCTGGCGGCGACATTCATAGTGAAGTTACGACGATATTTTTTTATGGGCACTCGTGCTCGGCTATTTCTGATGGGAAACGGTGGTGGGGATGGAAAAGCGGGATGGGCATGGTACAAAATAGAGCAGACAAGGTGCGGGAGGGGCAAGCATAAAGGAAAATGAGTGCATAACATGTCGGATGCGATCATACCAGCACTAAAGCACCGGATCCCATCAGAACTCCGAAGTTAAGCGTGCTTGGGCGAGAGTAGTACTAGGATGGGTGACCTCTGGGAAGTCCTCGTGTTGCATCCCTTTTTTGCGTCTGGCGGCGACATTCATAGTGAAGTTACGACGATATTTTTTTATGGGCACTCGTGCTCGGCTATTTCTGATGGGAAACGGTGGTGGGGATGGAAAAGCGGGATGGGCATGGTACAAAATAGAGCAGACAAGGTGCGGGAGGGGCAAGCATAAAGGAAAATGAGTGCATAACATGTCGGATGCGATCATACCAGCACTAAAGCACCGGATCCCATCAGAACTCCGAAGTTAAGCGTGCTTGGGCGAGAGTAGTACTAGGATGGGTGACCTCCTGGGAAGTCCTCGTGTTGCATCCCTTTTTTTGCGTCTGGCGGCGACATTCATAGTGAAGTTACGACGATATTTTTTTATGGGCACTCGTGCTCGGCTATTTCTGATGGGAAACGGTGGTGGGGATGGAAAAGCGGGATGGGCATGGTACAAAATAGAGCAGACAAGGTGCGGGAGGGGCAAGCATAAAGGAAAATGAGTGCATAACATGTCGGATGCGATCATACCTGTGGGGACCCCGGACTAGCTGTCCGAAATACCCTGTTATGTATACAGTTCACGTTCCCATGATCAGTGTGCCGTGAACACATAACCGAACTGATATCAAATTACATCATCCTTTACAAAACGGAATAAGAAAATTACAATAAGGTCACATGACCCATCTTTACATAATAGCCTCGAAGGGCCTAATCTAATCATCAGAGTTGCGGAAATCACTTCAATCAGCGTAGAGCCCAAGTCATCTGCCTTAACCCTACAGGCAACTGACTGGGAAGACGTTCCTAGCTCGCATAGACGTCGTCAACTCCTTCTTCATCTGTCGAACTCCTTCAAGTCTGGCCAAGTAAATAGCCAGGGACAAAGCCGTGAGTACATTGGAATTGTACTCGCAAACCATCAAGAAAGGTGCTAACAATGCTAACTAAAAGAGACAAGAGAGGAAGAATAGTTTCTCTTGTGGGTATAGCATGAAGAAGAGAAGTAGTTTCTCTTGTGGATATAGCATCCCGACATCTCAGTTGATGGGGACACTAAGAGGGTTCTATGACCTCTCTATATCTTTATTGAAGAAGATACTTCAAAAGAGTTTCTACAACATAAAACACTAGGATGGGAGTAGCCCTTTTTATTTCCTTTCCGACCATCTTCACATGGTCAACCACTTTCCCGTACCCTTCCGGTACTCCGAAAACAACTTTCTCTTTTTCTTTGTAAAGCCTTTCTAAAACAAAACTAGCCCAGGTTAAGGTAGGCCTTTGCAACCCGTCCATGACCGCGGACGCGGCTATTCGAATAGATTTGACTCTGCAGAGTTTGCACACTTTCCCCACAACTATCCGGATACCTATCGTGTGGGCATCATCCCCGCATAACAACGTATGCCACGACGGATACCCGAACATAACCTTTCGCTTATCTCCACTGACATGAGTCCTTCCCTGCGGGCTTACCCCTTCCCGGCACCCCGGCAGCATACCTCCTTTTGAGCGTATCTCCGGCGCCACGACAGAAGACCCTCAGTAATCGTCCGGCTATAGACAACTACAGTGTATTGCCTCCTTCAGAGCGCAACCCGGCGTCAGAGGTCATCGTGACCCTCCTAGAGAGTTCTGAAGGTGTCTCATGCCAGCTTCAACAAACTAGGGCTAAGCCCCGTGCCCACGTTGGGGTAGAGTGGTTGCGCAATAAAAGTTGGGCTGGCGTACACTTATACGCAGTGCTCCTTTAAAAACATTTTACCCACACTTCCTTTGTTTGTCCACAACCAACCATACCACTTTCCGAAACATCAAGACTTTTCTCTTGAACAACACTTGGGCAAGACAACATCTTCCCAAAGTTTTCAAAGTTTTTCCAAAACATAAAACATCGGGGTTTTCCCAACCTAAAGTTGTATGTAAGAGCTAAGATATATCGATGGCACGATGCTAGCCATCATACCACTAAGGAGATGATAATTGTCAAGGATAAGCATGCATGGGAACAACATAGGTAGGATTGTTCGACAAGGGTCATGATGTTGATCATCATACCACGAAGAAGATGATAAAATAGGTGGTCAAGGGGGCATACATGCTCAAGGTAAGCATGCATGTTGTCAACATAAGAGGGAAAATACTTTCAGATTTGTGGTGTTAACCAACCAACACTAAAGGAAGTGAGGGTGATCAACGATATTTGACATACCTAAGGTAGGTAGGCATACTCATCTCAAAATGAGAGTACACCAAGATTATGATGTTATTACTACTACACTAACAAGGGTGTGGGAGTGAATTGGAAAGAAGTGTCACATGCTTAAGGTAAGCATGTAACTCAACAAGGTAGGATGGCATAGCCATAATCAACAAGGGGTTCAACATACTCGAAAATAAGTATGCATAATATCAACAAGGGGTTCAAGAAGGGTGTCAATAGGTCGACATATACAAGATAAGTGGGCATACCCATCACACTTAGAGGGTACACCAAGATCATGAAGATGACAACCACCATGTCACTAAAAGGGGATTATCGGTGAGGTGCCAAAGAGACTAAACATGCTCACGGTGAGCATGCTCCATCAACATAAGTAGAAACAACACAAGATAAAACGAGAGACAAGCATAACAACAAGTAACCACAATATGTGATTCAATATCAGAGATCAAAAGATGGCTTGCCTTGGCTTATTTGTCCCTGGACTTCTTCAACTTCATCAAAATAAGAATCCCGTCAATATAAATAAAATCCTTGTCCGATTCCACTTCTTCTTCTCCGAAATCGTTCGCATCTATCGCCGGAAAATATAAAAGGAACACAATCAATACATTGCACCAAACATAACAAGCATGCAACATTCAACAATCAATAGCTAACCACTTTACTAAGGCTAACATATTAAGGACTTATATACATACGACAAAGCAACTAAAAGAAAACCCATTTTATTTACCTAGTAAAGGTATGAGGGTATCACAACTTAGCAATTGCCTCTCTTGGTATCACCATGGCACAATTAAGTATCCCCTGGTAGATAACATCATAATGAGGACAAGTGCATTAGTTTGGCATCACAAACATTCATATTATATTTTGAAACATTTTTGGAAAAGCACAAATCATTCTTCCTATTTTATTTGGCATACATAGCACTACACAAGAATAGGAAACAAGCAAGATACCACACAATTTGAAAACTCAAGTGAAACAATAGAACTTGGTTTAAGATGCAGAGGTTTTGTTGTTCAATCATAAAATATTGGTTGAGCAATTTTAATACAAAGAGGTGGTTAGAGTTTTTAAATAAATCAAAAAGTTTTGCTTCAACAACCTATGTCACACATACACATTACTAACAGTAACAAATATGCATGAACAGAAACTAACAATATTTTTCCTAGATGGCCAGTACTAATACAAGACTAACCCAATTGGATTCACTCAAAAATATTAATCCTACAAATTTAGGAATTTGTTTGAATCTGGCTGTACAGAAAACAAGATCTGTAAGCCATAAATCGTAGAAAAATCCTAAAAATATGAGACCACTGGAATTTGAAAGATATTTAAACAGATATGCATACACAATTGGATTTGGGTTCAAATAGTTTCTTAAACTCTCACAAATGGATCAACAAGGTTACTGCATGTCTTTACCATTTGCTTTATCTCTGGATTTACATAACAGATAAATGTTTGAAACTTGTTTGAGGTGATTAAGAAAACAATCAGTAGTCCTACAAAATTGGAATCACTCAATTAGGTTCAAAAATGGATTTTTGGTGATTTAAAAGCTAACAACCATGTCTGCAGAACACACAGAAAAAGTTTAATTCACCATAAATCGTACATAATTCATAAAAATATAAGGTCAGCTGCATCTGAAAGGTATTGAAAAGCTGGTTCTTACCCAATTTGTTTCATTCAAAAATTCGTTCCCAAGCTCCTGATTTAATTCGACAAAGTCAGATCTGACCAGATCTTGATCTGTGAACCATTTCAGTTTCAGGAGGTCAATCGAAGTGAAACCACCGCCAAAATGAAGGTACTGAAGAGTGCTTTCACCCACAGTTGAGCTTTCTCAAAAAGGTTTTGTAAAACGGAACTTATTTAACAAACAGTGAATCTGCATGTTTACAGAACTTTATTTACCGTGGAAAATCTGTGACGAATTTGAGGGTGAAACCAACGCCAAGTTGTAGATCTTTTCAACATATATCTGTGGAACTTTGAATCACTCGATTTGGATCTGCACACGAGATTTGGTGGATTTTACAAGTTCGTACCAGAATCTAAAACAGCAAGATTACAGAAATTACTGCAAGGTTTTGGACGAACTTTGCTCAAGAACTTCAGATCTGAGGATTGCTCAAGCTTCTCCATGCTTGTACCAACATGCACCTGCATCAAGATCCAATCTTAGCAATGGAGGAAGAAGAAGAGGAGATTAAACCATCTAGGGTTGGGGAGAAGATGGAGAGGGAGGCTCTCATGGTGAGGGGAAGCTTGAGGGAGAAGGGGAGCTCCATCTTGATGGATTTTCATGGCCATGGCCGGCCATGGAGCTTAGGAGGAGCAGCAGCTCGTGGGTAAGTGGAGGAGGAGAGTGTGAGAGAGTGGAGAGTTGGAAGAAATGAAGCAAAGGGGAGGAGGTGGCCGGCCAAGCTCCTTTTATAGAGGGAGAGGGGTGGCTGCCTCCTTATTTGATTGGTCAAGGTGGGTGGCTGCCCATTTAATTGTTGGGGTAGTTGGGAGTCAAGGCTTGCAAGAGAAGAAAGTGGGAAGCACAATGGCTGGCCGAATTTGTCATGGCCGGCTCCATTCTTGCCAAACTCAAGTGAACAATGTGAGAGATATAGAGATGGAGGAAGATTGTGATGGTAAAATATACCATGTTGGTATTTGTTGCATGATGGCTTTGTGCCAAGAAGATGATGGTGATGGTGATGTACAAGGTTTCATGTGCATGCCATTTGTGAGATAGCCGCCACAAGATTTGAGATTTGAATTAAGCAAAAACAAGATGAGACACATGGCACTCAAGTGCTCATGCAAAGAAAATAGATTCCTTCAAGTAAAGAGTCCAAGGTTTAGAGAGATAGTGAAGGATGTAATCATATACTCACAAGGATGAATATATTGACATAAGTCTTCAATTCATGAGGTCAAGGTGATGATGGAAAATAATAGAAAATTGGGAGGAGTATGATGGACTATAAGTTGCTCTTCAAATAAGAGGTCAATTTGGAGTGGTTTGAAATACTCCCAGAGTCTAGGGTTCAGTTGAGAGGAGTCCATTTGAAAGAATCAAATGATCATTCATTTGATCAAGAATTGGAGGATGAGGGGATACTATGTGGTAGATCAGAGTTGTGCATAAGATGTGCAAGAATTGCCATTTGAAAAAGAATTCATTTGAAAAGTATTTGAAATCCTCAATTGTCTAGGGACAATTGGTAATGAACTCAAGTGGAATGGAATTGGAAAATATTGAGAGGGAACTAGTTGGAACATAGGAGTTCAAAATGTTCTACTTACTTTCTCAAGTAAGGTAGAGTTTTCTCAAACTTAAAATAAACAAGAAATGGCATAAATACCATAACAAGCCTTTTTGTAAAAAGGAAAGCAAAATAGAGAGTAATGTTTTAGAAATCAGTACTTGGTAGGAATGGGATGAAAAACAAAACCCATTCCAGTTCTTTATTTTCTTTGAAGCTATATCTTGAAAAGGGTTTAATAAAGCTAGAAGCAGTTTTGTGATCAAAACTTAAGAAGGAAAACAATAGAGTTTTTTAGAAAGAAAGCTAATTTAGGGAGGAGTGTTCTCAAGGGTAGATGGTGGCTACAAAATGTACCCATCATTCCCACTCTTGGTTTTGTGAAGATTAAACTTTGGATAAAAACAAGAGGTAAAAGTGAAGGAGGTGATCTAGTGTTGAATCATTGGATAGGGTATAAGATTGAGTTGGATATATGTGCTGCAAGGATAGTCTGAGACATGCAAGACATGGAGGTTGAAGAGGGTATTGCACAGATGGGATCCATGTATTGAGATTACCAATGACAGTTGAGGGTTGCTTAGATATCCACTGCCAAAGTCTGGAACTTTTAAGACTACCAAAACAGATGGTTGACTTGGCTTCAAAAACAACCATGATGATTGGGTATAAGAGAAAGATGTAGCAAAGGGGTAGATGATCCCAAGTTTTGAATTAAGGATGATTTTGAGCTAGATTAACACAAAGAGAATATCAAGATGGCACACTCATGTTGCCATCAGGAGAAGGGTTTGATGTAGTAAGAAGGAAACACAATTCTTCCTAAGCCACACATGTGTTTTATTTGGTGAGTTGCTTGTTCAACCACTAGAGGTGTTGTTCTTTGAGGTAGCTCAAGACAAAACTCAACAAGCAAACCAAGACAATTCATCTACCAGCAGATCAAATCAATTCATCATAACAAACAGATCAAGGCAATTCATCTTAATCAATTTATAGAAAAAGTTTTTGTTCCCCCTAATTTTTGCATTATGGATAAATAAACAAGGTTGCAAAAGTGGGGCGTTACAGACTCTTCCACCCTTAAAATAATCTCGTCCCGAGATTGCTAAGCGTAGGACTAGGGAGGTTTCAAAGTTGACTAAAGTTAGACTCCATTCTTTGATAGACACAGAGTTGCCGAGGAGGTCATTTCTTCATCTTCTGGGAGACATGATGGATTCCTGCCGATGGCGAGTCTTCATGAAGAGGTTTACTACTCCATGTAGGTGTTAGACCTGTAGCTTCTTGACGATCCTAGCGGAGTCCATGATTTCGGAGAAGTTAGTGCACTCCAACGGTGCTTTAACAAGGTTAAAAACTTTTTAGAGTTGACTTTAAATTTTAGTGGAAGACGAAGTCTTCCACCCTTAAAATTGTTCAACAGAGGTTCTAGAAAACTCTTAGCTTCGGCCACGAAGTCTTGTCGGGCGCTTTCTGAAGAGGTCTTCGGTCTCTTGTCTTGAGTTGAAACATCTTCAGGGAGCGAGGTGTAGTCCACAGCTTCAAGAGGAGTTAGTGCATCCCAAGTTCCCAACGGTGTTTTAGAAAGGTTTAAAATTTTAGGGTCAGCTCCAATTTTTAGCGGAAGACAAAGTCTTCCACCCTTAAGGTTTTTCATTGGGCTTTTTGGAAAAACTCGGAGCTTCTGCCTTGTAGTCCTGTCTGGGGCTTCTGAAGAAGTCTTCGATCTTCCGCATTCAGTTGAAGAGTCTTCAGGAGGCGATGTGTAGTCCATGACTTCAAGAGGCACACATGGTGCTTACTACTCTGTAGGACACGCGGTAAGTTAGTAAGTTGATGAAACACATGGTTGGTCTCCATGTGAAGCAGCAACAAAGGTCGTCGAAGACAAATCTTCAGCTTGCGAGTCCGTGCTGACTTATACCAGTTAAGTAGTGAGCGGTAAACTACACCTAATCTTGAGTTCTTGAGGTATCTTCAGGAATCTTCACTTGATGAGGAACAGATGAACCATGTGACGTAGCTTGGCTTTGACACTATTGTTCGCTTAGCTTGTTAGATGGTGGGTTAGAGGGTGGTTTCAAGAAGATATCCTCGAGGTAAGCGTGATTATACTCCAAGGTTAGACCAAGGTAGTATGTCTTCTCGCGGAGGTGCAATCACTCTTGAAGGTAGGGGCTTCTGCTTTCTTGATGAAGCGGAGATGCTTCAGTTGATCTTGAAGGTATTGGCTTCTGCTTTGTTGGCGTAGTAGAGATGCTTCGGCTGATCTTCAAAGTAGTGGGCGTAGATAGGGGTCTGAGTTAGTTTTTCTCATGGTTGAAAAATCAACTGCTAACGAGGTTAAAGTTAGAGCCATTCGTTAACTACCCAACTAACTAGCAGTTAGCAATACTTCGGCGAGGCAAACTTTAATCCTATCATTGCATGCGACACCCATACAATCATAACCAGAGGCAAAATACCACTAACAGAGGCTACTGGTATTTTTCCTAGATGCACAGAAACAAAACAAGATCAACACAATTGGAATCATTCAAAAATATTTATTTTTCAATTTTTGAGACTCAAAATACTAACCAGAAACAGTGATCAAGTTTTATTTATTAAAAATCGCACAAAAATCCTAAAAATACAAGGTCAGCGGCATCTGAAAGATAATTTCATAATGGTTCTAGTTCAATTGGAATCACATCAATTCGAGCTACCAAACTATTTTTATTAGCAAAACAGTACACTGGCAGATTTCCATCTTTAATTTATGTTTTACAAATTTCAAACAATTTAAAAGGGCGGAAACGTCTAAATAGCAAGACATACATGCACACAACAAACATATGCAAACACTCAAGGCAGCACACTAGGGAACTACAAGCAATCATCAAACCAAACATGGTACACTAAGTACCCAGAAATTCCTAATGCGCGGGGGTAGCTCAATCAAACCGATTGAGTTGGTCCTATCCATCATATAGGTTTGGGGCTGGTCACATAAGTTGATGTCTTCATCTTGCTGACATTGACTTCAACAAGGATTCTCTGAGCACTTGGTGGTGGAGCGGGCCTGGTATGGTGTCGTCGATGTTGAGACGGAGGCGAAAACTGTGTAGATCTTCTAGTCTCAACATCCCGGGGACATGAGGTATTCAGAGGGGTAGCTGTTGGGGAACTCCCAAAGTCGACAACTTCTGGTGGCTGGCCTAAAAATTACTAGCCAAGAACTGAGGACTTGACCCTTGACGACTGCAAAAGTGCGAGCCCATAGAGGAACAAGGTCAGCTCCTCGACATACTTTGGTGACAACCAAAGAAAATTTTCTTATTATCCCTCCGCATACGGTTATGTCGGCATCCAATCTTCAACTTCGAGTCTCCGGTCTGAGTTGGGGACATCGTCCAATATGTTTGTTTGAAGTGGATGAGACAATAAAGTATGAAGTTTCAAACATTTATAAAGCGGAGAGATAAGAATTTAGAAGTTTTGAAGTAATAAGAGGAGTAGAAGCTATGCTTTCGACTAAAGAAGAATTTGTTTTGTAAATAGTTTTTTCCCAAGTACTTGTTTCCTAACTAACGTCCATGCTAACTAAGGTCTCCTACAGTCAGGATAGCTCTGATACCAGCTCTGTGGGGACCCCGGACTAGCTGTCCGAAATACCCTGTTATGTATACAGTTCACGTTCCCATGATCAGTGTGCCGTGAACACATAACCGAACTGATATCAAATTACATCATCCTTTACAAAACGGAATAAGAAAATTACAATAAGGTCACATGACCCATCTTTACATAATAGCCTCGAAGGGCCTAATCTAATCATCAGAGTTGCGGAAATCACTTCAATCAGCGTAGAGCCCAAGTCATCTGCCTTAACCCTACAGGCAACTGACTGGGAAGACGTTCCTAGCTCGCATAGACGTCGTCAACTCCTTCTTCATCTTTCGAACTCCTTCAAGTCTGGCCAAGTAAATAGCCAGGGACAAAGCCGTGAGTACATTGGAATTGTACTCGCAAACAATCAAGAAAGGTGCTAACAATGCTAACTAAAAGAGACAAGAGAGGAAGAATAGTTTCTCTTGTGGGTATAGCATGAAGAAGAGAAGTAGTTTCTCTTGTGGATATAGCATCCCGACATCTCAGTTGATGGGGACACTAAGAGGGTTCTATGACCTCTCTATATCTTTATTGAAGAAGATACTTCAAAAGAGTTTCTACAACATAAAACACTAGGATGGGAGTAGCCCTTTTTATTTCCTTTCCGACCATCTTCACATGGTCAACCACTTTCCCGTACCCTTCCGGTACTCCGAAAACAACTTTCTCTTTTTCTTTGTAAAGCCTTTCTAAAACAAAACTAGCCCAAGTTAAGGTAGGCCTTTGCAACCCGTCCATGACCGCGGACGCGGCTATTCGAATAGATTTGACTCTGCAGAGTTTGCACACTTTCCCCACAACTATCCGGATACCTATCGTGTGGGCATCATCCCCGCATAACAACGTATGCCACGACGGATACCCGAACATAACCTTTCGCTTATCTCCACTGACATGAGTCCTTCCCTGCGGGCTTACCCCTTCCCGGCACCCCGGCAGCATACCTCCTTTTGAGCGTATCTCCGGCGCCACGACAGAAGACCCTCAGTAATCGTCCGGCTATAGACAACTACAGTGTATTGCCTCCTTCAGAGCGCAACCCGGCGTCAGAGGTCATCGTGACCCTCCTAGAGAGTTCTGAAGGTGTCTCATGCCAGCTTCAACAAACTAGGGCTAAGCCCCGTGCCCACGTTGGGGTAGAGTGGTTGCGCAATAAAAGTTGGGCTGGCGTACACTTATACGCGGTGCTCCTTTAAAAACATTTTACCCACACTTCCTTTGTTTGTCCACAACCAACCATACCACTTTCCGAAACATCAAGACTTTTCTCTTGAACAACACTTGGGCAAGACAACATCTTCCCAAAGTTTTCAAAGTTTTTTCAAAACATAAAACATCGGGGTTTTCCCAACCTAAAGTTGTATGTAAGAGCTAAGATATATCGATGGCACGATGCTAGCCATCATACCACTAAGGAGATGATAATTGTCAAGGATAAGCATGCATGGGAACAACATAGGTAGGATTGTTCGACAAGGGTCATGATGTTGATCATCATACCACGAAGAAGATGATAAAATAGGTGGTCAAGGGGGCATACATGCTCAAGGTAAGCATGCATGTTGTCAACATAAGAGGGAAAATACTTTCAGATTTGTGGTGTTAACCAACCAACACTAAAGGAAGTGAGGGTGATCAACGATATTTGACATACCTAAGGTAGGTAGGCATACTCATCTCAAAATGAGAGTACACCAAGATTATGATGTTATTACTACTACACTAACAAGGGTGTGGGAGTGAATTGGAAAGAAGTGTCACATACTTAAGGTAAGCATGTAACTCAACAAGGTAGGATGGCATAGCCATAATCAACAAGGGGTTCAACATACTCGAAAATAAGTATGCATAATATCAACAAGGGGTTCAAGAAGGGTGTCAATAGGTCGACATATACAAGATAAGTGGGCATACCCATCACACTTAGAGGGTACACCAAGATCATGAAGATGACAACCACCATGTCACTAAAAGGGGATTATCGGTGAGGTGCCAAAGAGACTAAACATGCTCACGGTGAGCATGCTCCATCAACATAAGTAGAAACAACACAAGATAAAACGAGAGACAAGCATAACAACAAGTAACCACAATATGTGATTCAATATCAGAGATCAAAAGATGGCTTGCCTTGGCTTATTTGTCCCCGGACTTCTTCAACTTCATCAAAATAAGAATCCCGTCAATATAAATAAAATCCTTGTCCGATTCCACTTCTTCTTCTCCGAAATCGTTCGCATCTATCGCCGGAAAATATAAAAGGAACACAATCAATACATTGCACCAAACATAACAAGCATGCAACATTCAACAATCAATAGCTAACCACTTTACTAAGGCTAACATATTAAGGACTTATATACATACGACAAAGCAACTAAAAGAAAACCCATTTTATTTACCTAGTAAAGGTATGAGGGTATCACAACTTAGCAATTGCCTCTCTTGGTATCACCATGGCACAATTAAGTATCCCCTGGTAGATAACATCATAATGAGGACAAGTGCATTAGTTTGGCATCACAAACATTCATATTATATTTTGAAACATTTTTGGAAAAGCACAAATCATTCTTCCTATTTTATTTGGCATACATAGCACTACACAAGAATAGGAAACAAGCAAGATACCACACAATTTGAAAACTCAAGTGAAACAATAGAACTTGGTTTAAGATGCAGAGGTTTTGTTGTTCAATCATAAAATATTGGTTGAGCAATTTTAATACAAAGAGGTGGTTAGAGTTTTTAAATAAATCAAAAAGTTTTGCTTCAACAACCTATGTCACACATACACATTACTAACAGTAATAAATATGCATGAACAGAAACTAACAATATTTTTCCTAGATGGCCAGTACTAATACAAGACTAACCCAATTGGATTCACTCAAAAATATTAATCCTACAAATTTAGGAATTTGTTTGAATCTGGCTGTACAGAAAACAAGATCTGTAAGCCATAAATCGTAGAAAAATCCTAAAAATATGAGACCACTGGAATTTGGAAGATATTTAAACAGAGATGCATACACAATTGGATTTGGGTTCAAATAGTTTCTTAAACTCTCACAAATGGATCAACAAGGTTACTGCATGTCTTTACCATTTGCTTTATCTCTGGATTTACATAACAGATAAATGTTTGAAACTTGTTTGAGGTGATTAAGAAAACAATCAGTAGTCCTACAAAATTGGAATCACTCAATTAGGTTCAAAAATGGATTTTTGGTGATTTAAAAGCTAACAACCATGTCTGCAGAACACACAGAACAAGTTTAATTCACCATAAATCGTACATAATTCATAAAAATATAAGGTCAGCTGCATCTGAAAGGTATTGAAAAGCTGGTTCTTACCCAATTTGTTTCATTCAAAAATTCGTTCCCAAGCTCCTGATTTAATTCGACAAAGTCAGATCTGACCAGATCTTGATATGTGAACCATTTCAGTTTCAGGAGGTCAATCGAAGTGAAACCACCGCCAAAATGAAGGTATTGAAGAGTGCTTTCACCCACAGTTGAGTTTGCTCAAAAAGGTGTTGTAAAACGGAACTTATTTAACAAACAGTGAATCTGCATGTTTACAGAACTTTATTTACCGTGGAAAATCTGTGACGAATTTGAGGGTGAAACCAACGCCAAGTTGTAGATCTTTTCAACATATATCTGTGGAACTTTGAATCACTCGATTTGGATCTGCACACGAGATTTGGTGGATTTTACAAGTTCGTACCAGAATCTGAAACAGCAAGATTACAGAAATTACTGCAAGGTTTTGGACGAACTTTGCTCAAGAACTTCAGATCTGAGGATTGCTCAAGCTTCTCCATGCTTGTACCAACATGCACCTGCATCAAGATCCAATCTTAGCAATGGAGGAAGAAGAAGAGGAGATTAAACCATCTAGGGTTGGGGAGAAGATGGAGAGGGAGGCTCTCATGGTGAGGGGAAGCTTGAGGGAGAAGGGGAGCTCCATCTTGATGGATTTTCATGGCCATGGCCGGCCATGGAGCTTAGGAGGAGCAGCAGCTCGTGGGTAAGTGGAGGAGGAGAGTGTGAGAGAGTGGAGAGTTGGAAGAAATGAAGCAAAGGGGAGGAGGTGGCCGGCCAAGCTCCTTTTATAGAGGGAGAGGGGTGGCTGCCTCCTTATTTGATTGGTCAAGGTGGGTGGCTGCCCATTTAATTGTTGGGGTAGTTGGGAGTCAAGGCTTGCAAGAGAAGAAAGTGGGAAGCACAATGGCTGGCCGAATTTGTCATGGCCGGCTCCATTCTTGCCAAACTCAAGTGAACAATGTGAGAGATATAGAGATGGAGGAAGATTGTGATGGTAAAATATACCATGTTGGTATTTGTTGCATGATGGCTTTGTGCCAAGAAGATGATGGTGATGGTGATGTACAAGGTTTCATGTGCATGCCATTTGTGAGATAGCCGCCACAAGATTTGAGATTTGAATTAAGCAAAAACAAGATGAGACACATGGCACTCAAGTGCTCATGCAAAGAAAATAGATTCCTTCAAGTAAAGAGTCCAAGGTTTAGAGAGATAGTGAAGGATGTAATCATATACTCACAAGGATGAATATATTGACATAAGTCTTCAATTCATGAGGTCAAGGTGATGATGGAAAATAATAGAAAATTGGGAGGAGTATGATGGACTATAAGTTGCTCTTCAAATAAGAGGTCAATTTGGAGTGGTTTGAAATACTCCCAGAGTCTAGGGTTCAGTTGAGAGGAGTCCATTTGAAAGAATCAAATGATCATTCATTTGATCAAGAATTGGAGGATGAGGGGATACTATGTGGTAGATCAGAGTTGTGCATAAGATGTGCAAGAATTGCCATTTGAAAAAGAATTCATTTGAAAAGTATTTGAAATCCTCAATTGTCTAGGGACAATTGGTAATGAACTCAAGTGGAATGGAATTGGAAAATATTGAGAGGGAACTAGTTGGAACATAGGAGTTCAAAATGTTCTACTTACTTTCTCAAGTAAGGTAGAGTTTTCTCAAACTTAAAATAAACAAGAAATGGCATAAATACCATAACAAGCCTTTTTGTAAAAAGGAAAGCAAAATAGAGAGTAATGTTTTAGAAATCAGTACTTGGTAGGAATGGGATGAAAAACAAAACCCATTCCAGTTCTTTATTTTCTTTGAAGCTATATCTTGAAAAGGGTTTAATAAAGCTAGAAGCAGTTTTGTGATCAAAACTTAAGAAGGAAAACAATAGAGTTTTTGAGAAAGAAAGCTAATTTAGGGAGGAGTGTTCTCAAGGGTAGATGGTGGCTACAAAATGTACCCATCATTCCCACTCTTGGTTTTGTGAAGATTAAACTTTGAATAAAAACAAGAGGTAAAAGTGAAGGAGGTGATCTAGTGTTGAATCATTGGATAGGGTATAAGATTGAGTTGGATATATGTGCTGCAAGGATAGTCTGAGACATGCAAGACATGGAGGTTGAAGAGGGTATTGCACAGATGGGATCCATGTATTGAGATTACCAATGACAGTTGAGGGTTGCTTAGATATCCACTGCCAAAGTCTGGAACTTTTAAGACTACCAAAACAGATGGTTGACTTGGCTTCAAAAACAACCATGATGATTGGGTATAAGAGAAAGATGTAGCAAAGGGGTAGATGATCCCAAGTTTTGAATTAAGGATGATTTTGAGCTAGATTAACACAAAGAGAATATCAAGATGGCACACTCATGTTGCCATCAGGAGAAGGGTTTGATGTAGTAAGAAGGAAACACAATTCTTCCTAAGCCACACATGTGTTTTATTTGGTGAGTTGCTTGTTCAACTACTAGAGGTGTTGTTCTTTGAGGTAGCTCAAGACAAAACTCAACAAGCAAACCAAGACAATTCATCTACCAGCAGATCAAATCAATTCATCATAACAAACAGATCAAGGCAATTCATCTTAATCAATTTATAGAAAAAGTTTTTGTTCCCCCTAATTTTTGCATTATGGATAAATAAACAAGGTTGCAAAAGTGGGGCGTTACAATACCAGCACTAAAGCACCGGATCCCATCAGAACTCCGAAGTTAAGCGTGCTTGGGCGAGAGTAGTACTAGGATGGGTGACCTCCTGGGAAGTCCTCGTGTTGCATCCCTTTTTTTGCGTCTGGCGGCGACATTCATAGTGAAGTTACGACGATATTTTTTATGGGCACTCGTGCTCGGCTATTTCTGATGGGAAACGGTGGTGGGGATGGAAAAGCGGGATGGGCATGGTACAAAATAGAGCAGACAAGGTGCGGGAGGGGCAAGCATAAAGGAAAATGAGTGCATAACATGTCGGATGCGATCATACCAGCACTAAAGCACCGGATCCCATCAGAACTCCGAATTTAAGCGTGCTTGGGCGAGAGTAGTACTAGGATGGGTGACCTCCTGGGAAGTCCTCGTGTTGCATCCTTTTTTTTTGCGTCTGGCGGCGACATTCATAGTGAAGTTACGACGATATTTTTTTATGGGCACTCGTGCTCGGCTATTTCTGATGGGAAACGGTGGTGGGGATGGAAAAGCGGGATGGGCATGGTACAAAATAGAGCAGACAAGGTGCGGGAGGGGCAAGCATAAAGGAAAATGAGTGCATAACATGTCGGATGCGATCATACCAGCACTAAAGCACCGGATCCCATCAGAACTCCGAAGTTAAGCGTGCTTGGGCGAGAGTAGTACTAGGATGGGTGACCTCCTGGGAAGTCCTCGTGTTGCATCCCTTTTTTTTGCATCTGGCGGCGACATTCATAGTGAAGTTACGACGATATTTTTTTATGGGCACTCGTGCTCGGCTATTTCTGATGGGAAACGGTGGTGGGGATGGAAAAGCGGGATGGGCATGGTACAAAATAGAGCAGACAAGGTGCGGGAGGGGCAAGCATAAAGGAAAATGAGTGCATAACATGTCGGATGCGATCATACCAGCACTAAAGCACCGGATCCCATCAGAACTCCGAAGTTAAGCGTGCTTGGGCGAGAGTAGTACTAGGATGGGTGACCTCCTGGGAAGTCCTCGTGTTGCATCCCTTTTTTGCGTCTGGCGGCGACATTCATAGTGAAGTTACGACGATATTTTTTTATGGGCACTCGTGCTCGGCTATTTCTGATGGGAAACGGTGGTGGGGATGGAAAAGCGGGATGGGCATGGTACAAAATAGAGCAGACAAGGTGCGGGAGGGGCAAGCATAAAGGAAAATGAGTGCATAACATGTCGGATGCGATCATACCAGCACTAAAGCACCGGATCCCATCAGAACTCCGAAGTTAAGCGTGCTTGGGCGAGAGTAGTACTAGGATGGGTGACCTCCTGGGAAGTCCTCGTGTTGCATCCCTTTTTTTTCTGGCGGCGACATTCATAGTGAAGTTACGACGATATTTTTTATGGGCACTCGTGCTCGGCTATTTCTGATGGGAAACGGTGGTGGGGATGGAAAAACGGGATGGGCATGGTACAAAATAGAGCAGACAAGGTGCGGGAGGGGCAAGCATAAAGGAAAATGAGTGCATAACATGTCGGATGCGATCATACCAGCACTAAAGCACCGGATCCCATCAGAACTCCGAAGTTAAGCGTGCTTGGGCGAGAGTAGTACTAGGATGGGTGACCTCCTGGGAAGTCCTCGGGTTGCATCCCCTTTTTTTGCATCTGGCGGCGACATTCATAGTGAAGTTACGACGATATTTTTTTATGGGCACTCGTGCTCGGCTATTTCTGATGGGAAACGGTGGTGGGGATGGAAAAGCGGGATGGGCATGGTACAAAATAGAGCAGACAAGGTGCGGGAGGGGCAAGCATAAAGGAAAATGAGTGCATAACATGTCGGATGCGATCATACCAGCACTAAAGCACCGGATCCCATCAGAACTCCGAAGTTAAGCGTGCTTGGGCGAGAGTAGTACTAGGATGGGTGACCTCCTGGGAAGTCCTCGTGTTGCATCCCTTTTTTTGCGTCTGCGGCGACATTCATAGTGAAGTTACGACGATATTTTTTTATGGGCACTCGTGCTCGGCTATTTCTGATGGGAAACGGTGGTGGGGATGGAAAAGCGGGATGGGCATGGTACAAAATAGAGCAGACAAGGTGCGGGAGGGGCAAGCATAAAGGAAAATGAGTGCATAACATGTCGGATGCGATCATACCAGCACTAAAGCACCGGATCCCATCAGAACTCCGAAGTTAAGCGTGCTTGGGCGAGAGTAGTACTAGGATGGGTGACCTCCTGGGAAGTCCTCGTGTTGCATCCCTTTTTTTGCGTCTGGCGGCGACATTCATAGTGAAGTTACGACGATATTTTTTTATGGGCACTCGTGCTCGGCTATTTCTGATGGGAAACGGTGGTGGGGATGGAAAAGCGGGATGGGCATGGTACAAAATAGAGCAGACAAGGTGCGGGAGGGGCAAGCATAAAGGAAAATGAGTGCATAACATGTCGGATGCGATCATACCAGCACTAAAGCACCGGATCAGAACTCCGAAGTTAAGCGTGCTTGGGCGAGAGTAGTACTAGGATGGGTGACCTCCTGGGAAGTCCTCGTGTTGCATCCCTTTTTTTTGCATCTGGCGGCGACATTCATAGTGAAGTTACGACGATATTTTTTTATGGGCACTCGTGCTCGGCTATTTCTGATGGGAAACGGTGGTGGGGATGGAAAAGCGGGATGGGCATGGTACAAAATAGAGCAGACAAGGTGCGGGAGGGGCAAGCATAAAGGAAAATGAGTGCATAACATGTCGGATGCGATCATACCAGCACTAAAGCACCGGATCCCATCAGAACTCCGAAGTTAAGCATGCTTGGGCGAGAGTAGTACTAGGATGGGTGACCTCCTGGGAAGTCCTCGTGTTGCATCCCTTTTTTTGCGTCTGGCGGCGACATTCATAGTGAAGTTACGACGATATTTTTTTATGGGCACTCGTGCTCGGCTATTTCTGATGGGAAACGGTGGTGGGGATGGAAAAGCGGGATGGGCATGTTACAAAATAGAGCAGACAAGGTGCGGGAGGGGCAAGCATAAAGGAAAATGAGTGCATAACATGTCGGATGCGATCATACCAGCACTAAAGCACCGGATCCCATCAGAACTCCGAAGTTAAGCGTGCTTGGGCGAGAGTAGTACTAGGATGGGTGACCTCCTGGGAAGTCCTCGTGTTGCATCCCTTTTTTTTGCATCTGGCGGCGACATTCATAGTGAAGTTACGACGATATTTTTTTATGGGCACTCGTGCTCGGCTATTTCTGATGGGAAACGGTGGTGGGGATGGAAAAGCGGGATGGGCATGGTACAAAATAGAGCAGACAAGGTGCGGGAGGGGCAAGCATAAAGGAAAATGAGTGCATAACATGTCGGATGCGATCATACCAGCACTAAAGCACCGGATCCCATCAGAACTCCGAAGTTAAGCGTGCTTGGGCGAGAGTAGTACTAGGATGGGTGACCTCCTGGGAAGTCCTCGTGTTGCATCCCTTTTTTTTGCATCTGGCGGCGACATTCATAGTGAAGTTACGACGATATTTTTTTATGGGCACTCGTGCTCGGCTATTTCTGATGGGAAACGGTGGTGGGGATGGAAAAGCGGGATGGGCATGGTACAAAATAGAGCAGACAAGGTGCGGGAGGGGCAAGCATAAAGGAAAATGAGTGCATAACATGTCGGATGCGATCATACCAGCACTAAAGCACCGGATCCCATCAGAACTCCGAAGTTAAGCGTGCTTGGGCGAGAGTAGTACTAGGATGGGTGACCTCCTGGGAAGTCCTCGTGTTGCATCCCTTTTTTGCGTCTGGCGGCGACATTCATAGTGAAGTTACGACGATATTTTTTTATGGGCACTCGTGCTCGGCTATTTCTGATGGGAAACGGTGGTGGGGATGGAAAAGCGGGATGGGCATGGTACAAAATAGAGCAGACAAGGTGCGGGAGGGGCAAGCATAAAGGAAAATGAGTGCATAACATGTGGGATGCGATCATACCAGCACTAAAGCACCGGATCCCATCAGAACTCCGAAGTTAAGCGTGCTTGGGCGAGAGTAGTACTAGGATGGGTGACCTCCTGGGAAGTCCTCGTGTTGCATCCCTTTTTTTGCGTCTGGCGGCGACATTCATAGTGTTACGACGATATTTTTTTATGGGCACTCGTGCTCGGCTATTTCTGATGGGAAACGGTGGTGGGGATGGAAAAGCGGGATGGGCATGGTACAAAATAGAGCAGACAAGGTGCGGGAGGGGCAAGCATAAAGGAAAATGAGTGCATAACATGTCGGATGCGATCATACCAGCACTAAAGCACCGGATCCCATCAGAACTCCGAAGTTAAGCGTGCTTGGGCGAGAGTAGTACTAGGATGGGTGACCTCCTGGGAAGTCCTCGTGTTGCATCCCTTTTTTTTGCATCTGGCGGCGACATTCATAGTGAAGTTACGACGATATTTTTTTATGGGCACTCGTGCTCGGCTATTTCTGATGGGAAACGGTGGTGGGGATGGAAAAGCGGGATGGGCATGGTACAAAATAGAGCAGACAAGGTGCGGGAGGGGCAAGCATAAAGGAAAATGAGTGCATAACATGTCGGATGCGATCATACCAGCACTAAAGCACCGGATCCCATCAGAACTCCGAAGTTAAGCGTGCTTGGGCGAGAGTAGTACTAGGATGGGTGACCTCCTGGGAAGTCCTCGTGTTGCATCCCTTTTTTTGCGTCTGGCGGCGACATTCATAGTGAAGTTACGACGATATTTTTTTATGGGCACTCGTGCTCGGCTATTTCTGATGGGAAACGGTGGTGGGGATGGAAAAGCGGGATGGGCATGTTACAAAATAGAGCAGACAAGGTGCGGGAGGGGCAAGCATAAAGGAAAATGAGTGCATAACATGTCGGATGCGATCATACCAACACTAAAGCACCGGATCCCATCAGAACTCCGAAGTTAAGCGTGCTTGGGCGAGAGTAGTACTAGGATGGGTGACCTCCTGGGAAGTCCTCGTGTTGCATCCCTTTTTTTTGCATCTGGCGGCGACATTCATAGTGAAGTTACGACGATATTTTTTTATGGGCACTCGTGCTCGGCTATTTCTGATGGGAAACGGTGGTGGGGATGGAAAAGCGGGATGGGCATGGTACAAAATAGAGCAGACAAGGTGCGGGAGGGGCAAGAATAAAGGAAAATGAGTGCATAACATGTCGGATGCGATCATACCAGCACTAAAGCACCGGATCCCATCAGAACTCCGAAGTTAAGCGTGCTTGGGCGAGAGTAGTACTAGGATGGGTGACCTCCTGGGAAGTCCTCGTGTTGCATCCCTTTTTTTTGCGTCTGGCGGCGACATTCATAGTGAAGTTACGACGATATTTTTTTATGGGCACTCGTGCTCGGCTATTTCTGATGGGAAACGGTGGTGGGGATGGAAAAGCGGGATGGGCATGGTACAAAATAGAGCAGACAAGGTGCGGGAGGGGCAAGCATAAAGGAAAATGAGTGCATAACATGTCGGATGCGATCATACCAGCACTAAAGCACCGGATCCCATCAGAACTCCGAAGTTAAGCGTGCTTGGGCGAGAGTAGTACTAGGATGGGTGACCTCCTGGGAAGTCCTCGTGTTGCATCCCTTTTTTTTTTTTTTTGGCGGCGACATTCATAGTGAAGTTACGACGATATTTTTTTATGGGCACTCGTGCTCGGCTATTTCTGATGGGAAACGGTGGTGGGGATGGAAAAGCGGGATGGGCATGGTACAAAATAGAGCAGACAAGGTGCGGGAGGGGCAAGCATAAAGGAAAATGAGTGCATAACATGTCGGATGCGATCATACCAGCACTAAAGCACCGGATCCCATCAGAACTCCGAAGTTAAGCGTGCTTGGGCGAGAGTAGTACTAGGATGGGTGACCTCCTGGGAAGTCCTCGTGTTGCATCCCTTTTTTTTGCGTCTGGCGGCGACATTCATAGTGAAGTTACGACGATATTTTTTTATGGGCACTCGTGCTCGGCTATTTCTGATGGGAAACGGTGGTGGGGATGGAAAAGCGGGATGGGCATGGTACAAAATAGAGCAGACAAGGTGCGGGAGGGGCAAGCATAAAGGAAAATGAGTGCATAACATGTCGGATGCGATCATACCAGCACTAAAGCACCGGATCCCATCCGAAGTTAAGCGTGCTTGGGCGAGAGTAGTACTAGGATGGGTGACCTCCTGGGAAGTCCTCGTGTTGCATCCCTTTTTTGCGTCTGGCGGCGACATTCATAGTGAAGTTACGACGATATTTTTTTATGGGCACTCGTGCTCGGCTATTTCTGATGGGAAACGGTGGTGGGGATGGAAAAGCGGGATGGGCATGGTACAAAATAGAGCAGACAAGGTGCGGGAGGGGCAAGCATAAAGGAAAATGAGTGCATAACATGTCGGATGCGATCATACCAGCACTAAAGCACCGGATCCCATCAGAACTCCGAAGTTAAGCGTGCTTGGGCGAGAGTAGTACTAGGATGGGTGACCTCCTGGGAAGTCCTCGTGTTGCATCCCTTTTTTTTGCATCTGGCGGCGACATTCATAGTGAAGTTACGATGATATTTTTTTATGGGCACTCGTGCTCGGCTATTTCTGATGGGAAACGGTGGTGGGGATGGAAAAGCGGGATGGGCATGGTACAAAATAGAGCAGACAAGGTGCGGGAGGGGCAAGCATAAAGGAAAATGAGTGCATAACATGTCGGATGCGATCATACCAGCACTAAAGCACCGGATCCCATCAGAACTCCGAAGTTAAGCGTGCTTGGGCGAGAGTAGTACTAGGATGGGTGACCTCCTGGGAAGTCCTCGTGTTGCATCCCTTTTTTTGCGTCTGGCGGCGACATTCATAGTGAAGTTACGACGATATTTTTTTATGGGCACTCGTGCTCGGCTATTTCTGATGGGAAACGGTGGTGGGGATGGAAAAGCGGGATGGGCATGGTACAAAATAGAGCAGACAAGGTGCGGGAGGGGCAAGCATAAAGGAAAATGAGTGCATAACATGTCGGATGCGATCATACCAGCACTAAAGCACCGGATCCCATCAGAACTCCGAAGTTAAGCGTGCTTGGGCGAGAGTAGTACTAGGATGGGTGACCTCCTGGGAAGTCCTCGTGTTGCATCCCTTTTTTTGCGTCTGGCGGCGACATTCATAGTGAAGTTACGACGATATTTTTTTATGGGCACTCGTGCTCGGCTATTTCTGATGGGAAACGGTGGTGGGGATGGAAAAGCGGGATGGGCATGGTACAAAATAGAGCAGACAAGGTGCGGGAGGGGCAAGCATAAAGGAAAATGAGTGCATAACATGTCGGATGCGATCATACCAGCACTAAAGCACCGGATCCCATCAGAACTCCGAAGTTAAGCGTGCTTGGGCGAGAGTAGTACTAGGATGGGTGCCCTCCGGGAAGTCCTCGTGTTGCATCCCTTTTTTTTGCGTCTGGCGGCGACATTCATAGTGAAGTTACGACGATATTTTTTATGGGCACTCGTGCTCGGCTATTTCTGATGGGAAACGGTGGTGGGGATGGAAAAGCGGGATGGGCATGGTACAAAATAGAGCAGACAAGGTGCGGGAGGGGCAAGCATAAAGGAAAATGAGTGCATAACATGTCGGATGCGATCATACCAGCACTAAAGCACCGGATCCCATCAGAACTCCGAAGTTAAGCGTGCTTGGGCGAGAGTAGTACTAGGATGGGTGACCTCCTGGGAAGTCCTCGTGTTGCATCCCTTTTTTTTGCATCTGGCGGCGACATTCATAGTGAAGTTACGACGATATTTTTTATGGGCACTCGTGCTCGGCTATTTCTGATGGGAAACGGTGGTGGGGATGGAAAAGCGGGATGGGCATGGTACAAAATAGAGCAGACAAGGTGCGGGAGGGGCAAGCATAAAGGAAAATGAGTGCATAACATGTCGGATGCGATCATACCAGCACTAAAGCACCGGATCCCATCAGAACTCCGAAGTTAAGCGTGCTTGGGCGAGAGTAGTACTAGGATGGGTGACCTCCTGGGAAGTCCTCGTGTTGCATCCCCTTTTTTTGCATCTGGCGGCGACATTCATAGTGAAGTTACGACGATATTTTTTTATGGGCACTCGTGCTCGGCTATTTCTGATGGGAAACGGTGGTGGGGATGGAAAAGCGGGATGGGCATGGTACAAAATAGAGCAGACAAGGTGCGGGAGGGGCAAGCATAAAGGAAAATGAGTGCATAACATGTCGGATGCGATCATACCAGCACTAAAGCACCGGATCCCATCAGAACTCCGAAGTTAAGCGTGCTTGGGCGAGAGTAGTACTAGGATGGGTGACCTCCTGGGAAGTCCTCGTGTTGCATCCCTTTTTTGCGTCTGGCGGCGACATTCATAGTGAAGTTACGACGATATTTTTTTATGGGCACTCGTGCTCGGCTATTTCTGATGGTGGGGATGGAAAAGCGGGATGGGCATGGTACAAAATAGAGCAGACAAGGTGCGGGAGGGGCAAGCATAAAGGAAAATGAGTGCATAACATGTCGGATGCGATCATACCAGCACTAAAGCACCGGATCCCATCAGAACTCCGAAGTTAAGCGTGCTTGGGCGAGAGTAGTACTAGGATGGGTGACCTCCTGGGAAGTCCTCGTGTTGCATCCCTTTTTTTGCGTCTGGCGGCGACATTCATAGTGAAGTTACGACGATATTTTTTTATGGGCACTCGTGCTCGGCTATTTCTGATGGGAAACGGTGGTGGGGATGGAAAAGCGGGATGGGCATGTTACAAAATAGAGCAGACAAGGTGCGGGAGGGGCAAGCATAAAGGAAAATGAGTGCATAACATGTCGGATGCGATCATACCAGCACTAAAGCACCGGATCCCATCAGAACTCCGAAGTTAAGCGTGCTTGGGCGAGAGTAGTACTAGGATGGGTGACCTCCTGGGAAGTCCTCGTGTTGCATCCCTTTTTTTTGCGTCTGGCGGCGACATTCATAGTGAAGTTACGACGATATTTTTTTATGGGCACTCGTGCTCGGCTATTTCTGATGGGAAACGGTGGTGGGGATGGAAAAGCGGGATGGGCATGGTACAAAATAGAGCAGACAAGGTGCGGGAGGGGCAAGCATAAAGGAAAATGAGTGCATAACATGTCGGATGCGATCATACCAGCACTAAAGCACCGGATCCCATCAGAACTCCGAAGTTAAGCGTGCTTGGGCGAGAGTAGTACTAGGATGGGTGACCTCCTGGGAAGTCCTCGTGTTGCATCCCTTTTTTTTTGCGACATTCATGTGATATATTTTTTATGGGCACTCGTGCTCGGCTATTTCTGATGGGAAACGGTGGTGGGGATGGAAAAGCGGGATGGGCATGGTACAAAATAGAGCAGACAAGGTGCGGGAGGGGCAAGCATAAAGGAAAATGAGTGCATAACATGTCGGATGCGATCATACCAGCACTAAAGCACCGGATCCCATCAGAACTCCGAAGTTAAGCGTGCTTGGGCGAGAGTAGTACTAGGATGGGTGACCTCCTGGGAAGTCCTCGTGTTGCATCCCTTTTTTTTGGCGGCGACATTCATAGTGAAGTTACGACGATATTTTTTTATGGGCACTCGTGCTCGGCTATTTCTGATGGGAAACGGTGGTGGGGATGGAAAAGCGGGATGGGCATGGTACAAAATAGAGCAGACAAGGTGCGGGAGGGGCAAGCATAAAGGAAAATGAGTGCATAACATGTCGGATGCGATCATACCAGCACTAAAGCACCGGATCCCATCAGAACTCCGAAGTTAAGCGTGCTTGGGCGAGAGTAGTACTAGGATGGGTGACCTCCTGGGAAGTCCTCGTGTTGCATCCCTTTTTTTTGCGTCTGGCGGCGACATTCATAGTGAAGTTACGACGATATTTTTTTATGGGCACTCGTGCTCGGCTATTTCTGATGGGAAACGGTGGTGGGGATGGAAAAGCGGGATGGGCATGGTACAAAATAGAGCAGACAAGGTGCGGGAGGGGCAAGCATAAAGGAAAATGAGTGCATAACATGTCGGATGCGATCATACCAGCACTAAAGCACCGGATCCCATCAGAACTCCGAAGTTAAGCGTGCTTGGGCGAGAGTAGTACTAGGATGGGTGACCTCCTGGGAAGTCCTCGTGTTGCATCCCTTTTTTTTGTCTGGCGGCGACATTCATAGTGAAGTTACGACGATATTTTTTTATGGGCACTCGTGCTCGGCTATTTCTGATGGGAAACGGTGGTGGGGATGGAAAAGCGGGATGGGCATGGTACAAAATAGAGCAGACAAGGTGCGGGAGGGGCAAGCATAAAGGAAAATGAGTGCATAACATGTCGGATGCGATCATACCAGCACTAAAGCACCGGATCCCATCAGAACTCCGAAGTTAAGCGTGCTTGGGCGAGAGTAGTACTAGGATGGGTGACCTCCTGGGAAGTCCTCGTGTTGCATCCCTTTTTTTTGCGTCTGGCGGCGACATTCATAGTGAAGTTACGACGATATTTTTTATGGGCACTCGTGCTCGGCTATTTCTGATGGGAAACGGTGGTGGGGATGGAAAAGCGGGATGGGCATGGTACAAAATATAGCAGACAAGGTGCGGGAGGGGCAAGCATAAAGGAAAATGAGTGCATAACATGTCGGATGCGATCATACCAGCACTAAAGCACCGGATCCCATCAGAACTCCGAAGTTAAGCGTGCTTGGGCGAGAGTAGTACTAGGATGGGTGACCTCCTGGGAAGTCCTCGTGTTGCATCCCTTTTTTTGCGTCTGGCGGCGACATTCATAGTGAAGTTACGACGATATTTTTTTATGGGCACTCGTGCTCGGCTATTTCTGATGGGAAACGGTGGTGGGGATGGAAAAGCGGGATGGGCATGGTACAAAATAGAGCAGACAAGGTGCGGGAGGGGCAAGCATAAAGGAAAATGAGTGCATAACATGTCGGATGCGATCATACCAGCACTAAAGCACCGGATCCCATCAGAACTCCGAAGTTAAGCGTGCTTGGGCGAGAGTAGTACTAGGATGGGTGACCTCCTGGGAAGTCCTCGTGTTGCATCCCTTTTTTTTGCATCTGGCGGCGACATTCATAGTGAAGTTACGACGATATTTTTTTATGGGCACTCGTGCTCGGCTATTTCTGATGGGAAACGGTGGTGGGGATGGAAAAGCGGGATGGGCATGGTACAAAATAGAGCAGACAAGGTGCGGGAGGGGCAAGCATAAAGGAAAATGAGTGCATAACATGTCGGATGCGATCATACCAGCACTAAAGCACCGGATCCCATCAGAACTCCGAAGTTAAGCGTGCTTGGGCGAGAGTAGTACTAGGATGGGTGACCTCCTGGGAAGTCCTCGTGTTGCATCCCTTTTTTTTGCATCTGGCGGCGACATTCATAGTGAAGTTACGACGATATTTTTTTATGGGCACTCGTGCTCGGCTATTTCTGATGGGAAACGGTGGTGGGGATGGAAAAGCGGGATGGGCATGGTACAAAATAGAGCAGACAAGGTGCGGGAGGGGCAAGCATAAAGGAAAATGAGTGCATAACATGTCGGATGCGATCATACCAGCACTAAAGCACCGGATCCCATCAGAACTCCGTTAAGCGTGCTTGGGCGAGAGTAGTACTAGGATGGGTGACCTCCTGGGAAGTCCTCGTGTTGCATCCCTTTTTTTTTGCATCTGGCGGCGACATTCATAGTGAAGTTACGACGATATTTTTTTATGGGCACTCGTGCTCGGCTATTTCTGATGGGAAACGGTGGTGGGGATGGAAAAGCGGGATGGGCATGGTACAAAATAGAGCAGACAAGGTGCGGGATGGGTGACCTCCTGGGAAGTCCTCGTGTTGCATCCCTTTTTTTGCATCTGGCGGCGACATTCATAGTGAAGTTACGACGATATTTTTTTATGGGCACTCGTGCTCGGCTATTTCTGATGGGAAACGGTGGTGGGGATGGAAAAGCGGGATGGGCATGGTACAAAATAGAGCAGACAAGGTGCGGGAGGGGCAAGCATAAAGGAAAATGAGTGCATAACATGTCGGATGCGATCATACCAGCACTAAAGCACCGGATCCCATCAGAACTCCGAAGTTAAGCGTGCTTGGGCGAGAGTAGTACTAGGATGGGTGACCTCCTGGGAAGTCCTCGTGTTGCATCCCTTTTTTTGCGTCTGGCGGCGACATTCATAGTGAAGTTACGACGATATTTTTTTATGGGCACTCGTGCTCGGCTATTTCTGATGGGAAACGGTGGTGGGGATGGAAAAGCGGGATGGGCATGGTACAAAATAGAGCAGACAAGGTGCGGGAGGGGCAAGCATAAAGGAAAATGAGTGCATAACATGTCGGATGCGATCATACCAGCACTAAAGCACCGGATCCCATCAGAACTCCGAAGTTAAGCGTGCTTGGGCGAGAGTAGTACTAGGATGGGTGACCTCCTGGGAAGTCCTCGTGTTGCATCCCTTTTTTTTGCATCTGGCGGCGACATTCATAGTGAAGTTACGACGATATTTTTTATGGGCACTCGTGCTCGGCTATTTCTGATGGGAAACGGTGGTGGGGATGGAAAAGCGGGATGGGCATGGTACAAAATAGAGCAGACAAGGTGCGGGATGGGTGACCTCCTGGGAAGTCCTCGTGTTGCATCCCTTTTTTTTGCATCTGGCGGCGACATTCATAGTGAAGTTACGACGATATTTTTTTATGGGCACTCGTGCTCGGCTATTTCTGATGGGAAACGGTGGTGGGGATGGAAAAGCGGGATGGGCATGGTACAAAATAGAGCAGACAAGGTGCGGGAGGGGCAAGCATAAAGGAAAATGAGTGCATAACATGTCGGATGTGATCATACCAGCACTAAAGCACCGGATCCCATCAGAACTCCGAAGTTAAGCGTGCTTGGGCGAGAGTAGTACTAGGATGGGTGACCTCCTGGGAAGTCCTCGTGTTGCATCCCTTTTTTTTGCGTCTGGCGGCGACATTCATAGTGAAGTTACGACGATATTTTTTTATGGGCACTCGTGCTCGGCTATTTCTGATGGGAAACGGTGGTGGGGATGGAAAAGCGGGATGGGCATGGTACAAAATAGAGCAGACAAGGTGCGGGAGGGGCAAGCATAAAGGAAAATGAGTGCATAACATGTCGGATGCGATCATACCAGCACTAAAGCACCGGATCCCATCAGAACTCCGAAGTTAAGCGTGCTTGGGCGAGAGTAGTACTAGGATGGGTGACCTCCTGGGAAGTCCTCGTGTTGCATCCCTTTTTTTTGCGTCTGGCGGCGACATTCATAGTGAAGTTACGACGATATTTTTTTATGGGCACTCGTGCTCGGCTATTTCTGATGGGAAACGGTGGTGGGGATGGAAAAGCGGGATGGGCATGGTACAAAATAGAGCAGACAAGGTGCGGGAGGGGCAAGCATAAAGGAAAATGAGTGCATAACATGTCGGATGCGATCATACCAGCACTAAAGCACCGGATCCCATCAGAACTCCGAAGTTAAGCGTGCTTGGGCGAGAGTAGTACTAGGATGGGTGACCTCCTGGGAAGTCCTCGTGTTGCATCCCTTTTTTTTGCGTCTGGCGGCGACATTCATAGTGAAGTTACGACGATATTTTTTTATGGGCGTGCTCGGCTATTTCTGATGGGAAACGGTGGTGGGGATGGAAAAGCGGGATGGGCATGGTACAAAATAGAGCAGACAAGGTGCGGGAGGGGCAAGCATAAAGGAAAATGAGTGCATAACATGTCGGATGCGATCATACCAGCACTAAAGCACCGGATCCCATCAGAACTCCGAAGTTAAGCGTGCTTGGGCGAGAGTAGTACTAGGATGGGTGACCTCCTGGGAAGTCCTTGTTGCATCCCTTTTTTGCGTCTGGCGGCGACATTCATAGTGAAGTTACGACGATATTTTTTTATGGGCACTCGTGCTCGGCTATTTCTGATGGGAAACGGTGGTGGGGATGGAAAAGCGGGATGGGCATGGTACAAAATAGAGCAGACAAGGTGCGGGAGGGGCAAGCATAAAGGAAAATGAGTGCATAACATGTCGGATGCGATCATACCAGCACTAAAGCACCGGATCCCATCAGAACTCCGAAGTTAAGCGTGCTTGGGCGAGAGTAGTACTAGGATGGGTGACCTCGTGGGAAGTCCTCGTGTTGCATCCCTTTTTTTTGCATCTGGCGGCGACATTCATAGTGAAGTTACGACGATATTTTTTTATGGGCACTCGTGCTCGGCTATTTCTGATGGGAAACGGTGGTGGGGATGGAAAAGCGGGATGGGCATGGTACAAAATAGAGCAGACAAGGTGCGGGATGGGTGACCTCCTGGGAAGTCCTCGTGTTGCATCCCTTTTTTGCATCTGGCGGCGACATTCATAGTGAAGTTACGACGATATTTTTTTATGGGCACTCGGGCTCGGCTATTTCTGATGGGAAACGGTGGTGGGGATGGAAAAGCGGGATGGGCATGGTACAAAATAGAGCAGACAAGGTGCGGGAGGGGCAAGCATAAAGGAAAATGAGTGCATAACATGTCGGATGCGATCATACCAGCACTAAAGCACCGGATCCCATCAGAACTCCGAAGTTAAGCGTGCTTGGGCGAGAGTAGTACTAGGATGGGTGACCTCCTGGGAAGTCCTCGTGTTGCATCCCTTTTTTTGCGTCTGGCGGCGACATTCATAGTGAAGTTACGACGATATTTTTTTATGGGCACTCGTGCTCGGCTATTTCTGATGGGAAACGGTGGTGGGGATGGAAAAGCGGGATGGGCATGGTACAAAATAGAGCAGACAAGGTGCGGGAGGGGCAAGCATAAAGGAAAATGAGTGCATAACATGTCGGATGCGATCATACCAGCACTAAAGCACCGGATCCCATCAGAACTCCGAAGTTAAGCGTGCTTGGGCGAGAGTAGTACTAGGATGGGTGACCTCCTGGGAAGTCCTCGTGTTGCATCCCTTTTTTTGCGTCTGGCGGCGACATTCATAGTGAAGTTACGACGATATTTTTTATGGGCACTCGTGCTCGGCTATTTCTGATGGGAAACGGTGGTGGGGATGGAAAAGCGGGATGGGCATGGTACAAAATAGAGCAGACAAGGTGCGGGAGGGGCAAGCATAAAGGAAAATGAGTGCATAACATGTCGGATGCGATCATACCAGCACTAAAGCACCGGATCCCATCAGAACTCCGAAGTTAAGCGTGCTTGGGCGAGAGTAGTACTAGGATGGGTGACCTCCTGGGAAGTCCTCGTGTTGCATCCCTTTTTTTGCATCTGGCGGCGACATTCATAGTGAAGTTACGACGATATTTTTTTATGGGCACTCGTGCTCGGCTATTTGATGGGAAACGGTGGTGGGGATGGAAAAGCGGGATGGGCATGGTACAAAATAGAGCAGACAAGGTGCGGGAAGTCCTCGTGTTGCATCCCTTTTTTTTGCATCTGGCGGCGACATTCATAGTGAAGTTACGACGATATTTTTTTATGGGCACTCGGGCTCGGCTATTTCTGGGAAACGGTGGTGGGGATGGAAAAGCGGGATGGGCATGGTACAAAATAGAGCAGACAAGGTGCGGGAGGGGCAAGCATAAAGGAAAATGAGTGCATAACATGTCGGATGCGATCATACCAGCACTAAAGCACCGGATCCCATCAGAACTCCGAAGTTAAGCGTGCTTGGGCGAGAGTAGTACTAGGATGGGTGACCTCCTGGGAAGTCCTCGTGTTGCATCCCTTTTTTTTTCGGCGACATTCATAGTGAAGTTACGACGATATTTTTTTATGGGCACTCGTGCTCGGCTATTTCTGATGGGAAACGGTGGTGGGGATGGAAAAGCGGGATGGGCATGGTACAAAATAGAGCAGACAAGGTGCGGGAGGGGCAAGCATAAAGGAAAATGAGTGCATAACATGTCGGATGCGATCATACCAGCACTAAAGCACCGGATCCCATCAGAACTCCGAAGTTAAGCGTGCTTGGGCGAGAGTAGTACTAGGATGGGTGACCTCCGGGAAGTCCTCGTGTTGCATCCCTTTTTTGCGTCTGGCGGCGACATTCATAGTGAAGTTACGACGATATTTTTTTATGGGCACTCGTGCTCGGCTATTTCTGATGGGAAACGGTGGTGGGGATGGAAAAGCGGGATGGGCATGGTACAAAATAGAGCAGACAAGGTGCGGGAGGGGCAAGCATAAAGGAAAATGAGTGCATAACATGTCGGATGCGATCATACCAGCACTAAAGCACCGGATCCCATCAGAACTCCGAAGTTAAGCGTGCTTGGGCGAGAGTAGTACTAGGATGGGTGACCTCCTGGGAAGTCCTCGTGTTGCATCCCTTTTTTTGCGTCTGGCGGCGACATTCATAGTGAAGTTACGACGATATTTTTTTATGGGCACTCGTGCTCGGCTATTTCTGATGGGAAACGGTGGTGGGGATGGAAAAGCGGGATGGGCATGGTACAAAATAGAGCAGACAAGGTGCGGGAGGGGCAAGCATAAAGGAAAATGAGTGCATAACATGTCGGATGCGATCATACCAGCACTAAAGCACCGGATCCCATCAGAACTCCGAAGTTAAGCGTGCTTGGGCGAGAGTAGTACTAGGATGGGTGACCTCCTGGGAAGTCCTCGTGTTGCATCCCTTTTTTTGCGTCTGGCGGCGACATTCATAGTGAAGTTACGACGATATTTTTTATGGGCACTCGTGCTCGGCTATTTCTGATGGGAAACGGTGGTGGGGATGGAAAAGCGGGATGGGCATGGTACAAAATAGAGCAGACAAGGTGCGGGAGGGGCAAGCATAAAGGAAAATGAGTGCATAACATGTCGGATGCGATCATACCAGCACTAAAGCACCGGATCCCATCAGAACTCCGAAGTTAAGCGTGCTTGGGCGAGAGTAGTACTAGGATGGGTGACCTCCTGGGAAGTCCTCGTGTTGCATCCCTTTTTTTTGCGTCTGGCGGCGACATTCATAGTGAAGTTACGACGATATTTTTTTATGGGCACTCGTGCTCGGCTATTTCTGATGGGAAACGGTGGTGGGGATGGAAAAGCGGGATGGGCATGGTACAAAATAGAGCAGACAAGGTGCGGGAGGGGCAAGCATAAAGGAAAATGAGTGCATAACATGTCGGATGCGATCATACCAGCACTAAAGCACCGGATCCCATCAGAACTCCGAAGTTAAGCGTGCTTGGGCGAGAGTAGTACTAGGATGGGTGACCTCCTGGGAAGTCCTCGTGTTGCATCCCTTTTTTTGCGTCTGGCGGCGACATTCATAGTGAAGTTACGACGATATTTTTTTATGGGCACTCGTGCTCGGCTATTTCTGATGGGAAACGGTGGTGGGGATGGAAAAGCGGGATGGGCATGGTACAAAATAGAGCAGACAAGGTGCGGGAGGGGCAAGCATAAAGGAAAATGAGTGCATAACATGTCGGATGCGATCATACCAGCACTAAAGCACCGGATCCCATCAGAACTCCGAAGTTAAGCGTGCTTGGGCGAGAGTAGTACTAGGATGGGTGACCTCTGGGAAGTCCTCGTGTTGCATCCCTTTTTTTTTCTGGCGGCGACATTCATAGTGAAGTTACGACGATATTTTTTTATGGGCACTCGTGCTCGGCTATTTCTGATGGGAAACGGTGGTGGGGATGGAAAAGCGGGATGGGCATGGTACAAAATAGAGCAGACAAGGTGCGGGAGGGGCAAGCATAAAGGAAAATGAGTGCATAACATGTCGGATGCGATCATACCAGCACTAAAGCACCGGATCCCATCAGAACTCCGAAGTTAAGCGTGCTTGGGCGAGAGTAGTACTAGGATGGGTGACCTCCTGGGAAGTCCTCGTGTTGCATCCCTTTTTTTGCGTCTGGCGGCGACATTCATAGTGAAGTTACGACGATATTTTTTTATGGGCACTCGTGCTCGGCTATTTCTGATGGGAAACGGTGGTGGGGATGGAAAAGCGGGATGGGCATGGTACAAAATAGAGCAGACAAGGTGCGGGAGGGGCAAGCATAAAGGAAAATGAGTGCATAACATGTCGGATGCGATCATACCAGCACTAAAGCACCGGATCCCATCAGAACTCCGAAGTTAAGCGTGCTTGGGCGAGAGTAGTACTAGGATGGGTGACCTGGGAAGTCCTCGTGTTGCATCCCTTTTTTTTTGCGTCTGGCGGCGACATTCATAGTGAAGTTACGACGATATTTTTTATGGGCACTCGTGCTCGGCTATTTCTGATGGGAAACGGTGGTGGGGATGGAAAAGCGGGATGGGCATGGTACAAAATAGAGCAGACAAGGTGCGGGAGGGGCAAGCATAAAGGAAAATGAGTGCATAACATGTCGGATGCGATCATACCAGCACTAAAGCACCGGATCCCATCAGAACTCCGAAGTTAAGCGTGCTTGGGCGAGAGTAGTACTAGGATGGGTGACCTCCTGGGAAGTCCTCGTGTTGCATCCCTTTTTTTTTGCGTCTGGCGGCGACATTCATAGTGAAGTTACGACGATATTTTTTTATGGGCACTCGTGCTCGGCTATTTCTGATGGGAAACGGTGGTGGGGATGGAAAAGCGGGATGGGCATGGTACAAAATAGAGCAGACAAGGTGCGGGAGGGGCAAGCATAAAGGAAAATGAGTGCATAACATGTCGGATGCGATCATACCAGCACTAAAGCACCGGATCCCATCAGAACTCCGAAGTTAAGCGTGCTTGGGCGAGAGTAGTACTAGGATGGGTGACCTCCTGGGAAGTCCTCGTGTTGCATCCCTTTTTTTGCATCTGGCGGCGACATTCATAGTGAAGTTACGACGATATTTTTTTATGGGCACTCGTGCTCGGCTATTTCTGATGGGAAACGGTGGTGGGGATGGAAAAGCGGGATGGGCATGGTACAAAATAGAGCAGACAAGGTGCGGGAGGGGCAAGCATAAAGGAAAATGAGTGCATAACATGTCGGATGCGATCATACCAGCACTAAAGCACCGGATCCCATCAGAACTCCGAAGTTAAGCGTGCTTGGGCGAGAGTAGTACTAGGATGGGTGACCTCCTGGGAAGTCCTCGTGTTGCATCCCTTTTTTTTTGCATCTGGCGGCGACATTCATAGTGAAGTTACGACGATATTTTTTTATGGGCACTCGTGCTCGGCTATTTCTGATGGGAAACGGTGGTGGGGATGGAAAAGCGGGATGGGCATGGTACAAAATAGAGCAGACAAGGTGCGGGAGGGGCAAGCATAAAGGAAAATGAGTGCATAACATGTCGGATGCGATCATACCAGCACTAAAGCACCGGATCCCATCAGAGCTGCTTGGGCGAGAGTAGTACTAGGATGGGTGACCTCCTGGGAAGTCCTCGTGTTGCATCCCTTTTTTTTGCGTCTGGCGGCGACATTCATAGTGAAGTTACGACGATATTTTTTTATGGGCACTCGTGCTCGGCTATTTCTGATGGGAAACGGTGGTGGGGATGGAAAAGCGGGATGGGCATGGTACAAAATAGAGCAGACAAGGTGCGGGAGGGGCAAGCATAAAGGAAAATGAGTGCATAACATGTCGGATGCGATCATACCAGCACTAAAGCACCGGATCCCAGAACTCCGAAGTTAAGCGTGCTTGGGCGAGAGTAGTACTAGGATGGGTGACCTCCTGGGAAGTCCTCGTGTTGCATCCCTTTTTTTTGCATCTGGCGGCGACATTCATAGTGAAGTTACGACGATATTTTTTTATGGGCACTCGTGCTCGGCTATTTCTGATGGGAAACGGTGGTGGGGATGGAAAAGCGGGATGGGCATGGTACAAAATAGAGCAGACAAGGTGCGGGAGGGGCAAGCATAAAGGAAAATGAGTGCATAACATGTCGGATGCGATCATACCAGCACTAAAGCACCGGATCCCATCAGAACTCCGAAGTTAAGCGTGCTTGGGCGAGAGTAGTACTAGGATGGGTGACCTCCCGGGAAGTCCTCGTGTTGCATCCCTTTTTTTTGCATCTGGCGGCGACATTCATAGTGAAGTTACGACGATATTTTTTTATGGGCACTCGTGCTCGGCTATTTCTGATGGGAAACGGTGGTGGGGATGGAAAAGCGGGATGGGCATGGTACAAAATAGAGCAGACAAGGTGCGGGAGGGGCAAGCATAAAGGAAAATGAGTGCATAACATGTCGGATGCGATCATACCAGCACTAAAGCACCGGATCCCATCAGAACTCCGAAGTTAAGCGTGCTTGGGCGAGAGTAGTACTAGGATGGGTGACCTCCTGGGAAGTCCTCGTGTTGCATCCCTTTTTTTGCATCTGGCGGCGACATTCATAGTGAAGTTACGATATTTTTTTATGGGCACTCGTGCTCGGCTATTTCTGATGGGAAACGGTGGTGGGGATGGAAAAGCGGGATGGGCATGGTACAAAATAGAGCAGACAAGGTGCGGGATGGGTGACCTCCTGGGAAGTCCTCGTGTTGCATCCCTTTTTTTTGCATCTGGCGGCGACATTCATAGTGAAGTTACGACGATATTTTTTTATGGGCACTCGTGCTCGGCTATTTCTGATGGGAAACGGTGGTGGGGATGGAAAAGCGGGATGGGCATGGTACAAAATAGAGCAGACAAGGTGCGGGAGGGGCAAGCATAAAGGAAAATGAGTGCATAACATGTCGGATGCGATCATACCAGCACTAAAGCACCGGATCCCATCAGAACTCCGAAGTTAAGCGTGCTTGGGCGAGAGTAGTACTAGGATGGGTGACCTCCTGGGAAGTCCTCGTGTTGCATCCCTTTTTTGCGTCTGGCGGCGACATTCATAGTGAAGTTACGACGATATTTTTTTATGGGCACTCGTGCTCGGCTATTTCTGATGGGAAACGGTGGTGGGGATGGAAAAGCGGGATGGGCATGGTACAAAATAGAGCAGACAAGGTGCGGGAGGGGCAAGCATAAAGGAAAATGAGTGCATAACATGTCGGATGCGATCATACCAGCACTAAAGCACCGGATCCCATCAGAACTCCGAAGTTAAGCGTGCTTGGGCGAGAGTAGTACTAGGATGGGTGACCCCTGGGAAGTCCTCGTGTTGCATCCCTTTTTTTGCATCTGGCGGCGACATTCATAGTGAAGTTACGACGATATTTTTTTATGGGCACTCGTGCTCGGCTATTTCTGATGGGAAACGGTGGTGGGGATGGAAAAGCGGGATGGGCATGGTACAAAATAGAGCAGACAAGGTGCGGGATGGGCAAGCATAAAGGAAAATGAGTGCATTTTTTTTTTGCATCTGGCGGCGACATTCATAGTGAAGTTACGACGATATTTTTTTATGGGCACTCGTGCTCGGCTATTTCTGATGGGAAACGGTGGTGGGGATGGAAAAGCGGGATGGGCATGGTACAAAATAGAGCAGACAAGGTGCGGGAGGGGCAAGCATAAAGGAAAATGAGTGCATAACATGTCGGATGCGATCATACCAGCACTAAAGCACCGGATCCCATCAGAACTCCGAAGTTAAGCGTGCTTGGGCGAGAGTAGTACTAGGATGGGTGACCTCCTGGGAAGTCCTCGTGTTGCATCCCTTTTTTGCGTCTGCGACATTCATAGTGAAGTTACGACGATATTTTTTTATGGGCACTCGTGCTCGGCTATTTCTGATGGGAAACGGTGGTGGGGATGGAAAAGCGGGATGGGCATGGTACAAAATAGAGCAGACAAGGTGCGGGAGGGGCAAGCATAAAGGAAAATGAGTGCATAACATGTCGGATGCGATCATACCAGCACTAAAGCACCGGATCCCATCGAACTCCGAAGTTAAGCGTGCTTGGGCGAGAGTAGTACTAGGATGGGTGACCTCCTGGGAAGTCCTCGTGTTGCATCCCTTTTTTTTGCATCTGGCGGCGACATTCATAGTGAAGTTACGACGATATTTTTTATGGGCACTCGTGCTCGGCTATTTCTGATGGGAAACGGTGGTGGGGATGGAAAAGCGGGATGGGCATGGTACAAAATAGAGCAGACAAGGTGCGGGATGGGTGACCTCCTGGGAAGTCCTCGTGTTGCATCCCTTTTTTTTGCATCTGGCGGCGACATTCATAGTGAAGTTACGACGATATTTTTTTATGGGCACTCGTGCTCGGCTATTTCTGATGGGAAACGGTGGTGGGGATGGAAAAGCGGGATGGGCATGGTACAAAATAGAGCAGACAAGGTGCGGGAGGGGCAAGCATAAAGGAAAATGAGTGCATAACATGTCGGATGCGATCATACCAGCACTAAAGCACCGGATCCCATCAGAACTCCGAAGTTAAGCGTGCTTGGGCGAGAGTAGTACTAGGATGGGTGACCTCCTGGGAAGTCCTCGTGTTGCATCCCTTTTTTTTGCGTCTGGCGGCGACATTCATAGTGAAGTTACGACGATATTTTTTATGGGCACTCGTGCTCGGCTATTTCTGATGGGAAACGGTGGTGGGGATGGAAAAGCGGGATGGGCATGGTACAAAATAGAGCAGACAAGGTGCGGGAGGGGCAAGCATAAAGGAAAATGAGTGCATAACATGTCGGATGCGATCATACCAGCACTAAAGCACCGGATCCCATCAGAACTCCGAAGTTAAGCGTGCTTGGGCGAGAGTAGTACTAGGATGGGTGACCTCCCGGGAAGTCCTCGTGTTGCATCCTTTTTTTTTGCGTCGGCGACATTCATAGTGAAGTTACGACGATATTTTTTTATGGGCACTCGTGCTCGGCTATTTCTGATGGGAAACGGTGGTGGGGATGGAAAAGCGGGATGGGCATGGTACAAAATAGAGCAGACAAGGTGCGGGAGGGGCAAGCATAAAGGAAAATGAGTGCATAACATGTCGGATGCGATCATACCAGCACTAAAGCACCGGATCCCATCAGAACTCCGAAGTTAAGCGTGCTTGGGCGAGAGTAGTACTAGGATGGGTGACCTCCTGGGAAGTCCTCGTGTTGCATCCCTTTTTTTTGCGTCTGGCGGCGACATTCATAGTGAAGTTACGACGATATTTTTTTATGGGCACTCGTGCTCGGCTATTTCTGATGGGAAACGGTGGTGGGGATGGAAAAGCGGGATGGGCATGGTACAAAATAGAGCAGACAAGGTGCGGGAGGGGCAAGCATAAAGGAAAATGAGTGCATAACATGTCGGATGCGATCATACCAGCACTAAAGCACCGGATCCCATCAGAACTCCGAAGTTAAGCGTGCTTGGGCGAGAGTAGTACTAGGATGGGTGACCTCCTGGGAAGTCCTCGTGTTGCATCCCTTTTTTTGCGTCTGGCGGCGACATTCATAGTGAAGTTACGACGATATTTTTTTATGGGCACTCGTGCTCGGCTATTTCTGATGGGAAACGGTGGTGGGGATGGAAAAGCGGGATGGGCATGGTACAAAATAGAGCAGACAAGGTGCGGGAGGGGCAAGCATAAAGGAAAATGAGTGCATAACATGTCGGATGCGATCATACCAGCACTAAAGCACCGGATCCCATCAGAACTCCGAAGTTAAGCGTGCTTGGGCGAGAGTAGTACTAGGATGGGTGACCTCCTGGGAAGTCCTCGTGTTGCATCCCTTTTTTTTGCATCTGGCGGCGACATTCATAGTGAAGTTACGACGATATTTTTTTATGGGCACTCGTGCTCGGCTATTTCTGATGGGAAACGGTGGTGGGGATGGAAAAGCGGGATGGGCATGGTACAAAATAGAGCAGACAAGGTGCGGGATGGGTGACCTCCTGGGAAGTCCTCGTGTTGCATCCCTTTTTTTTGCATCTGGCGACATTCATAGTGAAGTTACGACGATATTTTTTTATGGGCACTCGGGCTCGGCTATTTCTGATGGGAAACGGTGGTGGGGATGGAAAAGCGGGATGGGCATGGTACAAAATAGAGCAGACAAGGTGCGGGAGGGGCAAGCATAAAGGAAAATGAGTGCATAACATGTCGGATGCGATCATACCAGCACTAAAGCACCGGATCCCATCAACTCCGAAGTTAAGCGTGCTTGGGCGAGAGTAGTACTAGGATGGGTGACCTCCTGGGAAGTCCTCGTGTTGCATCCCTTTTTTTTTGCGTCTGGCGGCGACATTCATAGTGAAGTTACGACGATATTTTTTTATGGGCACTCGTGCTCGGCTATTTCTGATGGGAAACGGTGGTGGGGATGGAAAAGCGGGATGGGCATGGTACAAAATAGAGCAGACAAGGTGCGGGAGGGGCAAGCATAAAGGAAAATGAGTGCATAACATGTCGGATGCGATCATACCAGCACTAAAGCACCGGATCCCATCAGAACTCCGAAGTTAAGCGTGCTTGGGCGAGAGTAGTACTAGGATGGGTGACCTCCTGGGAAGTCCTCGTGTTGCATCCCTTTTTTTGCGTCTGGCGGCGACATTCATAGTGAAGTTACGACGATATTTTTTTATGGGCACTCGTGCTCGGCTATTTCTGATGGGAAACGGTGGTGGGGATGGAAAAGCGGGATGGGCATGGTACAAAATAGAGCAGACAAGGTGCGGGAGGGGCAAGCATAAAGGAAAATGAGTGCATAACATGTCGGATGCGATCATACCAGCACTAAAGCACCGGATCCCATCAGAACTCCGAAGTTAAGCGTGCTTGGGCGAGAGTAGTACTAGGATGGGTGACCTCCTGGGAAGTCCTCGTGTTGCATCCCTTTTTTTGCGTCTGGCGGCGACATTCATAGTGAAGTTACGACGATATTTTTTTATGGGCACTCGTGCTCGGCTATTTCTGATGGGAAACGGTGGTGGGGATGGAAAAGCGGGATGGGCATGGTACAAAATAGAGCAGACAAGGTGCGGGAGGGGCAAGCATAAAGGAAAATGAGTGCATAACATGTCGGATGCGATCATACCAGCACTAAAGCACCGGATCCCATCAGAACTCCGAAGTTAAGCGTGCTTGGGCGAGAGTAGTACTAGGATGGGTGACCTCCTGGGAAGTCCTCGTGTTGCATCCCTTTTTTTGCGTCTGGCGGCGACATTCATAGTGAAGTTACGACGATATTTTTTTATGGGCACTCGTGCTCGGCTATTTCTGATGGGAAACGGTGGTGGGGATGGAAAAGCGGGATGGGCATGGTACAAAATAGAGCAGACAAGGTGCGGGAGGGGCAAGCATAAAGGAAAATGAGTGCATAACATGTCGGATGCGATCATACCAGCACTAAAGCACCGGATCCCATCAGAACTCCGAAGTTAAGCGTGCTTGGGCGAGAGTAGTACTAGGATGGGTGACCTCCTGGGAAGTCCTTGTGTTGCATCCCTTTTTTTTTGCGTCTGGCGGCGACATTCATAGTGAAGTTACGACGATATTTTTTTATGGGCACTCGTGCTCGGCTATTTCTGATGGGAAACGGTGGTGGGGATGGAAAAGCGGGATGGGCATGGTACAAAATAGAGCAGACAAGGTGCGGGAGGGGCAAGCATAAAGGAAAATGAGTGCATAACATGTCGGATGCGATCATACCAGCACTAAAGCACCGGATCCCATCGAACTCCGAAGTTAAGCGTGCTTGGGCGAGAGTAGTACTAGGATGGGTGACCTCTGGGAAGTCCTCGTGTTGCATCCTTTTTTTTGCGTCTGGCGGCGACATTCATAGTGAAGTTACGACGATATTTTTTTATGGGCACTCGTGCTCGGCTATTTCTGATGGGAAACGGTGGTGGGGATGGAAAAGCGGGATGGGCATGGTACAAAATAGAGCAGACAAGGTGCGGGATGGGTGACCTCCAGGAAGTCCTCGTGTTGCATCCCTTTTTTTGCATGGCGGCGACATTCATAGTGAAGTTACGACGATATTTTTTTATGGGCACTCGTGCTCGGCTATTTCTGATGGGAAACGGTGGTGGGGATGGAAAAGCGGGATGGGCATGGTACAAAATAGAGCAGACAAGGTGCGGGAGGGGCAAGCATAAAGGAAAATGAGTGCATAACATGTCGGATGCGATCATACCAGCACTAAAGCACCGGATCCCATCAGAACTCCGAAGTTAAGCGTGCTTGGGCGAGAGTAGTACTAGGATGGGTGACCTCCTGGGAAGTCCTCGTGTTGCATCCCTTTTTTGTCTGGCGGCGACATTCATAGTGAAGTTACGACGATATTTTTTTATGGGCACTCGTGCTCGGCTATTTCTGATGGGAAACGGTGGTGGGGATGGAAAAGCGGGATGGGCATGGTACAAAATAGAGCAGACAAGGTGCGGGAGGGGCAAGCATAAAGGAAAATGAGTGCATAACATGTCGGATGCGATCATACCAGCACTAAAGCACCGGATCCCATCAGAACTCCGAAGTTAAGCGTGCTTGGGCGAGAGTAGTACTAGGATGGGTGACCTCCTGGGAAGTCCTCGTGTTGCATCCCTTTTTTTGCGTCTGGCGGCGACATTCATAGTGAAGTTACGACGATATTTTTTTATGGGCACTCGTGCTCGGCTATTTCTGATGGGAAACGGTGGTGGGGATGGAAAAGCGGGATGGGCATGGTACAAAATAGAGCAGACAAGGTGCGGGAGGGGCAAGCATAAAGGAAAATGAGTGCATAACATGTCGGATGCGATCATACCAGCACTAAAGCACCGGATCCCATCAGAACTCCGAAGTTAAGCGTGCTTGGGCGAGAGTAGTACTAGGATGGGTGACCTCCTGGGAAGTCCTCGTGTTGCATCCCTTTTTTTTGCGTCTGGCGGCGACATTCATAGTGAAGTTACGACGATATTTTTTTATGGGCACTCGTGCTCGGCTATTTCTGATGGGAAACGGTGGTGGGGATGGAAAAGCGGGATGGGCATGGTACAAAATAGAGCAGACAAGGTGCGGGAGGGGCAAGCATAAAGGAAAATGAGTGCATAACATGTCGGATGCGATCATACCAGCACTAAAGCACCGGATCCCATCAGAACTCCGAAGTTAAGCGTGCTTGGGCGAGAGTAGTACTAGGATGGGTGACCTCCTGGGAAGTCCTTGTGTTGCATCCCTTTTTTTTGCGTCTGGCGGCGACATTCATAGTGAAGTTACGACGATATTTTTTTATGGGCACTCGTGCTCGGCTATTTCTGATGGGAAACGGTGGTGGGGATGGAAAAGCGGGATGGGCATGGTACAAAATAGAGCAGACAAGGTGCGGGAGGGGCAAGCATAAAGGAAAATGAGTGCATAACATGTCGGATGCGATCATACCAGCACTAAAGCACCGGATCCCATCAGAACTCCGAAGTTAAGCGTGCTTGGGCGAGAGTAGTACTAGGATGGGTGACCTCCTGGGAAGTCCTCGTGTTGCATCCCTTTTTTTGCATCTGGCGGCGACATTCATAGTGAAGTTACGACGATATTTTTTTATGGGCACTCATGCTCGGCTATTTCTGATGGGAAACGGTGGTGGGGATGGAAAAGCGGGATGGGCATGGTACAAAATAGAGCAGACAAGGTGCGGGATGGGTGACCTCCTGGGAAGTCCTCGTGTTGCATCCCTTTTTTGCATCTGGCGGCGACATTCATAGTGAAGTTACGACGATATTTTTTTATGGGCACTCGTGCTCGGCTATTTCTGATGGGAAACAGTGGTGGGGATGGAAAAGCGGGATGGGCATGGTACAAAATAGAGCAGACAAGGTGCGGGAGGGGCAAGCATAAAGGAAAATGAGTGCATAACATGTCGGATGCGATCATACCAGCACTAAAGCACCGGATCCCATCAGAACTCCGAAGTTAAGCGTGCTTGGGCGAGAGTAGTACTAGGATGGGTGACCTCCTGGAAGTCCTCGTGTTGCATCCCTTTTTTTTGCGTCTGGCGGCGACATTCATAGTGAAGTTACGACGATATTTTTTTATGGGCACTCGTGCTCGGCTATTTCTGATGGGAAACGGTGGTGGGGATGGAAAAGCGGGATGGGCATGGTACAAAATAGAGCAGACAAGGTGCGGGAGGGGCAAGCATAAAGGAAAATGAGTGCATAACATGTCGGATGCGATCATACCAGCACTAAAGCACCGGATCCCATCAGAACTCCGAAGTTAAGCGTGCTTGGGCGAGAGTAGTACTAGGATGGGTGACCTCCTGGGAAGTCCTCGTGTTGCATCCCTTTTTTTTGCGTCTGGCGGCGACATTCATAGTGAAGTTACGACGATATTTTTTTATGGGCACTCGTGCTCGGCTATTTTTGATGGGAAACGGTGGTGGGGATGGAAAAGCGGGATGGGCATGGTACAAAATAGAGCAGACAAGGTGCGGGAGGGGCAAGCATAAAGGAAAATGAGTGCATAACATGTCGGATGCGATCATACCAGCACTAAAGCACCGGATCCCATCAGAACTCCGAAGTTAAGCGTGCTTGGGCGAGAGTAGTACTAGGATGGGTGACCTCCTGGGAAGTCCTCGTGTTGCATCCCTTTTTTTTGCGTCTGGCGGCGACATTCATAGTGAAGTTACGACGATTTTTTTATGGGCACTCGTGCTCGGCTATTTCTGATGGGAAACGGTGGTGGGGATGGAAAAGCGGGATGGGCATGGTACAAAATAGAGCAGACAAGGTGCGGGAGGGGCAAGCATAAAGGAAAATGAGTGCATAACATGTCGGATGCGATCATACCAGCACTAAAGCACCGGATCCCATCAGAACTCCGAAGTTAAGCGTGCTTGGGCGAGAGTAGTACTAGGATGGGTGACCTCCTGGGAAGTCCTCGTGTTGCATCCCTTTTTTTTGCATCTGGCGGCGACATTCATAGTGAAGTTACGACGATATTTTTTGTGGGCACTCGTGCTCGGCTATTTCTGATGGGAAACGGTGGTGGGGATGGAAAAGCGGGATGGGCATGGTACAAAATAGAGCAGACAAGGTGCGGGAGGGGCAAGCATAAAGGAAAATGAGTGCATAACATGTCGGATGCGATCATACCAGCACTAAAGCACCGGATCCCATCAGAACTCCGAAGTTAAGCGTGCTTGGGCGAGAGTAGTACTAGGATGGGTGACCTCCTGGGAAGTCCTTGTGTTGCATCCCTTTTTTTTTTTGCGTCTGGCGGCGACATTCATAGTGAAGTTACGACGATATTTTTTTATGGGCACTCGTGCTCGGCTATTTCTGATGGGAAACGGTGGTGGGGATGGAAAAGCGGGATGGGCATGGTACAAAATAGAGCAGACAAGGTGCGGGAGGGGCAAGCATAAAGGAAAATGAGTGCATAACATGTCGGATGCGATCATACCAGCACTAAAGCACCGGATCCCATCAGAACTCCGAAGTTAAGCGTGCTTGGGCGAGAGTAGTACTAGGATGGGTGACCTCCTGGGAAGTCCTCGTGTTGCATCCCTTTTTTTTGCATGGCGGCGACATTCATAGTGAAGTTACGACGATATTTTTTTATGGGCACTCGTGCTCGGCTATTTCTGATGGGAAACGGTGGTGGGGATGGAAAAGCGGGATGGGCATGGTACAAAATAGAGCAGACAAGGTGCGGGAGGGCAAGCATAAAGGAAAATGAGTGCATAACATGTTGGATGCGATCATACCAGCACTAAAGCACCGGATCCCATCAGAACTCCGAAGTTAAGCGTGCTTGGGCGAGAGTAGTACTAGGATGGGTGACCTCCTGGGAAGTCCTCGTGTTGCATCCCTTTTTTTTGCATCTGGCGGCGACATTCATAGTGAAGTTACGACGATATTTTTTTATGGGCACTCGTGCTCGGCTATTTCTGATGGGAAACGGTGGTGGGGATGGAAAAGCGGGATGGGCATGGTACAAAATAGAGCAGACAAGGTGCGGGAGGGGCAAGCATAAAGGAAAATGAGTGCATAACATGTTGGATGCGATCATACCAGCACTAAAGCACCGGATCCCATCAGAACTCCGAAGTTAAGCGTGCTTGGGCGAGAGTAGTACTAGGATGGGTGACCTCCTGGGAAGTCCTCGTGTTGCATCCCTTTTTTTTTGCGTCTGGCGGCGACATTCATAGTGAAGTTACGACGATATTTTTTTATGGGCACTCGTGCTCGGCTATTTCTGATGGGAAACGGTGGTGGGGATGGAAAAGCGGGATGGGCATGGTACAAAATAGAGCAGACAAGGTGCGGGAGGGGCAAGCATAAAGGAAAATGAGTGCATAACATGTCGGATGCGATCATACCAGCACTAAAGCACCGGATCCCATCAGAACTCCGAAGTTAAGCGTGCTTGGGCGAGAGTAGTACTAGGATGGGTGACCTCCTGGGAAGTCCTCGTGTTGCATCCCTTTTTTTTGCGTCTGGCGGCGACATTCATAGTGAAGTTACGACGATATTTTTTTATGGGCACTCGTGCTCGGCTATTTCTGACGGTGGTGGGGATGGAAAAGCGGGATGGGCATGGTACAAAATAGAGCAGACAAGGTGCGGGAGGGGCAAGCATAAAGGAAAATGAGTGCATAACATGTCGGATGCGATCATACCAGCACTAAAGCACCGGATCCCATCAGAACTCCGAAGTTAAGCGTGCTTGGGCGAGAGTAGTACTAGGATGGGTGACCTCCTGGGAAGTCCTCGTGTTGCATCCCTTTTTTTTTGCGTCTGGCGGCGACATTCATAGTGAAGTTACGATATTTTTTTATGGGCACTCGTGCTCGGCTATTTCTGATGGGAAACGGTGGTGGGGATGGAAAAGCGGGATGGGCATGGTACAAAATAGAGCAGACAAGGTGCGGGAGGGGCAAGCATAAAAGAAAATGAGTGCATAACATGTCGGATGCGATCATACCAGCACTAAAGCACCGGATCCCATCAGAACTCCGAAGTTAAGCGTGCTTGGGCGAGAGTAGTACTAGGATGGGTGACCTCCTGGGAAGTCCTCGTGTTGCATCCCTTTTTTGCGTCTGGCGGCGACATTCATAGTGAAGTTACGACGATATTTTTTTATGGGCACTCGTGCTCGGCTATTTCTGATGGGAAACGGTGGTGGGGATGGAAAAGCGGGATGGGCATGGTACAAAATAGAGCAGACAAGGTGCGGGAGGGGCAAGCATAAAGGAAAATGAGTGCATAACATGTCGGATGCGATCATACCAGCACTAAAGCACCGGATCCCATCAGAACTCCGAAGTTAAGCGTGCTTGGGCGAGAGTAGTACTAGGATGGGTGACCTCCTGGGAAGTCCTCGTGTTGCATCCCTTTTTTTTGCATCTGGCGGCGACATTCATAGTGAAGTTACGACGATATTTTTTTGTGGGCACTCGTGCTCGGCTATTTCTGATGGGAAACGGTGGTGGGGATGGAAAAGCGGGATGGGCATGGTACAAAATAGAGCAGACAAGGTGCGGGAGGGGCAAGCATAAAGGAAAATGAGTGCATAACATGTCGGATGCGATCATACCAGCACTAAAGCACCGGATCCCATCAGAACTCCGAAGTTAAGCGTGCTTGGGCGAGAGTAGTACTAGGATGGGTGACCTCCTGGGAAGTCCTCGTGTTGCATCCCTTTTTTTTGCGTCTGGCGGCGACATTCATAGTGAAGTTACGACGATATTTTTTATGGGCACTCGTGCTCGGCTATTTCTGATGGGAAACGGTGGTGGGGATGGAAAAGCGGGATGGGCATGGTACAAAATAGAGCAGACAAGGTGCGGGAGGGGCAAGCATAAAGGAAAATGAGTGCATAACATGTCGGATGCGATCATACCAGCACTAAAGCACCGGATCCCATCAGAACTCCGAAGTTAAGCGTGCTTGGGCGAGAGTAGTACTAGGATGGGTGACCTCCTGGGAAGTCCTCGTGTTGCATCCCTTTTTTTTGCGTCTGGCGGCGACATTCATAGTGAAGTTACGACGATATTTTTTTATGGGCACTCGTGCTCGGCTATTTCTGATGGGAAACGGTGGTGGGGATGGAAAAGCGGGATGGGCATGGTACAAAATAGAGCAGACAAGGTGCGGGAGGGGCAAGCATAAAGGAAAATGAGTGCATAACATGTCGGATGCGATCATACCAGCACTAAAGCACCGGATCCCATCAGAACTCCGAAGTTAAGCGTGCTTGGGCGAGAGTAGTACTAGGATGGGTGACCTCCTGGGAAGTCCTCGTGTTGCATCCCTTTTTTTGCATCTGGCGGCGACATTCATAGTGAAGTTACGACGATATTTTTTTGTGGGCACTCGTGCTCGGCTATTTCTGATGGGAAACGGTGGTGGGGATGGAAAAGCGGGATGGGCATGGTACAAAATAGAGCAGACAAGGTGCGGGAGGGGCAAGCATAAAGGAAAATGAGTGCATAACATGTCGGATGCGATCATACCAGCACTAAAGCACCGGATCCCATCAGAACTCCGAAGTTAAGCGTGCTTGGGCGAGAGTAGTACTAGGATGGGTGACCTCCTGGGAAGTCCTCGTGTTGCATCCCTTTTTTTTTTTGCGTCTGGCGGCGACATTCATAGTGAAGTTACGACGATATTTTTTTATGGGCACTCGTGCTCGGCTATTTCTGATGGGAAACGGTGGTGGGGATGGAAAAGCGGGATGGGCATGGTACAAAATAGAGCAGACAAGGTGCGGGAGGGGCAAGCATAAAGGAAAATGAGTGCATAACATGTCGGATGCGATCATACCAGCACTAAAGCACCGGATCCCATCAGAACTCCGAAGTTAAGCGTGCTTGGGCGAGAGTAGTACTAGGATGGGTGACCTCCTGGGAAGTCCTCGTGTTGCATCCCTTTTTTTTGCATCTGGCGGCGACATTCATAGTGAAGTTACGACGATATTTTTTTATGGGCACTCGTGCTCGGCTATTTCTGATGGGAAACGGTGGGGATGGAAAAGCGGGATGGGCATGGTACAAAATAGAGCAGACAAGGTGCGGGAGGGGCAAGCATAAAGGAAAATGAGTGCATAACATGTTGGATGCGATCATACCAGCACTAAAGCACCGGATCCCATCAGAACTCCGAAGTTAAGCGTGCTTGGGCGAGAGTAGTACTAGGATGGGTGACCTCCTGGGAAGTCCTCGTGTTGCATCCCTTTTTTGTGAAGTTACGACGATATTTTTTTATGGGCACTCGTGCTCGGCTATTTCTGATGGGAAACGGTGGTGGGGATGGAAAAGCGGGATGGGCATGGTACAAAATAGAGCAGACAAGGTGCGGGAGGGGCAAGCATAAAGGAAAATGAGTGCATAACATGTCGGATGCGATCATACCAGCACTAAAGCAACGGATCCCATCAGAACTCCGAAGTTAAGCGTGCTTGGGCGAGAGTAGTACTAGGATGGGTGACCTCCTGGGAAGTCCTCGTGTTGCATCCCTTTTTTTTGCGTCTGGCGGCGACATTCATAGTGAAGTTACGACGATATTTTTTTATGGGCACTCGTGCTCGGCTATTTCTGATGGGAAACGGTGGTGGGGATGGAAAAGCGGGATGGGCATGGTACAAAATAGAGCAGACAAGGTGCGGGAGGGGCAAGCATAAAGGAAAATGAGTGCATAACATGTCGGATGCGATCATACCAGCACTAAAGCACCGGATCCCATCAGAACTCCGAAGTTAAGCGTGCTTGGGAGAGAGTAGTACTAGGATGGGTGACCTCCTGGGAAGTCCTCGTGTTGCATCCCTTTTTTTTGCGTCTGGCGGCGACATTCATAGTGAAGTTACGACGATATTTTTTATGGGCACTCGTGCTCGGCTATTTCTGATGGGAAACGGTGGTGGGGATGGAAAAGCGGGATGGGCATGGTACAAAATAGAGCAGACAAGGTGCGGGAGGGGCAAGCATAAAGGAAAATGAGTGCATAACATGTCGGATGCGATCATACCAGCACTAAAGCACCGGATCCCATCAGAACTCCGAAGTTAAGCGTGCTTGGGCGAGAGTAGTACTAGGATGGGTGACCTCCTGGGAAGTCCTCGTGTTGCATCCCTTTTTTTTGCTGGCGGCGACATTCATAGTGAAGTTACAACGATATTTTTTTATGGGCACTCGTGCTCGGCTATTTCTGATGGGAAACGGTGGTGGGGATGGAAAAGCGGGATGGGCATGGTACAAAATAGAGCAGACAAGGTGCGGGAGGGGCAAGCATAAAGGAAAATGAGTGCATAACATGTCGGATGCGATCATACCAGCACTAAAGCACCGGATCCCATCAGAACTCCGAAGTTAAGCGTGCTTGGGCGAGAGTAGTACTAGGATGGGTGACCTCCTGGGAAGTCCTCGTGTTGCATCCCTTTTTTTTGCGTCTGGCGGCGACATTCATAGTGAAGTTACGACGATATTTTTTATGGGCACTCGTGCTCGGCTATTTCTGATGGGAAACGGTGGTGGGGATGGAAAAGCGGGATGGGGTACAAAATAGAGCAGACAAGGTGCGGGAGGGGCAAGCATAAAGGAAAATGAGTGCATAACATGTCGGATGCGATCATACCAGCACTAAAGCACCGGATCCCATCAGAACTCCGAAGTTAAGCGTGCTTGGGCGAGAGTAGTAGGATGGGTGTGACCTGGGAAGTCCTCGTGTTGCATCCCTTTTTTTTGCATCTGGCGGCGACATTCATAGTGAAGTTACGACGATATTTTTTTATGGGCACTCGTGCTCGGCTATTTCTGATGGGAAACGGTGGTGGGGATGGAAAAGCGGGATGGGCATGGTACAAAATAGAGCAGACAAGGTGCGGGAGGGGCAAGCATAAAGGAAAATGAGTGCATAACATGTCGGATGCGATCATACCAGCACTAAAGCACCGGATCCCATCAGAACTCCGAAGTTAAGCGTGCTTGGGCGAGAGTAGTACTAGGATGGGTGACCTCCTGGGAAGTCCTTGTGTTGCATCCCTTTTTTTTGCGTCTGGCGGCGACATTCATAGTGAAGTTACGACGATATTTTTTTATGGGCACTCGTGCTCGGCTATTTCTGATGGGAAACGGTGGTGGGGATGGAAAAGCGGGATGGGCATGGTACAAAATAGAGCAGACAAGGTGCGGGAGGGGCAAGCATAAAGGAAAATGAGTGCATAACATGTCGGATGCGATCATACCAGCACTAAAGCACCGGATCCCATCAGAACTCCGAGAAGTTAAGCGTGCTTGGGCGAGAGTAGTACTAGGATGGGTGACCTCCTGGGAAGTCCTCGTGTTGCATCCCTTTTTTTTGTCTGGCGGCGACATTCATAGTGAAGTTACGACGATATTTTTTTATGGGCACTCGTGCTCGGCTATTTCTGATGGGAAACGGTGGTGGGGCTGGAAAAGCGGGATGGGCATGGTACAAAATAGAGCAGACAAGGTGCGGGAGGGGCAAGCATAAAGGAAAATGAGTGCATAACATGTCGGATGCGATCATACCAGCACTAAAGCACCGGATCCCATCAGAACTCCGAAGTTAAGCGTGCTTGGGCGAGAGTAGTACTAGGATGGGTGACCTCCTGGGAAGTCCTCGTGTTGCATCCCTTTTTTTTGCATCTGGCGGCGACATTCATAGTGAAGTTACGACGATATTTTTTTGTGGGCACTCGTGCTCGGCTATTTCTGATGGGAAACGGTGGTGGGGATGGAAAAGCGGGATGGGCATGGTACAAAATAGAGCAGACAAGGTGCGGGAGGGGCAAGCATAAAGGAAAATGAGTGCATAACATGTCGGATGCGATCATACCAGCACTAAAGCACCGGATCCCATCAGAACTCCGAAGTTAAGCGTGCTTGGGCGAGAGTAGTACTAGGATGGGTGACCTCCTGGGAAGTCCTCGTGTTGCATCCCTTTTTTTTTGCATCTGGCGGCGACATTCATAGTGAAGTTACGACGATATTTTTTTATGGGCACTCGTGCTCGGCTATTTCTGATGGGAAACGGTGGTGGGGATGGAAAAGCGGGATGGGCATGGTACAAAATAGAGCAGACAAGGTGCGGGAGGGGCAAGCATAAAGGAAAATGAGTGCATAACATGTCGGATGCGATCATACCAGCACTAAAGCACCGGATCCCATCAGAACTCCGAAGTTAAGCGTGCTTGGGCGAGAGTAGTACTAGGATGGGTGACCTCCTGGGAAGTCCTCGTGTTGCATCCCTTTTTTTTGCGTCTGGCGGCGACATTCATAGTGAAGTTACAACGATATTTTTTTATGGGCACTCGTGCTCGGCTATTTCTGATGGGAAACGGTGGTGGGGATGGAAAAGCGGGATGGGCATGGTACAAAATAGAGCAGACAAGGTGCGGGAGGGGCAAGCATAAAGGAAAATGAGTGCATAACATGTCGGATGCGATCATACCAGCACTAAAGCACCGGATCCCATCAGAACTCCGAAGTTAAGCGTGCTTGGGCGAGAGTAGTACTAGGATGGGTGACCTCCTGGGAAGTCCTCGTGTTGCATCCCTTTTTTTTGCGTCTGGCGGCGACATTCATAGTGAAGTTACGACGATATTTTTTTATGGGCACTCGTGCTCGGCTATTTCTGATGGGAAACGGTGGTGGGGATGGAAAAGCGGGATGGGCATGGTACAAAATAGAGCAGACAAGGTGCGGGAGGGGCAAGCATAAAGGAAAATGAGTGCATAACATGTCGGATGCGATCATACCAGCACTAAAGCACCGGATCCCATCAGAACTCCGAAGTTAAGCGTGCTTGGGCGAGAGTAGTACTAGGATGGGTGACCTCCTGGGAAGTCCTCGTGTTGCATCCCTTTTTTTTTTGCATCTGGCGGCGACATTCATAGTGAAGTTACGACGATATTTTTTTATGGGCACTCGTGCTCGGCTATTTCTGATGGGAAACGGTGGTGGGGATGGAAAAGCGGGATGGGCATGGTACAAAATAGAGCAGACAAGGTGCGGGAGGGGCAAGCATAAAGGAAAATGAGTGCATAACATGTCGGATGCGATCATACCAGCACTAAAGCACCGGATCCCATCAGAACTCCGAAGTTAAGCGTGCTTGGGCGAGAGTAGTACTAGGATGGGTGACCTCCTGGGAAGTCCTCGTGTTGCATCCCTTTTTTTTGCGTCTGGCGGCGACATTCATAGTGAAGTTACGACGATATTTTTTTATGGGCACTCGTGCTCGGCTATTTCTGATGGGAAACGGTGGTGGGGATGGAAAAGCGGGATGGGCATGGTACAAAATAGAGCAGACAAGGTGCGGGAGGGGCAAGCATAAAGGAAAATGAGTGCATAACATGTCGGATGCGATCATACCAGCACTAAAGCACCGGATCCCATCAGAACTCCGAAGTTAAGCGTGCTTGGGCGAGAGTAGTACTAGGATGGGTGACCTCCTGGGAAGTCCTCGTGTTGCATCCCTTTTTTTTGCATCTGGCGGCGACATTCATAGTGAAGTTACGACGATATTTTTTTATGGGCACTCGTGCTCGGCTATTTCTGATGGGAAACGGTGGTGGGGATGGAAAAGCGGGATGGGCATGGTACAAAATAGAGCAGACAAGGTGCGGGAGGGGCAAGCATAAAGGAAAATGAGTGCATAACATGTCGGATGCGATCATACCAGCACTAAAGCACCGGATCCCATCAGAACTCCGAAGTTAAGCGTGCTTGCGAGAGTAGTACTAGGATGGGTGACCTCCTGGGAAGTCCGTGTTGCATCCTTTTTTTTGCGTCTGGCGGCGACATTCATAGTGAAGTTACGACGATATTTTTTTATGGGCACTCGTGCTCGGCTATTTCTGATGGGAAACGGTGGTGGGGATGGAAAAGCGGGATGGGCATGGTACAAAATAGAGCAGACAAGGTGCGGGAGGGGCAAGCATAAAGGAAAATGAGTGCATAACATGTCGGATGCGATCATACCAGCACTAAAGCACCGGATCCCATCAGAACTCCGAAGTTAAGCGTGCTTGGGCGAGAGTAGTACTAGGATGGGTGACCTCCTGGGAAGTCCTCGTGTTGCATCCCTTTTTTTTGCGTCTGGCGGCGACATTCATAGTGAAGTTACGACGATATTTTTTTATGGGCACTCGTGCTCGGCTATTTCTGATGGGAAACGGTGGTGGGGATGGAATAGCGGGATGGGCATGGTACAAAATAGAGCAGACAAGGTGCGGAGGGGCAAGCATAAAGGAAAATGAGTGCATAACATGTCGGATGCGATCATACCAGCACTAAAGCACCGGATCCCATCAGAACTCCGAAGTTAAGCGTGCTTGGGCGAGAGTAGTACTAGGATGGGTGACCTCCTGGGAAGTCCTCGTGTTGCATCCCTTTTTTGCATCGTCTGGCGGCGACATTCATAGTGAAGTTACGACGATATTTTTTTATGGGCACTCGTGCTCGGCTATTTCTGATGGAAACGGTGGTGGGGATGGAAAAGCGGGATGGGCATGGTACAAAATAGAGCAGACAAGGTGCGGGAGGGGCAAGCATAAAGGAAAATGAGTGCATAACATGTCGGATGCGATCATACCAGCACTAAAGCACCGGATCCCATCAGAACTCCGAAGTTAAGCGTGCTTGGGCGAGAGTAGTACTAGGATGGGTGACCTCCTGGGAAGTCCTCGTGTTGCATCCCTTTTTTTGCATCTGGCGGCGACATTCATAGTGAAGTTACGACGATATTTTTTTATGGGCACTCGTGCTCGGCTATTTCTGATGGGAAACGGCGGTGGGGATGGAAAAGCGGGATGGGCATGGTACAAAATAGAGCAGACAAGGTGCGGGAGGGGCAAGCATAAAGGAAAATGAGTGCATAACATGTTGGATGCGATCATACCAGCACTAAAGCACCGGATCCCATCAGAACTCCGAAGTTAAGCGTGCTTGGGCGAGAGTAGTACTAGGATGGGTGACCTCCTGGGAAGTCCTCGTGTTGCATCCCTTTTTTTGCGTCTGGCGGCGACATTCATAGTGAAGTTATGACGATATTTTTTTATGGGCACTCGTGCTCGGCTATTTCTGATGGGAAACGGTGGTGGGGATGGAAAAGCGGGATGGGCATGGTACAAAATAGAGCAGACAAGGTGCGGGAGGGGCAAGCATAAAGGAAAATGAGTGCATAACATGTCGGATGCGATCATACCAGCACTAAAGCACCGGATCCCATCAGAACTCCGAAGTTAAGCGTGCTTGGGCGAGAGTAGTACTAGGATGGGTGACCTCCTGGGAAGTCCTCGTGTTGCATCCCTTGGCGGCGACATTCATAGTGAAGTTACGACGATATTTTTTTATGGGCACTCGTGCTCGGCTATTTCTGATGGGAAACGGTGGTGGGGATGGAAAAGCGGGATGGGCATGGTACAAAATAGAGCAGACAAGGTGCGGGAGGGGCAAGCATAAAGGAAAATGAGTGCATAACATGTCGGATGCGATCATACCAGCACTAAAGCACCGGATCCCATCAGAAGAAGTTAAGCGTGCTTGGGCGAGAGTAGTACTAGGATGGGTGACCTCCTGGGAAGTCCTCGTGTTGCATCCCTTTTTTTTGCATCTGGCGGCGACATTCATAGTGAAGTTACGACGATATTTTTTTATGGGCACTCGTGCTCGGCTATTTCTGATGGGAAACGGTGGTGGGGATGGAAAAGCGGGATGGGCATGGTACAAAATAGAGCAGACAAGGTGCGGGAGGGGCAAGCATAAAGGAAAATGAGTGCATAACATGTCGGATGCGATCATACCAGCACTAAAGCACCGGATCCCATCAGAACTCCGAAGTTAAGCGTGCTTGGGCGAGAGTAGTACTAGGATGGGTGACCTCCTGGGAAGTCCTCGTGTTGCATCCCTTTTTTTTGCGTCTGGCGGCGACATTCATAGTGAAGTTACGACGATATTTTTTTATGGGCACTCGTGCTCGGCTATTTCTGATGGGAAACGGTGGTGGGGATGGAAAAGCGGGATGGGCATGGTACAAAATAGAGCAGACAAGGTGCGGGAGGGGCAAGCATAAAGGAAAATGAGTGCATAACATGTCGGATGCGATCATACCAACACTAAAGCACCGGATCCCATCAGAACTCCGAAGTTAAGCGTGCTTGGGCGAGAGTAGTACTAGGATGGGTGACCTCCTGGGAAGTCCTCGTGTTGCATCCCTTTTTTTTGCATCTGGCGGCGACATTCATAGTGAAGTTACGACGATATTTTTTTATGGGCACTCGTGCTCGGCTATTTCGATGGGAAACGGTGGTGGGGATGGAAAAGCGGGATGGGCATGGTACAAAATAGAGCAGACAAGGTGCGGGAGGGGCAAGCATAAAGGAAAATGAGTGCATAACATGTCGGATGCGATCATACCAGCACTAAAGCACCGGATCCCATCAGAACTCCAAAGTTAAGCGTGCTTGGGCGAGAGTAGTACTAGGATGGGTGACCTCCTGGGAAGTCCTCGTGTTGCATCCCTTTTTTTGCATCTGGCGGCGACATTCATAGTGAAGTTACGACGATATTTTTTTATGGGCACTCGTGCTCGGCTATTTCTGATGGGAAACGGTGGTGGGGATGGAAAAGCGGGATGGGCATGGTACAAAATAGAGCAGACAAGGTGCGGGAGGGGCAAGCATAAAGGAAAATGAGTGCATAACATGTTGGATGCGATCATACCAGCACTAAAGCACCGGATCCCATCAGAACTCCGAAGTTAAGCGTGCTTGGGCGAGAGTAGTACTAGGATGGGTGACCTCCTGGGAAGTCCTCGTGTTGCATCCCCTTTTTTTGCGGCGCGACATTCATAGTGAAGTTACGACGATATTTTTTTATGGGCACTCGTGCTCGGCTATTTCTGATGGGAAACGGTGGTGGGGATGGAAAAGCGGGATGGGCATGGTACAAAATAGAGCAGACAAGGTGCGGGGGGGGCAAGCATAAAGGAAAATGAGTGCATAACATGTCGGATGCGATCATACCAGCACTAAAGCACCGGATCCCATCAGAACTCCGAAGTTAAGCGTGCTTGGGAGAGAGTAGTACTAGGATGGGTGACCTCCTGGGAAGTCCTCGTGTTGCATCCCTTTTTTTGCGTCTGGCGGCGACATTCATAGTGAAGTTACGACGATATTTTTTTATGGGCACTCGTGCTCGGCTATTTCTGATGGGAAACGGTGGTGGGGATGGAAAAGCGGGATGGGCATGGTACAAAATAGAGCAGACAAGGTGCGGGAGGGGCAAGCATAAAGGAAAATGAGTGCATAACATGTCGGATGCGATCATACCAGCACTAAAGCACCGGATCCCATCAAAACTCCGAAGTTAAGCGTGCTTGGGCGAGAGTAGTACTAGGATGGGTGACCTCCGGGGAAGTCCTCGTGTTGCATCCCTTTTTTTTGCGTCTGGCGGCGACATTCATAGTGAAGTTACAACGATATTTTTTTATGGGCACTCGTGCTCGGCTATTTCTGATGGGAAACGGTGGTGGGGATGGAAAAGCGGGATGGGCATGGTACAAAATAGAGCAGACAAGGTGCGGGAGGGGCAAGCATAAAGGAAAATGAGTGCATAACATGTCGGATGCGATCATACCAGCACTAAAGCACCGGATCCCATCAGAACTTCGAAGTTAAGCGTGCTTGGGCGAGAGTAGTACTAGGATGGGTGACCTCCTGGGAAGTCCTCGTGTTGCATCCCTTTTTTTGCGTCTGGCGGCGACATTCATAGTGAAGTTACGACGATATTTTTTATGGGCACTCGTGCTCGGCTATTTCTGATGGGAAACGGTGGTGGGGATGGAAAAGCGGGATGGGCATGGTACAAAATAGAGCAGACAAGGTGCGGGAGGGGCAAGCATAAAGGAAAATGAGTGCATAACATGTCGGATGCGATCATACCAGCACTAAAGCACCGGATCCCATCAGAACTCCGAAGTTAAGCGTGCTTGGACGAGAGTAGTACTAGGATGGGTGACCTCCTGGGAAGTCCTCGTGTTGCATCCCTTTTTTTTTGCGTCTGGCGGCGACATTCATAGTGAAGTTACGACGATATTTTTTTATGGGCACTCGTGCTCGGCTATTTCTGATGGGAAACGGTGGTGGGGATGGAAAAGCGGGATGGGCATGGTACAAAATAGAGCAGACAAGGTGCGGGAGGGGCAAGCATAAAGGAAAATGAGTGCATAACATGTCGGATGCGATCATACCAGCACTAAAGCACCGGATCCCATCAGAACTCCGAAGTTAAGCGTGCTTGGGCGAGAGTAGTACTAGGATGGGTGACCTCCTGGGAAGTCCTCGTGTTGCATCCCTTTTTTTTGCATCTGGCGGCGACATTCATAGTGAAGTTACGACGATATTTTTTTATGGGCACTCGTGCTCGGCTATTTCTGATGGGAAACGGTGGTGGGGATGGAAAAGCGGGATGGGCATGGTACAAAATAGAGCAGACAAGGTGCGGGAGGGGCAAGCATAAAGGAAAATGAGTGCATAACATGTCGGATGCGATCATACCAGCACTAAAGCACCGGATCCCATCAGAACTCCGAAGTTAAGCGTGCTTGGGCGAGAGTAGTACTAGGATGGGTGACCTCCTGGGAAGTCCTCGTGTTGCATCCCTTTTTTTTTGCGTCTGGCGGCGACATTCATAGTGAAGTTACGACGATATTTTTTTATGGGCACTCGTGCTCGGCTATTTCTGATGGGAAACGGTGGTGGGGATGGAAAAGCGGGATGGGCATGGTACAAAATAGAGCAGACAAGGTGCGGGAGGGCAAGCATAAAGGAAAATGAGTGCATAACATGTCGGATGCGATCATACCAGCACTAAAGCACCGGATCCCATCAGAACTCCGAAGTTAAGCGTGCTTGGGCGAGAGTAGTACTAGGATGGGTGACCTCCTGGGAAGTCCTCGTGTTGCATCCCTTTTTTTTTGCATCTGGCGGCGACATTCATAGTGAAGTTACGACGATATTTTTTTATGGGCACTCGTGCTCGGCTATTTCTGATGGGAAACGGTGGTGGGGATGGAAAAGCGGGATGGGCATGGTACAAAATAGAGCAGACAAGGTGCGGGAGGGGCAAGCATAAAGGAAAATGAGTGCATAACATGTTGAATGCGATCATACCAGCACTAAAGCACCGGATCCCATCAGAACTCCGAAGTTAAGTGTGCTTGGGCGAGAGTAGTACTAGGATGGGTGACCTCCTGGGAAGTCCTCGTGTTGCATCCCTTTTTTTTGCGTCTGGCGGCGACATTCATAGTGAAGTTACGACGATATTTTTTATGGGCACTCGTGCTCGGCTATTTCTGATGGGAAACGGTGGTGGGGATGGAAAAGCGGGATGGGCATGGTACAAAATAGAGCAGACAAGGTGCGGGAGGGGCAAGCATAAAGGAAAATGAGTGCATAACATGTCGGATGCGATCATACCAGCACTAAAGCACCGGATCCCATCAGAACTCCGAAGTTAAGCGTGCTTGGGCGAGAGTAGTACTAGGATGGGTGACCTCCTGGGAAGTCCTTGTGTTGCATCCTTTTTTTGCGTGCGCGGCGACATTCATAGTGAAATTACGACGATATTTTTTTATGGGCACTCGTGCTCGGCTATTTCTGATGGGAAACGGTGGTGGGGATGGAAAAGCGGGATGGGCATGGTACAAAATAGAGCAGACAAGGTGCGGGAGGGGCAAGCATAAAGGAAAATGAGTGCATAACATGTCGGATGCGATCATACCAGCACTAAAGCACCGGATCCCATCAGAACTCCGAAGTTAAGCGTGCTTGGGCGAGAGTAGTACTAGGATGGGTGACCTCCTGGGAAGTCCTCGTGTTGCATCCCTTTTTTTTTGCGTCTGGCGGCGACATTCATAGTGAAGTTACGACGATATTTTTTTATGGGCACTCGTGCTCGGCTATTTCTGATGGGAAACGGTGGTGGGGATGGAAAAGCGGGATGGGCATGGTACAAAATAGAGCAGACAAGGTGCGGGAGGGGCAAGCATAAAGGAAAATGAGTGCATAACATGTCGGATGCGATCATACCAGCACTAAAGCACCGGATCCCATCAGAACTCCGAAGTTAAGCGTGCTTGGGCGAGAGTAGTACTAGGATGGGTGACCTCCTGGGAAGTCCTCGTGTTGCATCCCTTTTTTTTGCGTCTGGCGGCGACATTCATAGTGAAGTTACGACGATATTTTTTTATGGGCACTCGTGCTCGGCTATTTCTGATGGGAAACGGTGGTGGGGATGGAAAAGCGGGATGGGCATGGTACAAAATAGAGCAGACAAGGTGCGGGAGGGGCAAGCATAAAGGAAAATGAGTGCATAACATGTCGGATGCGATCATACCAGCACTAAAGCACCGGATCCCATCCTCCGAAGTTAAGCGTGCTTGGGCGAGAGTAGTACTAGGATGGGTGACCTCCTGGGAAGTCCTCGTGTTGCATCCCTTTTTTTTGCGTCTGGCGGCGACATTCATAGTGAAGTTACGACGATATTTTTTTATGGGCACTCGTGCTCGGCTATTTCTGATGGGAAACGGTGGTGGGGATGGAAAAGCGGGATGGGCATGGTACAAAATAGAGCAGACAAGGTGCGGGAGGGGCAAGCATAAAGGAAAATGAGTGCATAACATGTCGGATGCGATCATACCAGCACTAAAGCACCGGATCCCATCAGAACTCCGAAGTTAAGCGTGCTTGGGCGAGAGTAGTACTAGGATGGGTGACCTCCTGGGAAGTCCTCGTGTTGCATCCCTTTTTTTTGCGTCTGGCGGCGACATTCATAGTGAAGTTACGACGATATTTTTTTATGGGCACTCGTGCTCGGCTATTTCTGATGGGAAACGGTGGTGGGGATGGAAAAGCGGGATGGGCATGGTACAAAATAGAGCAGACAAGGTGCGGGAGGGGCAAGCATAAAGGAAAATGAGTGCATAACATGTCGGATGCGATCATACCAGCACTAAAGCACCGGATCCCATCAGAACTCCGAAGTTAAGCGTGCTTGGGCGAGAGTAGTACTAGGATGGGTGACCTCCTGGGAAGTCCTCGTGTTGCATCCCTTTTTTTGCATCTGGCGGCGACATTCATAGTGAAGTTACGACGATATTTTTTTATGGGCACTCGTGCTCGGCTATTTCTGATGGGAAACGGTGGTGGGGATGGAAAAGCGGGATGGGCATGGTACAAAATAGAGCAGACAAGGTGCGGGAGGGGCAAGCATAAAGGAAAATGAGTGCATAACATGTCGGATGCGATCATACCAGCACTAAAGCACCGGATCCCATCAGAACTCCGAAGTTAAGCGTGCTTGGGCGAGAGTAGTACTAGGATGGGTGACCTCCTGGGAAGTCCTCGTGTTGCATCCCTTTTTTTTGCGTCTGGCGGCGACATTCATAGTGAAGTTACGACGATATTTTTTTATGGGCACTCGTGCTCGGCTATTTCTGATGGGAAACGGTGGTGGGGATGGAAAAGCGGGATGGGCATGGTACAAAATAGAGCAGACAAGGTGCGGGAGGGGCAAGCATAAAGGAAAATGAGTGCATAACATGTCGGATGCGATCATACCAGCACTAAAGCACCGGATCCCATCAGAACTCCGAAGTTAAGCGTGCTTGGGGAGAGTAGTACTAGGATGGGTGACCTCCTGGGAAGTCCTCGTGTTGCATCCCTTTTTTTGCGTCTGGCGGCGACATTCATAGTGAAGTTACGACGATATTTTTTTATGGGCACTCGTGCTCGGCTATTTCTGATGGGAAACGGTGGTGGGGATGGAAAAGCGGGATGGGCATGGTACAAAATAGAGCAGACAAGGTGCGGGAGGGGCAAGCATAAAGGAAAATGAGTGCATAACATGTCGGATGCGATCATACCAGCACTAAAGCACCGGATCCCATCAGAACTCCGAAGTTAAGCGTGCTTGGGCGAGAGTAGTACTAGGATGGGTGACCTCCTGGGAAGTCCTCGTGTTGCATCCCTTTTTTTTGCGTCTGGCGGCGACATTCATAGTGAAGTTACGACGATATTTTTTATGGGCACTCGTGCTCGGCTATTTCTGATGGGAAACGGTGGTGGGGATGGAAAAGCGGGATGGGCATGGTACAAAATAGAGCAGACAAGGTGCGGGAGGGGCAAGCATAAAGGAAAATGAGTGCATAACATGTTGGATGCGATCATACCAGCACTAAAGCACCGGATCCCATCAGAACTCCGAAGTTAAGCGTGCTTGGGAGAGAGTAGTACTAGGATGGGTGACCTCCTGGGAAGTCCTCGTGTTGCATCCCTTTTTTTGCGTGCGGCGACATTCATAGTGAAGTTACGACGATATTTTTTTATGGGCACTCGTGCTCGGCTATTTCTGATGGGAAACGGTGGTGGGGATGGAAAAGCGGGATGGGCATGGTACAAAATAGAGCAGACAAGGTGCGGGAGGGGCAAGCATAAAGGAAAATGAGTGCATAACATGTCGGATGCGATCATACCAGCACTAAAGCACCGGATCCCATCAGAACTCCGAAGTTAAGCGTGCTTGGGCGAGAGTAGTACTAGGATGGGTGACCTCCTGGAAGTCCTCAGTGTTGCATCCTTTTTTTTGCGTAGCGGCGACATTCATAGTGAAGTTACGACGATATTTTTTTATGGGCACTCGTGCTCGGCTATTCCTGATGGGAAACGGTGGTGGGGATGGAAAAGCGGGATGGGCATGGTACAAAATAGAGCAGACAAGGTGTGGGAGGGGCAAGCATAAAGGAAAATGAGTGCATAACATGTCGGATGCGATCATACCAGCACTAAAGCACCGGATCCCATCAGAACTCCGAAGTTAAGCGTGCTTGGGCGAGTAGTACTAGGATGGGTGACCTCCTAGGAAGTCCTCGTGTTGCATCCCTTATTTTTGCGTCTGGCGGCGACATTCATAGTGAAGTTACGACGATATTTTTTATGGGCACTCGTGCTCGGCTATTTCTGATGAGAAACGGTGGTGGGGATGGAAAAGCGGGATGGGCATGGTACAAAATAGAGCAGACAAGGTGCGAGAGGGGCAAGCATAAAGGAAAATAGTGCATAACATATCGGATGCGATCATACCTAAAGCACCGGATCCCATCAGAACTCCAAAGTTAAGCGTGCTTGGGCGAGGGTAGTACTAGGATGGGTGACCTCCTGGAAGTCCTCGTGTTGCATCCCTTTTTTGCATCACGGCGGCGACATTCATGTGAAGTTACGACGATATTTTTTTGTGGGCACTCGTGCTCGGCTATTTCTGATAGGAAACGGTGGTGGGGATGGAAAAGCGGGATGGGCATGATACAAAATAGAGCAGACAAGGTGCGGGAGGGGCAAGCATAAAGGAAAATGAGTGCATAACATGTCGGATGCGATCATACCAGCACTAAAGCACCGGAATCAGAACTCCGAAGTTAAGCGTGCTTGGGCGAGAGTAGTACTAGGATGGGTGACCTCCTGGGAAGTCCTTGTGTTGCATCCCTTTTTTTCAACAGCGGCGACATTCATAGTGAAGTTACGACGATATTTTTTTATGGGCACTCGTGCTCGGTATTTCTGATGGGAAACGGTGGTGGGGATGGAAAAGCGGGATGGGCATGGTACAAAATAGCAGACAAGGTGCGGGAGGGGCAAGCATAAAAGAAAATGAGTGCATAACATGTCGGATGCGATCATACCAGCACTAAAGCACCGGATCCCATTAGAACTCCGAAGTTAAGCGTGCTTGGGCGAGAGTAGTACTACGATGGGTGACCTCACAGGGAAGTCCTCGTATCCCTTTTTTTTGCATAGCGGCGACATTCATAGTGAAGTTACGACGATATTTTTTTATGGGCACTCGTGCTCGGCTATTTCTGATGAGAAACGGTGGTGGGGATGGAAAAGCGGGATGGGCATGGTACAAAATAGAGGCAGACAAGGTGCGGGAGGGGCAAGCATAAAGGAAAATGAGTGCATAACATGTCGGATGCGATCATACCAGCACTAAAGCACCGGATCCCATCGGAACTCCGAAGTTAAGCGTGCTTGGGCGAGAGTAGTACTAGGATGGGTGACCTCCTGGGAAGTCTCGTGTTGCATCCTTTTTTTTTGCGTCTGGCGGCAACATAGTGAAGATACGGCAATGTTTTTATGGGCACTCGTGCTCGGCTATTTCTGATGAGAAACGGTGGTGGGGATGGAAAAGCGGGATGGGCATGGTACAAAATAGAGCAGACAAGGTGCGGGAGGGCAAGCATAAAGGAAAATGAGTGCATAACATGTCGGATGCGATCATACCAGCACTAAAGCACCGGATCCCATCAGAACTCCGAAGTTAAGCGTGCTTGGGCGAGAGTAGTACTAGGATGGGTGACCTCCTAGGAAGTCCTCGTGTTGCATCCCTCTTTTTTGCGTCTGGCGGCGACATTCATAGTGAAGTTATGACGATATTTTTTTATGGGCACTCGTGCTCGGCTATTTCTGATGGGAAACGGTGGTGGGGATGGAAAAGCGGGATGGGCATGGTACAAAATAGAGAAGACAGCGGGAGGGCAAGCATAAAGGAAAATGAGTGCATAACATGTCGGATGCGATCATACCAGCACTAAAGCACCGGATCCCATCGGAACTCCGAAGTTAAGCGTGCTTGGGCGAGAGTAGTACTAGGATGGGTGACCTCCTGGGAAGTTCTCGTGTTGCATCCCTTTTTTGCGTCCTGGCGGCGACATTCATAGTGAAATTACGACGATATTTTTTTATGGGCCCTCGTGCTCGGCTATTTCTGATTGGAAACGGTGGTGGGGATGGAAAAGCGGGATGGGCATGGTACAAAATAGAGCAGACAAGGTGCGGGAGGGGCAAGCATAAAGGAAAATGAGTGCATAACATATCGGATGCGATCATACCAGCACTAAAGCACCGGATCCCATCAGAACTCCGAAGTTAAGCGTGCTTGGGCGAGAGTAGTACTAGGATGGGTGACCTCCTGGGAAGTCCTCGTGTTGCATCCCTTTTTTTTTGCGTCTGGCGGCGACATTCATAGTGAAGTTACAACGATATTTTTTTATGGGCACTCGTGCTCGGCTATTTCTGATGGGAAACGGGGGTGGGGATGGAAAAGCGGGATGGGCATGGTACAAAATAGAGCAGACAAGGTGCGGGAGGGGCAAGCATAAAAGAAAATGAGTGCATAACATGTCGGATGCGATCATACCAGCACTAAAGCACCGGATCCCATTAGAACTCCGAAGTTAAGCGTGCTTGGGCGAGAGTAGTACTAGGATGGGTGACCTCCTGGGAAGTCCTCGTGTTGCATCCCTTTTTTGCATCTGGCGGCGACATTCATGGTGAAGTTACGACGATATTTTTTTATGGGCACTCGTGCTCGGCTATTTCTGATGGGAAACAGTGGTGGGGATGGAAAAGCGGGATGGGCATGATACAAAATAGAGCAGACAAGGTGCGGGAGGGGCAAACATAAAGGAAAATGAGTGCATAACATGTCGGATGCGATCATACCAGCACTAAAGCACGGATCCCATCGAACTCCGAGTTAAGCGTGCTTGGGCGAGAGTAGTACTAGGATGGGTACCTCCTGGGAAGTCCTTGTGTTGCATCCCTTTTTGTACGAGCGGCGACATTCATAGTGAAGTTACGACGATATTTTTTTATAGGCACTCGTGCTCGTATTACGATGGGAAGCAGGTGGTGGGGATGGAATAGCGGGATGGGCATAGTACAAAATAGAGCAGACAAGGTGCAGGAGGGGCAAGCATAAAGGAAAATGAGTGCATAACATGTCGGATGCGATCATACGGCACTAAAGCACCGGATCCCATCAGAACTCCGAAGTTAAGCGTGCTTGGGCGAGAGTAGTACTACGATGGGTGACCTCCTGGGAAGTCCCTCGTGTTGCATCCCTTTTTTTTGCATCTGGCGGCGACATTCATAGTGAAGTTACGACGATATTTTTTTATGGGCACTCGTGCTCGGCTATTTTTGATGGGAAACGGTGGTGGGGATGGAAAAGCGGGATGGGCATGGTACAAAATAGAGCAGATGGGGGGCAAGCATAAAGGAAAATGAGTGCATAACATGTCGGATGCGATCATACCAGCACTAAAGCGTCCCATCAGAACTCCGAAGTTAAGCGTGCTTAGGCGAGAGTAGTACTAGGATGGGTGACCTCCTGGGAAGTCATGATGGGCCCCATCCCTTTTTTGCATCGCGGCGACATTCATAGTGAAGTTACGACGATATTTTTTATGGGCACTCGCGTGCTCGGCTATTTCTGATGGGAAACGGTGGTGGGGATGGAAAAGCGGGATGGGCATGGTACAAAATAGAGCAGAGAAGGTGCGGGAGGGGCAAGCATAAAGGAAAATGAGTGCATAACATGTCGGATGCGATCATACCAGCACTAAAGCACCGGATCCCATCAGAACTCCGAAGTTAAGCGTGCTTGGGCGAGGGTAGTACTAGGATGGGTGACCTCCTGGGAAGTCCTCGTGTTGCATCCCTTTTTTTTTGCGTCGACATTCATAGTGAAGTTACGACGATATTTTTTTATAGGCACTCGTGCTCGGCTATTTCTGATGGGAAACGGTGGTGGGGATGGAAAAGCGGGACGGGCATGTACAAAATAGAGCAGACAAGGTGCAGGAGGGGCAAGCATAAAGGAAAATGAGTGCATAACATGGTCGGATGCGATCATACCAGCACTAAAGCACCGGATCCCATCAGAACTCCAAAGTTAAGCGTGGGTAGTACTAGGATGGGTGACCTCCTGGGAAGTTCTCGTGTTGCATCCCTTTTTGCGTACGGCAGTGACATTCATGGTGATTCTGACGATGTTTTTATGGGCACTCGTGCTCGGCTATTTCTGATGGGGAAACGGTGGTGGGGATGGAAAGCGGGATGGGCATGGTACAAAATAGAGCAGACAAGGTGCGGGAGGAGCAAGCATAAAGGAAAATGAGTGCATAACATGTCGGATGCGATCATACCAGCACTAAAGCACCGGATCCCATCAGAACTCCGAAGTTAAGCGTGCTTGGGCGAGAGTAGTACTAGGATGGGTGACCTCCTGGGAAGTCCCCGTGTTGCATCCCTTTTTTTTTGCGTCTGGCGACATTCATAGTGAAGTTACGACGATATGTTTTTATGGGCACTCGTGCTCGGCTATTTCTGATGGGAAACGGTGGTGGGGATGGAAAAGCGGGACGGGCATGGTACAAAATAGCAGACAAGGTGCGGGAGGGCAAGCATAAAGGAAAATGAGTGCATAACATGTCGGATGCGATCATACCAGCACTAAAGCACCGGATCCCATCAGAACTCCGAAGTTAAGCGTGCTTGGGAGAGAGTCTAGGATGGGTGACCTCCTGGGAAGTCCTCGTGTTGCATCCCCTTTTTTTTGCGTCTGGCGGCGACATTCATAGTGAAGTTACGACGATATTTTTTATGGGCACTCGTGCTCGGCTATTTCTGATGGGAAACGGTGGTGGGGATGGAAAAGCGGGATGGGCATGGTACAAAATAGGGCAGACAAGGTGCGGGAGGGGCAAGCATAAAGGAAAATGAGTGCATAACATGTCGGATGCGATCATACCAGCACTAAAGCACCGGATCCTCTGAAGTTAAGCGTGCTTGGGCGAGAGTAGTACTAGGATGGGTGACCTCCTGGGAAGTCCTCGTATTGCATCCCTTTTTTTTGCATCTGGCGGCGACATTCATAGTGAAGTTACGATTTTTTTATGGGCACTCGTGCTCGGCTATTTCTGATGGAAAACGGTGGTGGGGATGGAAAAGCGGGATGGGCATGGTACAAAATAGAGCAGACAAAGTGCGGGAGGGGCAAGCATAAAGGAAAATGAGTGCATAACATGTCGGATGCGATCATACCCGCACTAAAGCACCGGATCCCATCAGAGCTCCGAAGTTAAGCGTGCTTGGGCGAGAGTAGTACTAGGATGGGTGACCTCCTAGGTAGCGTGTTGCATCCCTTTTTTTTTTTTTTTTTTTTAAATCACAGCGCGACATTCATAGTGAGTTACGACGATATTTTTATAGGCACTCGTGCTCGGCTATTACGATGGGAAACGGTGGGTGGGGATGGGAGAGCGGGATGGGCATGGTACAAAATAGAGGAGCAGACAAGGTGCGGGAGGGGCAAGCATAAAGGAAAATGAGTGCGTAACATGTCGGATGCGATCATACCAGCACTAAAGCACCGGATCCCATCCGAACTCCGAAGTTAAGCGTGCTTGGGCGAGAGTAGTACTAGGATGGGTGACCTCCTGGGAAGTCCTTGTGTTGCATCCCTTTTTTTTGCGTCTGGCGGCGACATTCATAGTGAAGTTACGACGATATTTTTTTATGGGCACTCGTGCTCGGCTATTTCTGATGGGAAACAGTGGTGGGGATGGAAAAGCGGGATGGGCATGGTACAAAATAGAGCACAGACAGGGTGCGGGAGGGGCAAGCATAAAGGAAAATGAGTGCATAACATGTCGGATGCGATCATGCAGCCACTCCGCTTTGGATCATCAGAACTCCGAAGTTAAGCGTGCTTGGGCGAGAGTAGTACTAGGATGGGTGACCTCCGGGGAAGTCCTCGTGTTGCATCCCTTTTTTTTTGCGTCTGGCGGCGACATTCATAGTGAAGTTACGACGATATTTTTTTATGGGCACTCGTGCTCGGTTATTTCTGATGGGAAACGGTGGTGGGGATGGAAAAGCGGGATGGGCATGGTACAAAATAGAGCAGAAAAGGTGCGGGAGGGGCAAGCATAAAGGAAAATGAGTGCATAACATGTCGGATGCGATCATACCAGCACTAAAGCATCGGATCCCATCAGAACTCCGAAGTTAAGCGTGCTTGGGCGGTAGTACTAGGATGGGTGACCTCCTGGGAAGTCCTCGTGTTGCATCCCTTTTTTTTGCATCTGGCAGCGACATTCATAGTGAAGTTACGACGATATTTTTTATGGGCACTCGTGCTCAGCTATTTCTGATGGGAAACGGTGGTGGGGATGGAAAAGCGGGATGGGCATGATACAAAATAGAGCAGACAAGGTGCGGGAGGGCAAGCATAAAGGAAAATGAGTGCATAACATGTTGGATGCGATCCTTTGACACTAAAGCACCGGATCCCATCAGAACTCCGAATTAAGCGTGCTTAGGCGAGAGTAGTACTAGGATGGGTGACCTCCGGGAAGTCCTCGTGTTGCATCCATTTTTTTTTTGCGTCTGGCGACATTCATAGTGAAATTACGACGATATTTTTTTATGGGCACTCGTGCTCAGCTATTTGATGGGAAACGGTGGTGGGGATGGAAAAGCGGGATGGGCATGGTACAAAATAGAGCAGACAAGGTGCGGGAGGGGCAAGCATAAAGGAAAATGAGTGCATAACATGTCGGATGCGATCATACCTGCACTAAAGCACCGGATCCCATCAGAACCCCGAAGTTAAGCGTGCTTGGGCGAGAGTAGTACTAGGATCCTGGGAAGTCCTCGTGTTGCATCCCTTTTTTTTCGTCTGGCGTTCATAGTGAAGTTATGACGATATTTTTTTATGGGCACTCGTGTGCTCGACGCTATTTACGATGGGAAGGAAGCAGTGGTGGGGATGAAGCAGGATGGGCATGAGTACAAAATAGAGGCAGGACAAGGTGCGGAGGGGCAAACATAAAGGGAAAATGGTCATGACATGTAGGATGCGATCATACCGGCACTAAACACGGTCATCGAACTCCGAAGTTAAGCGTGCTTGGCGAGAGTAGTACTAGGATGGGTGACCTCCTGGGAAGTCCTCGTGTTGCTTCCCTTTTTTTTGCGTCTGGCGGCAACATTCATAGTGAAGTTACGACGATATTTTTTATAGGCACTCGTGCTCGGCTATTTCTGATGGGAAACGGTGGTGGGGATGGAAAAGCGGGATGGGCATGGTACAAAATAGAGCAAACAAGGTGCGGGAGGGGCAAGCATAAAGGAAAATGAGTGCATAACATGTCGGATGCGATCATACCAGCACTAAAGCACCGGATCCCATCAGAACTTCGAAGTTAAACGTGCTTGGGCGAGAGTAGTACTAGGATGGGTGACCTCCTGGGAAGTCCTCGTGTTGCATCCCTTTTTTGCATCTGGCGGCGACATTCATGGTGAAGTTACGACGATATTTTTTTATGGGCACTCGTGCTCGGCTATTTCTGGTGGGAAACGGTGGTGGGGATGGAAAAGCGGGATGGGCATGGTACAAAATAGAGCAGACAAGGTGCGGGAGGGGCAAGCATAAAGGAAAATAAGTGCATAACATGTCGGATGCGATCATACCAGCACTAAAGCACCGGATCCCATCAGAACTCCGAAGTTAAGCGTGCTTGGGCGAAAGTAGTACTAGGATGGGTGACCTCTTGGGAAGTCCTCGTGTTGCATCCCTTTTTTTGCGTCTGGCGGCGACATTCATGGTGAAGTTACGACGATATTTTTTTATGGGCACTCATGCTCGGCTATATTTCTGAGGGGAAACGGTGGTGGGGATGGAAAAGCGGGATGGGCATGGTACAAAATAGAGCAGACAAGGTGCGGGAGGGGCAAGCATAAAGGAAAATGAGTGCGTAACATGTCGGATGCGATCATACCAGCACTAAAGCACCGGATCCCATCAGAACTCCGAAGTTAAGCATGCTTGGGCGAGAGTAGTACTAGGATGGGTGACCTCCTGGGAAGTCCTCGTATTCCCTCCTTTTTTGCGTCACGCGGCGACATTCATGGTGAAGTTGACGATATTTTTTTATGGGCACCGTGCTCGGCTATTTCTGATGGGAAACGGTGGTGGGGATGGAAAAGCGGGATGGGCATGGTACGAAATAGAGCAGACAAGGTGCGGGAGGGGCAAGCATAAAGGAAAATGAGTGCATAACATGTCGGATGCGATCCATACCAGCACTAAAGCACCGGATCCCATCAGAACTCCGAATTTAAGCGTGCTTGGGCGAGAGTAGTACTAGGATGGGTGACCTCCTGGGTCCTCGTGTTGCATCCCTTTTTTGCGTCTGACGGCGACATTCATGGTGAAGTTACGACGATATTTTTTTATGGGCACTCGTGCTCGGCTATTTCTGATGGGAAACAGTGGTGGGGATGGAAAAGCGGGATGGGCATGGTACAAAATAGAGCAGACAAGGTGCGGGAGAGGCAAGCATAAAGGAAAATGAGTGCATAACATGTCGGATGCGATCATACCAGCACTAAAGCACCGGATCCCATCAGAACTCCGAAGTTAAGCGTGCTTGGGCGAGAGTAGTACTAGGATGGGTGACCTCCTGGGAAGTCCTCGTGTTGCATCCCTCCTTTTTTGCGTCACGCGGCGACATTCATGGTGAAGTTAGGACGATATTTTTTTGTGGGCACTCGTGCTCGGCTATTTCTGATGGGAAACGGTGGTGGGGATGGAAAAACGGGATGGGCATGGTACAAAATAGAGCAGAGAGCAGACAAAGTGCGGGAGGGGCAAGCATAAAGGAAAATGAGTGCATAACATGTCGGATGCGATCATACCAGCACTAAAGCACCGGATCCCATCAGAACTCCGAAGTTAAGCATGCTTGGGCGAGAGTAGTACTAGGATGGGTGACCTCCTAGGAAGTCCTCGTGTTGCATCCCTTTTTTTGCGTCTGGCGGCGACATTCATAGTGAAGTTACGACGATGTTTTTTATGGGCACTCGTGCTCGGCTATTTCTGATGAGAAACGGTGGTGGGGATGGAAAAGCGGGATGGGCATGGTACAAAATAGAGCAGACAAGGTGCGGGAGGGCAAGCATAAAGGAAAATGAGTGCATAACATGTCGGATGCGATCATACCAGCACTAAAGCACCGTCCCATCAGAACTCCGAAGTTAAGCGTGCTTAGGCGAGAGTAGTACTAGGATGGGTGACCTCCTGGGAAGTCCTCGTGTTGCATCCCTTTTTTTTGCGTCTGACGGCGACATTCATGGTGAAGTTACGACGATATTTTTTATGGGCACTCGTGCTCGGCTATTTCTGATGGGAAACGGTGGTGGGGATGGAAAAGCGGGATGGGCATGATACAAATAGAGCAGACAAGGTGCGGGAGGGGCAAGCATAAAGGAAAATTAGTGCATAACATGTCGGATGCGATCATACCAGCACTAAAGCACCGGATCCCATCAGAACTGCGAAGTTAAGCGTGCTTGGGCGAGAGTAGTACTAGGATGGGTGACCTCCTAGGAAGTCCTCGTGTTGCATCCCCTTTTTTTGCGTCGCGGCGACATTCATAGTGAAGTTACGGCGATATTTTTTTATGGGCACTCGTGCTCGGCTATTTCCTGATGGGAAACGGTGGTGGGGATGGAAAAGCGGGATGGGCATGGTACAAAATAGAGCAGACAAGGTGCGGGAGGAGCAAGCATAAAGGAAAATGAGTGCATAACATGTCGGATGCGGTCATACCAGCACTAAAGCACCGGATCCCATCAGAACTCCGAAGTTAAGCGTGCGTGGGCGAGAGTAGTACTAGGATGGGTGACCTCACAGCAAGTCCTCGTGTTACATCCCCTTTTTCGTCGACGGCGGCTTATTCATGGTGAAGTTATGACGATATTTTTTTATGGGCACTCGTGCTCGGCTATTTCTGATGGGAAACGGTGGTGGGATGGAAAAGCGGGATGGGCATGGTACAAAATAGAGCAGACAAGGTGCGGGAGGGGCAAACATAAAGGAAAATGAGTGCATAACATGTCGGATGCGATCATACCAGCACTAAAGCACCGGATCCCATCAGAACTCCAAAGTTAAGCGTGCTTGGGCGAGAGTAGTACTAGGATGGGTGACCTCCTAGGAAGTCCTCGTGTTGCATCCCTTTTTTTTGCGTCTGACGGCGACATTCATGGTGAAGTTACGACGATATTTTTTTATGGGCACTCGTGCTCGGCTATTTCTGATAGGAAACGGTGGTGGGGATGGAAAAGCGGGATGGGCATGGTACAAAATAGGGCAGACAAGGTGCGGGAGGGGCAAGCATAAAGGAAAATGAGTGCATAACATGTCGGATGCGATCATACGAGCACTAAAGCACCGGATCCCATCAGAACTCCGAAGTTAAGCGTGCTTGGGCGAGAGTAGTACTAGGATGGGTGACCTCCTGGGAAGTCCTCGTGTTGCATCCCTCCTTTTTTGCGTCACGGCGACATTCATAGTGAAGTTACGATGATATTTTTTTATGGGCACTCGGGCTCGCTATTTCTGATGGGAAACGGTGGTGGGGATGGAAAAGCGGGATGGGCATGGTACAAAATAGAGCAGACAAGGTGCGGAGGGCAAGCATAAAGGAAAATGAGTGCATAACATGTCGGATGCGATCATACCAGCACTAAAGCTGCGGATCCCATCGGAACTCAGTTAAGCGTGCTTGGGCGACGATAGTAATGATTCGATCAGCACTC